>UELW01000844.1:6081720-6161720 GCA_900490495.1 Danionella dracula | reverse complement strand
GATGTTGTTGTCATGTTTAATTCTTGGTTGTACATTCTAAAAGCACATAACGATGAGTCAGAGCAAAGAAGATCTTTTCTGAGCAGTGACTATGAATTTCTGAAGCTCTCTTCTGTTGTCGGATCACAGTTAGGAGCCCCATTCCTTCTTAAGAGCAGTGTTAACTGTAGATCTAGACGCATGTCAAAACAATTTAGACAGTTTACCCCAGTTTACACAGAAGAATTGAGGTTTATTGCAAGTGTTTTTGCTCATTTGCTCATTGCTTGCCTCACCATGCTCCTAAAAGTTTGGAGCTAAAACAGTACAGAGCCTTTCTCTGAGTAGATTAATCATAAACTCCACTTGGGACTAGAAAAAAACTCTGATGATAAGCTTTTCTCACCATTACAGCAAATGTTCAAGAACCCATTTTTCTGACTTGGCCATTTAATAAAAACATTTAGATTGAAATTGTATATTCTGTGCATGCCGACTAATTTATAAACATTGTCGCTGACAAGAATCAATAATGTTTTTGCAGCCCTGTAATAATATGACTTCAAATAGTTTATTCTTTCCTCTTTCGTATTCTGATGACAGATTTTTTGGGAATCGTTCCTACTGCTACTATCGTCTGGAGCAATACCCGCTAGCTCTGGCCGATGCTGAAAAGTCCATCCAGATGGCCCCTGATTGGCCAAAAGGATATTTTCGTAAAGGAAGTGCACTCATGGGCCTCAAGGTATGTTGCCCTGGTTTGATGTTAGTTCTCATGGGTGAAATATGCATTTGATTCGTCAATTAGTTTGTGTGCTCTATGTTTGCATTAGAGGTACAATGAAGCGGAGAAAGCCATGGATCAGGTGCTAAAGCTGGACAGTGAATGTGAAGAAGCGGCCCATGACCTGATTTACTGTAAATTGCAACAAGATACAGTAAGGATGTGTCTTTTTTTTTATTTCAACAGCATTCAAGTAGTTAAATAAGTAGGATTTTTAAAATAAAATGGATTGTGCTATTTAATATGGAGCCTTTTCCAAGTTATTAGCTTCAAAAATATGTTTAATTGCTAAGGAGCTGGTCCAACAAATGATTTTAAAATGTATTTAAATTCAGGCTGGAGTTTTTGTGAAATCTGTACAAAATGTAGGCAATATACATATTTTGTTTTTTTCAGATTAGGTTAGTTGTCTCAGGGCTTTAGATTGCATTAAGTTATTCATATAAGGTTAATCTGGAGCCGGCTAAAGCTGCTGTAATCTGGAAAATTTTCTGAAGGATACTCTGAAGATTAAAATTTTTTTTTTTCCTCTTAAGGAATTCCTGATCTCATGAAAGAATACTGAAAAATGTTTGTGTTTTGTTTTCAGGAGCTTGGATATGATGAGGAGCAGAGTATTCAGTTGGTGGAGAATTATAACACTGTGCAAGCTGTTGTTTCAAGCCAAGGGTTAGAGCTTCTATATTTCGTTGACTGAAGTTAACCGTTAGATGGTGCTGTTGTTGCTTACTACTTTAGATACGTATAAACATTGATTGTGGCAAAATGTTATGTATTTTTATGTGGTCTGACAATTTACTCTTTAAGTAACTCCATAATGTTACACTATGAATGTAATTAAAGCTCTTTTGTTATTTCTTGCAGCATCAAACCAGGACTGTGCTTTGCTTCAGCCAGGGTATTCTTTTAATCAGCTTTTTTTAATTGTAGTTTTTTATTTGTTCAAATAACATTTTTTGTAACTTCCCTCTCTTTGTCAGTCCTTGTAATTCTCTTTGGGTGGGTAATGTGACAGCAGAACTGACTGAGAATCAGCTGAGGGACCTCTTTAAAACGTGAGTTGCTTTTAATAAAGTGTTCCTATATAAAATAATCCTGTTATTTTTAACACTTTGTTAATTTTTTTACCAGCTATGGAGAAATTGACAGCATACGGGTTCTACATGAGCGTTTCTGTGCTTTGTTAACTTTAAGAATGCTAATATGGCCACCCGGCTATGGATAATCTAAATGTGAGTTTTTATTTGTTTTCAGTTAAACTTGTGAATATAATAAGTTTCACAGAACAATAAACTATAGGTCTTGTTTGCTTAATGTTCTGTATTTTCCTTCCTCAGGGACATTTTATTGAGAACACTCGGTTAGTGGTTCGGTATCCTGATCGACGGATTCCGAGAGTCCTGCCAATACCAGCCATTCAGCTAACTACAGGGACTGCTGGGTAAATCGCTTTTTGTGTTCGTTAATACTGTACTAGGTGATAATTAGTCTTGTGCATGCTTAATGAACAAAGAAATTATTATCTGTTCTCTGTCTCATGATCACCTAACATATCGCCATCATGGAAGTGCGTCACTTTCTGGTAACCAAAAATGAGTCCAGGGATGCAGGACATAGGTGTTGCGCAGATGTTTGATATACGGTGTCTTAAATACAAAATATCTTCACGTGGAAAGTCATATTGTAAAATTCTAAAGTCATATTTTGTGTATAAAAGTGTTAAAAACTAGACAACTGACTATTACTTTAAAACAAGTCACAAACGTTGCTGAAAAAAATGAATTGAGGTAGAGTTCTAGTGACGTTGGTATCCTGTGATAATAAAATGTATTGTCATTGAGTGTTCTTTTTTTAATGAGTAGGAATATGGAAGGCATGCTGGGCTGTTATGCTTAAATTATCTACCTATTAAACTTTAATCCTTTTCATAATTCTACCTTTCACGTTTAGATTTTAGAATAAAATGTGCAATGTAACAAAAAAGCATAGTTTAACTGAATTTCTAAGCAATGGTTGTCAATCTTCTTCTGGTCTAACTAAAATCAGGGTTTTTAGTTTTGGAAAATAAGGTAACTTTACCATAAAGAATGTTCTGTGATCAAACTTTAGACCTCCAATAAACCACTTTTATTTGGTTGTTGTGTCAATTATGTAGCTGAATTTAGACGTTACCGAATATGCCAGATACGTCAGATACAAGACGTGGGAATTCTGTGCTCATCGGCTTTTCTGAAGGTCTCATGCTTTATGAGTCACAAAAAGAAAAAGAACATGAACAAGAACAAGAACAAGAGGAAGAGAAAAGACTGTAAACACTTGCATGGCTTGCGAAAAGAAGAGGAATGAAGAAAAGTTTTTTATTTTATTTTTGATTTTATAAACCAAACTAGGGTAAAGTGCATGCTCCGTAACAGGCTCAGCAGTGACCACTGTTATAACTGCTTTGAGAACGTGTAACTGTTTTTTTTCCCTGATAATTACTGGTTGACTTTAAAATCAAATTCAATATTTCCAGTAATTAAAGCTATATCAAAAATACTAAAGTGTTAATGATAAAAAAATGTGTATTCAAATTTTTGCCGTCATCCTTTTTTTTTGTTAAGCATTGTCAGAATTTTGCCCAACTTCTTTTTTTTTTTAACCTAGCATACCACTCTCCGATTTAATCAATGCCAAAATAAATCTGTCTCTTCCAGATCTAGACGCAGTGGTCCTGTCAATGAAGATGAGTGTTACTTCTGGAGGACAACTGGTTGCCATTTTGGAGATAGGTGTCGCTAAAACATATTCCTGATCATCGAGGCAAAGACTGGCAACCCTGAGTCAAACACTACACTTTAATTTTCTCTCCAAGAACTCTCGGAGACTACTGTAGAACGTGTTTTAGGTCAGAACCAGTATTGAGGATCAGAGTCTGGAGATCTCCTAGTATTAAAAGCAGTAGGTCCTCTGAGAAAGTGTCTTTTGAAGCAACGTTTAGATGGCGCTGAGGGTCAGAAGTTTACATGGCTACCATCATCATACCAAGCTGAAGAAGATTCCTTTTTCATCTGGCCTGACCTTTGAACCCTTCTCACTAGATGTACTTTTATTTTGTATTTTGAAATCCTACCAAAGAATAATATGATGCCATATGGAGATTCTAATGCATTCACTAGGAAAACTAGTTTTTTAGTTGCAGGTGTGTTTTGATTTGATTTCCACCTTCCCAAAACACTCCAGCTGTTTTTTTTTAAGAGTTACTACGTGTTTGGGATAGATCATACAAACCAAATCTAAATTGAGTGTCTTTCTTCTACTGAACTGACAAATGTCACTCAGTTGTTCTCTTAGTAAATAGTTTGTCATTCTACAAAATCAGCACAGTTTAAGGTGAGCATGTAATAAGAACATTTTCTGTTTGTCCAGTTGAGATATTCATTATCTGAGTAAGTTAAGATATAACAGTATTCCACTAGGAAGAAGCAATTATTTAGTTTTGCAGTCTTGCACTTTACTTTGTCTGATCATTTTGAGCTAGGGCATTTAAAATCTAGTTTTTTTTTTAAGAGAAGCAAGTGGAGAGTGCATTTTTATTCTTCAAGAAGTCGATTGTGGTCACAATCATGCTGGGAAAGGTTTGGATCTGTGGTCATCTGCAATTGTTTATAACTTTTTAATGGTATTTTTTCGGATGACTTGTTCCCTTTTTTATTTACATTTTACATTTACATTTGTTGGAATTATGGCGGTTGGTTTGCTTATGTCCCCTGAAAATGGATACCTAGTTATATGATCATTATTTTGTTTAAACTGAAAAAAAAAATTGGTTTAAAGTATATATTCGGACTAAAGTAACAGTCAGTTCAATCAACAATTACCTAAAACCTTTCTGGAGATATTTGATTATCATTGCTTTAGGCCTTTAACTATATACATTTAAACAAACTGGAAGTACTTGGAGAGCAGACAACCGGTGGCTTACTCTCAGATTTTGTGGGGGAAAATGGTTGAATTATGTGGATGTTTTTTTTTTAATCATGAGAATGAATTAATAAACAGGTTTCGTTTAGACTAAAAACTTTAATGTGAATTGTTCTCGTTTGAGACGATGTCAAGCTGCTCCACACGATGCAGAGAATCTTTTGCTTTCCTTTGTGTCTTGCGCAAGAGTTCCAAGACACAGGAAACTTGCTTTATCACATTCATGCTGTCAGCTGCAATTTTGATAGGATGATTTTCATAATTTCCTCTTGTATCGTTTGTGCTCTGGGTTCAATAGAAGAGATGGAAGTTGACTGCTTCAGACTATTCATCATGTGTTTACTTTAAAAATGATATAAGAATATGATTAATGACATCACTTAGCATTTTCTTTCTAACTGCGCATTGGTAAACAACAACCTCTATTGTTTGACTGTGCTGACAAATTACCAAAGAAGCACAATTACTTAGTGTGGCACAAAATACCCACATCTGCTATCTTATTATTACACTATTTAAAAAGGGTGTATGTTGCTAATTATTCTTCAGTTGTTTCGGGCTTCTTTTGGCTGAATGTTTAGATTTGGTTTCTTCACAAAAGTTATCATTTGCTGTGTTTAAGATGTGATTAATAAGTGACTAAATATCCATCAGTACATGTTCAGAGATGTGTTAGCTGTGGTTTGAGGTAAAGATACGCATGGATTATAATTATGATTTCTTACATTTTATAAGAGACCTGTATGTTGATTTAAATTATTGTAACAAAACAGAGTTGGAATATCAGCGATTCACTGTTGTGCTGATCACAAAGCACTTACCTGTACAATTGTGTATTAAAAGACATTTATTGATTAAAAAGACTAATGTTGTCCTTTTGGTTTTGTATTTTTATTTTGATTCATCTTTTTTGTCTCACTCATTACACTGTTGGAATAGTTTCTAAGATTGCCTAATAATTTTAACTTCTATTTAAAAAGCCATTTCCAATTACTTGAAACAAAAAGAAATCATTGAACATAGTCAATTCAAAATGTTTATCTGACATGCTGTTCACATTTGATCTTTTCACCCTTTTTAACTTTGTAATTTATCCACTATTGAACTTTTATTTATCCACACTTACACTATCTACAGGCAGACAGCAGAATTCATTATGCAGCGCTATTAATTACTTAATTGTCACTAAGGTCATAATTTAAAATTCTGGAAACTTCATATCTGACCAATAAACTCACCTGTTCATGGTGGAAAAGGTGAGCCATAAGCTGCTATTTGCAGTCCTTCACTCTTCTGGTGAAATAGACTCTTCAAATGATAAGTTAGGCTCAAGAATGTTTATGTGAACTTGTTTGGAGTTTTTTAAAATGTCAACTCTCACAACTACAGTTTACAGATTTAATTGAGCCACATTGTTAAGGTGACTCAAATAAACATTTTACATATAATGTTAGTCGTTGTTTCGAGTAAATACAGTAGACCCAAGGAAGCCCATTTCTGCCAGGTAACATAAATAAATGGTGGCTTTATATTTAAGTCGAAATAGTTTGAACAGAAATAGACAACAGACAAAATTGTTACTTAAAAAGATTTTTTACTTTTTATCTAATAATGTCGACATTTACTCCCAATTTTTACTTTTATCTCGAAATTACAACTTTCCTACGTTTTTTTGCCTTGTAAAGCAATTAATATTTAGTTTATTTAACGGAAATGGGATTCTAAAGAGAGGTTTCACAACGGAACAAATCATGTTTAGAATTGAGGTCAGTGAAACGGCTGCCGGTAGAGGGAGCTCATGCATAATCAAAAAGAGATACGTGATTCAAACATTTCCTTCATACTTATACAGTGAACATTCAAATTCTATTACGCTTGTTACTTCTGATAAATCAACATCCAGGAATAACCAGGCTCGAGACAGCTTCTCTTTCATCAGAGTTTTTGAATGGTTTGTTTCAGTGGTTTGTGTCATCACACATGAAGAGCCCATGACACAGCGAGAATCAGAGAAAATCCAGCCTCCAGTGTATAAAAAGTCTCCTGCGACCTACAGCATGCTGCTGGGGTTTGCAGCAAGTGGTTTGTGGCTTTATGAAAAGCTTTTCATAATGAAGATACTGAGGTTAAGTATTTGGGGTTCATGCCAGACATTTCTAGGAAGTCCATCTCTGAGTGAATTAAAGGGATTGTCCAATTCACTCATCATTTATTCAACCTCCACTTGAAAAGTTATTTTAAAGAATGATAAAAACCAGATTCGGTATATCCTGCAAGCTATAGTTATAACATTTTTATCTGCCTTCTTAATTTTTTTTTTTTTTACAGCCTCATTATACTTAAAAAAAGCCCCATTTCATGTATTGTTTGGGGTTACTTTTAATTCATAATTATTAATACAAAAAGTTCCAAAAGGTTTGTAAAGAATTAAATCATTTGTGTTTGTATAGCAAATATTTTTCAACATGCTTGCTGGTTTATGATTACGAAAGCCCTGTGATAGACAAACCTTTCTTATACTGTGTGTCTTTTTTTATGTTGAACTCATTTGGAAATGGAGATAATTGTTATAGCATTGTTAGTGCCGTTGATAACGGGGCTCTTTCTATTTCCCTGTGAGCAGAATACTCAGTTCCTCTGCTCTCCAGAACAGAAGAGATTTTGAAGTGGATGGGCACTCAATTCGTGACATATTGTTCTTGCATTGTTACATACAGATAAATTTTTTTCGGCTTGTGGATTAAAATAAACACTCGTGGTATCTCTGGTTCAGTTTGTGAAATACATCAGTGTTTTCTTAGAGTTTTGCTCTCTTCATGGATGCGTTAGGTCTGGAATATGAAAGGCACAACACATGCGAGGAGAGAGAGAAAACAGGAGGTGACTGTGGGGGTAAACCGGAGGAGGTGCTATAATCTGAAAAGGCAGTTGTTTATTGTTGAAGAGCATGTATTTACCTCATGGCACCGCAAATTGTGGCTAAGGGCAGAACCGGGTCTCACTCTGTAATTACGGAGTATGAGCCAGGGCCTCACCACAGCAGTGTTTCTTTAGGGCCCATGCTTTCCTTTCACTAACATACTCAAATAGTGAGTGAGACACACTTCACACTGGCTAGAGATACCACATTTGCTCTCTGATAACAAAAATAATTGCATGAGATCTGTGACAAATATTATGGGATAATTTAGTCAACATTTAAAAATCAACATTTTACATTTTTAGGTATGTTAGTGTCTGCCAAAAAATAATCCTTTAAAATCAAATGCACCAATTCTTTGACTTATTGTAAAACATTTTGACAATACACCATTTTTAACCATAGATTTGGAATATCTAATCAATTCTAATCAAATAAGGAGGCCTTGGCCTAGAAGTTTTCATTTTAAAGTAAACACATAAAAGAAACAGTCTTATTCCGTTATGGTAAATAAAACGTTAGTGCAATCACAATATAGTAACTCTAGAAAAGGTGCAAAGCAATAACAAAATACAGTGATACGCCGAGATAAGGTTAGGGGGTTAAAAGGTTTGTTCCCCATCAATCATAATAAACTGAGCAATCTAGATAAGGTCACAGACACAAATAATACAATAGTGCAAAAAGTTATTGCAATATAAAAGAGTTCAGTTGGAAAATCATAGTTCTTAAATTTGTATTCCTACACAGACTTACACATCATCAATAGTTTTAACTACTGCTGTCAAGCGATTACATTTTTTACTCTAATTAATTACATGGTGTGGTGATTAATTAATCAAATTATTAGCATTTAATCACAAATGCAAACAGACATAACAAGAAGCTGTTTATTATACAATTTTTTATTGAATACAAACCTATCATTTAGGCTACATGACATTCTTATCAATGAATCAACACAAACCTATGAATTAGGTTACAGTAAATGATAATAATAACTTACTGAAAACAGACATTAGCTAGTCATGTTTTAGTTGATGAAAATCAAAATGTTTTAATCTAGTTTTGCTCACAAAAAATAAAAAGTTTTGTTACTAAAAAAGGTTTTAGCCTAGTTTTAGACAATGTACACTAAAAAATGGCTGGGTTAAAATAACCCAATTTGGGTTATTTTGGTAACTCAGCGTTGGGTCAAATATGGACCAACATAGCTTTGAGTTATTTTAACCCAGCATTGGGTTGACATTTTTACCCAACATGCTGGTTTATTATTTCTGATTGAGAACTGTTATATCAGTTAGAAAACAATGTAACATTTCGATATTTTGATACAATGCAATATAATACAATTTTCACAACAATTATTTAATTTATTTAATCAAAAGTAACTAAATAGCGTAGAGGATTTCGCAATTTTATGGGATGCATTCAGCTTGACAATACCCTCGCAGAAAGCGAACCGAGGGTGATTTCGTCCCTTGAGTTGTTACACCACAGTCTGCAGAAAATCCCAGACTGGGGCTCACTGCTTGGGAGAATGAATGTCTAAAACACAAGAAGATGGACAGCTGTCAGCATGTGATCTAAACCAAGAGGCAGGAACTTCGTTACTGTTGATCAAGATGATTAATCTTTTAGCAGCAGTAAATTCCAAATGCTGGTTTTTACACAAGAAATTCATGTTCTACGAGCAAGCAATGGGTTGTTTCATTTACATGAGGCGCGAACCGAACTGGACCCTTTTGAGGGAAATGTATTCATATGCTCTGGAAATGTGCTTATTTTATAATTATAGTTGAGAATCATGTAATAATCTTTAACTAAAAATTTAATTTTGATTTATGAATACATTTAAAGTAATCAATTTTTTTTACAAATTGAGACCCTGAAAGTCCCACTCTAAGAAACAGAGAAAGATACCCCAGTAACAGTGTATCTTCTCAGGATATTATTTTTCTCCTCAGGGATTGGAGGAAAAGCTAGTGAGGGTAGGAGCACGTGCCTGACGACAGGACCCCTTTTAAGATGCTGGACCGCAGCGAGACGGCAGTTACTGGAGATGAAGACATAGGCATCATACTTTGACTCTTGTGTTTTGTCTCGAGTGGCTCACCTCTGACATAGCACCAAGAACATGGCTCATTCATCTCTGTAAAAATAAAATCTTTATCTAAATTTGATTCCTGTCTGAGGCTCGATCATGCCATTAGTTCGGGAGCACATGGCAGAGGCACAACAGGCCCAACAACACCACTTCAACCGGACAGCCCAACAACGGGAGTTCCAGCCTGGCGACCCTGTATTGGTCCTGGTCCCCACCTCCGCCTGCAAATTCCTGGCTACCTGGCAAGGCCTCTATACCATTTTAGAGAAGATTGGCAAGGTAAATAAACCTCCGGAAGAGATGTGTGGGGACCCGGGACCAGCTGGCCATTGAGCCTGTGGTGGGCGATGTCAACCCCGACCTCTCGGCTACTCAGAAGAAGGAGGTACAGCACCTGGTCGATCGGTTCCAGGATGTGTTCTCCCCTCTCCCCAGGAGGACCAACGTGTTGCAAAGACGCCACCGGGGACCATCGTCAGGCTATGGCCCTATCGAGTCCCAAAGGCCAGTCGGCAGGCTATCGAGGAGGAAGTGCAGAGTTGGGGGTAATTGAACCATCAAGGAGCCCATGCTCCAGCCCATCGTCATGGTCCAGCCCATCGTCATGGTCCCCAAACAAGATGGCATCCCCGTTTCTGCAATGACTTCCGCCGGCTGAACGAGATCTCCAACTTCAACAGCTACCCCATGCCTCTAGTGGACGAGCTCCTGGCCAGTTTGGGTAGGGCGCGGTACATTTCTACCCTCGACCTAACACAGCTTAGGACCTAACACAGCCCAAGACAGCTTTTTCCACCCCCAGTCTCCATGGAGCTCCGCTTAACACGAGGCACAGTACCTGGGGTTTTGATAATTTATTTAGACAATAATTAGAGAACAAAAACTCTTCAATGTCACTTTCAACCCTCTGCTGTACATCTACGAATTTTGCATGTTTAATCAGTGGCTCTTCCAGTGGCAACTTTTTTTTAAGTTCATGGTGAACAGCACAGTCAAGAAACAAAACACAGCATCATGGAATAATTCACAAGGCTCTTCATGGCCCTGCAAAGTTCCTGGAACCTTACACTCAGAACATGGCTTGGGTATAAATCTCACCATCGATATCATACATTTGCAAAAACAGTAGGTGAAACCTGTTTAAGAGGATCCCTACAGATATCAGCAAGAAACACAAAATGGAAAAAACACCATGTTCCTATCTCACCTCATCATGTAACACAAATATTGATGACTGTTCTCTCTGAAGAAGCAAGTTGAAAGACGTGAAATTGGGTATGGTGTCTTGAAAGAATAGCAGGTACACTTCTGTCATATGGTCAGTGAATATCTCTTTCTGGGTATCTCTTTTCTGTCTCTTACTTCGGGTGCAGCCATAAATGCTGCCATGGACATGTATCATCGGGAAGTTTAAAAAGGAACGAATGAGTGTCTTTCCAAAATCAGATTATTTTTCTGCGTGAATGAGAGCTTGTGAAAACAGCCAAAACCGTGTGTTACTCAGCGAAAGCGTGAGAGTTGGCAGCTTTGCTCCTAACTGACTTTACGAGCCTCTTTATTTATTATCAATATTTGAGCCCTCTATTCTAGCGCTGCACTGTTAATAATGTTGAAAATATTATATTTATATAATATGTAAATATATTTATATATTATAATATATAATATATTTATAAATATTTTTTTGTAAAAAACAAAACCAGACACAACCTTTTATGTGTGAACCATGAGTCTGACACAGAATTTAAGTCCACAGAATGAAACATAAACCGCAGGAAAATGGCTCCTGATTGGTGTGTTTACAGGTAAATCAGAATGGCTAACTCTAAGCTGTATGCTTTCTAATGTAGGCATACTGTTTTATGAATTATTTATTTTGTCAATACAAGATCTTTACTTTTTGACTTGCGAGCTTTGCACAAAAGCTTGTAATGTTAGTAACATCCCTGTAGTGTGGTATTGTGGCATGTTTAGGGTTTTAGGGAAGATGAAAGGCAGAGTCGCTTGTGTGTGCTGAAACCAAATTTCCTTATAGGGTTATAAAAGTCATATATTGTGTGGTCGGCTTGATGTATGAAGACTTAAAATGATGTATTTCATTAATGTACGTAAGCCTAGCACAAGTAAAAAAAAACTTACTGTGTGGACCTCCAAATCAATGAACATGGGACAGTTGGAAAAGCCCCCAGTGACAGAGCCAGCCTTGTTATAAATCCTTTATCAAACTCTTCCTTGTTGATGAACCATGTAAAGTGCTGCTCACTAGCAAAGGTGATCTTTCCAAGTTTTCTCTCATGGGCAGACATAAAATCGAGACATTTCTGATGAATAAACTCATTCTTTGGTAATCCAAACCAAAGGTTAGGGTCCGGACATCCGAAAACGCACTTCCCAGGGATTGTTTATCCAGCGTTGGTCTGCTGTTGTCACACTTCTGGGTCAAAGCACTTTTCCTGTTCGTCGTAGAGAGGGGCTGTATTAGCGATTCTTATTCATATGATTGACAAGTGTATGTGGCGTGGATAAGGAAAAAAGGCAGGGATAAGGAAAATGAAAACGTTTTCAGCTCAGAAAAAAAGAAAAAGGATGACTCAAACATGCATGAACTAATCTGAATATTACTTGAGTCTTGTTTTTGATGAGGGAACAACACTTCAAGATGCCAGGAATGTCAGAAAAGTCACGTTAACATGACATGGTACCTTTAAGGATTGTGCAATTAAAATGTTAACATATGAACTTAAACATAAACACAAGCAGTGAGTGGAGCTTCTTTCTCCATGTCAGTCAAGCCATAAGCAATGAATTCCACAGAGTCCTTGCTGCACTGTGCAGGGGGTCTTTCTATCATTGACGGTATAATATATAACAGGTTTCCATGAACCTCCAGCTGTCGGCTCTGATTCGCGTACAAACTGAATGTGGTGATTGGCGTCGAGACAGCTTTAGTCTCCTGTGAAAGCGGGCGCGCATAGGACACTGGAATAGAGCAGAAGACAAAAACAGGAAGAGAAGCACCTCGCTGC
Source organism: Danionella dracula (assembly GCA_900490495.1). Lineage (NCBI taxonomy): Eukaryota > Metazoa > Chordata > Actinopteri > Cypriniformes > Danionidae > Danionella > Danionella dracula. The sequence goes on along the minus strand of UELW01000844.1, from coordinate 6,148,941 downwards.
AGAAATGGCTTGGCCCATTACAGTCACGAATAATGAAAAACAGAAATGTCAGGGTTTTGAATGTGTTACCGTCTTCCCAAATAACATTTTTGTCCACTGTCATCTTGTTAATAAAAAATCGTTGAAAAAAATATTATTATTAAATAATTATTCAAATTAACGTGTTAATTTCCCAGCCCTAGTTTTAACACTTCTTGCCTGACTCAGTTCATACTCCGAAACAGATAGAATTCACACTAATCAAAATAACAAAATTTCCTTCTTACTTTCTTTTCTCCTTCATTTCCTTTTTCATTGCTATTAGAAGGATAACTATGGATTATTGTAAGGATCTCACTGTCGTGTGTTCAAAACTATTAGCCAGTATTTGATGGGTGTCATGTGTTGCTGTGAGTGAGATGGGGTCCCTTCAAGTCGGGATTGGGACTGGTGTGCATTTTGAATCTCCACACTGGTGTCATTGTTGTAGTACCATACGAATGAGTATTCAAAGTTAGTCAGCACTTGGGAGCCCCCTTCTGGTCTTCTGCTTTTGCTTGGTTTCCCTGTTGACTAGTGGCTCCTTTTAAGCAAGAGTTTATTTTTTCAAAACTAAAAAAGATCCTTTGAAAATATTTTCTTTATTTTTCTGATTTTTATTTGTGTCTCACCCTGCTAGGTGTTCATCAGAAGAAGGAAAACAATAACATAGAAAGCTTTGTGATGGTCCTTGTCATTTTCAGCAGAATATATGTTTGATAGCCCATCATTTCAAATTAGTTTTGAACTATAGCTTATAATCAATGAAGCCATCTCACAGTTCCAACTAATTTACATTTGATCCAAACTGTCAAACATTTTATACATGAAGTCATCTTGATGTTTCTTAATCCCATTTTTTAGACTTCATTGTGTATATCACTGTTACATAAAGTTTTGTGCAAATACATATGAAAGTGGTATTAAAATGAGGAACGCTGTTAATGAGGATAGCAAATGTTAACTTTGAGACAGCTGTATTGAAGTTTTTTTTGGTCATTGCGTAATGTAGCTGTTTTACGGTTTTCAATCTTTACCATTATTATAAACTGTGGAAAAGCAAGTAATAGTAAGGAATGAGTATAGGTGTGTCCAAACTCTTGGTTTCTTCAGTGTATGTCTCACACATGCCACCCATGAGTCACACATAATGTATACATGCATTGGTCGCACTAGCAATCTTGTTGATTTGAGGTCCTGTGTGTATATTTTAGGCCCGTTTTGGTCATTTGGCTGACTTTGTCTTTGATTAGACTTTCTAACAGGATCCCCTTTCCTGTTTTGGTTTACCCCAGAGGGAGGGGTCTGCATTCTCTTGCTCTCTCACACTCCCCAACTTTGGCACAAAAAGAGTCAATTGTTAGTTTTTAATTAATGGTGAGAGCACAAACAGAGGTTAGGCAATTAAGGAGAAAATAATTTCCAGACTAGTCAGACATTTTTGCTCTGGACAAACTATAATAGTTTCTCTCATTTGTTTCTAAAACTATGCATGGATATATTTTATGGTAGTTGTTGCTTAGGTACGGTATGGCCCACCTTCCGCCAAGGAAGAGATTTGCTCGTGAATCTAAGTTGGTCATTCTGAGGTCAGTTCAAACTGAAAACACTATTAACAGAATTCGCTAAAATGGTCACAAGCAATGAGTCGTTTAAAGATCTAATTTTGTAAATAAAAACAAACACTCATCCCGGGTTATCTATAGAGTTACCAGACAGAGTGAACATGGGATGGAGGTGAAAATTGAGTCCGAATATATTTCAGACAATCCTTTCCTGTGGTTTCAAGAGAAGGATGTCTTGCTTTTTTGGGAGTGAGGTTTGTGGCCTCTTCTCTGAAGAAACAGCTACTGTGTGGTTAGGAAGCTTCTTTTAGTTTTGTGGATTTGTGACTTGAGCAAGTATTCAGGATTGGAGATATTCCTGTGGCTTCCTTTTGAAATGTTTGATTTCAGAAACTATTGAATGTGAGCTTGATCAATTTAAAGAGCATGTTAGAGAATTTAGATCTTCTCCTCAAGTCCACTACCATCTCCACTATTTTATGAGTGTTGAGCTCAAAATAAATAGCATGGTTGATAAAATATACTTTATTTATCGTTCTTGTAACCTTATTTCTTCACATTTAGAATTGAAATAATGAGGGTTCTCGTTATTGTTACTTTAACAGTGTTGGTGGATCTGCTAGACCTGTCGTATTTTGGGGCTTTTAATTCACACTTTCATTCTATTTTAGACAAAAAAAAATGTTATGTTTGTGTGTGATTTATATTTATGTTGCAAGACAGACAAATTTACAGAAACTAAAGTTTAGAACACCTTGTATATAAATGTGTAGGCGGAATACAGTGTCGGGTCACTAAAGATGTGTTCTGATATGTTTTTCTAAGAAAACGAGTCCAGTAAAATTCGATTTGAAATAGTAATTGCTTATATAATTGTTATTTTGATGAAAACTGAAAACAGGTCTCACAGACCTGAACACCATTCAAGGGTTGAGGCTCTCTCCACGTCTGAAGCAATATTAGTATGCATATTAGACTAGGGATCCAACTAAGTTGACTAAGGACCTGCTTTGGACGCCCATACTTTAGATGATTCCTTAAATAAAATCACTTTACTCTACCATGTCTGGGAAAGGATTAGAGTCAGATTTAAATCATAGGAGTGAAGATCTGGGTTTGAGATTTTTTTTGATCCACTGATGCTTAGTTTGAATAATACCTCACTATATACCCGATTAAATTACATGGCCAAAGAATTTCCCTGGAGAAGGAAAACCAGAGCTGAGGAGGAAGTTCATACAAATTCTAATGGAACCAACTGACCAACCAACCAATCAATCAATCAAAATGTATTTATTTGGCGCTTTTTAATAATGTAATTAGATCAAATAAAAAGCAAGTAAATAGTTTGTTCCAACACACCTTCACAGAGGGGAGTGGGAATGATGAGATGGTACAACAGGAAATAGTGAGAAAGTATTCTGCATGTTTTAAATGTGCATATTCATATTAAAGTATCATCCATATTCCATGTACAATTCCAAATAATGTTCTTTTGTCACCACAGAAACAGTAAGTATTACAATACTATGCTATAGTAAACAGGAAAAATTGGGATTGTCGTTAGTCAAAAAAGATGAGGTTTTGGTTTTTGAGACATTGCTGTACCAAAGAGATTGTGTGAAGCAGACTTGTCCAACTTTAACCCCTTCCTATCTACATTGTGCAGAGAAGTGGGTTGAATTCACATGTTAAGGCTTGGGGACCATGGGGACTGTTGGCAGTGGAAACTTGTTCTCGCATGAGCACTCCCTCTGCTGGTAAGTACCCCAAGTACAGGTCAGAGATTGTTCATAAAATTCAATGAGTTCGCATCATGTCCCAGCTAAATGATTTAATATAAATACATTTGAAGACATTTCGATGAAATACAATACTATGAGTTGAGTCTCTAATTCAAAGTTTATTTTATCCATGTTTGTCTTTAGTTGAATGGAGCTGGGTGGGAGGGATGTAGAAATGATGAAGGGAGGGAGGAGGAGAGGCACAGACTGCATGTTCAAGTCTCCTTCATTCATTTTCCTCCTGTCTGTGACTGACGTGACTTATGTGCGGCTGTCAGGTGAGTCCAGAGCAACTTTTAACTCTTGCATGGCTAACAAATTATTTGAATGACTAATGGTCTCCAAGAGGCATTTTTATATATTTTTATATATTCAACAATGAAACTAGAATACGATTTAACTTCATTCACAAAAGACAACTTTTGCTTGTTTTTTTTGTTATCATTTAGAAACTTTACCAAAGTCTCACATTTTGTTTGATTCATCATTCAAACAATTTTGGAGATGCACAAAAAAATTAGAGCATCATTGAAAAGTAGTCAAATAGGTCACATTTTAACTCTTAATATTACAAGTAAAATGACCATTTATTTCATGGTTTTAAAAATGACGAATAGTTTCTATGAAGGCATTAGCATTTAAAATATTTTATTCTACCTCTATTTGACTATCTTCTCAGGGATTCAATCTTCTTGAGATTGCATGATCACATAGAACTTGCCATTTCTGCGAACTTTTATAAAATATTCCTCACTCTCAAATACAAAAAGATGAATGAATTTAGTCAAATTTGTAACATTGCTTTTATTTTAGAGCCTCAACTGTGTGCAATCATGATTCGGGGCATCTGTCCGGTGTATGTCCTTCTCTTCATCTTCTTCATCTTCTATCTGGAAGCCCGTCCTGGACCTTCTGGACGCTCAAGACGTGCACCTGCAGCCAAAGTGCGACTGGCAGGCATTGGGCACAGAGAAAACGAGGGACGAGTGGAAGTCCTTCACAATGGAACCTGGGGAACTGTATGCGACGATGAGGTTGACATTAAACTTGCAAATGTTGTTTGCAGAGAACTGGGTTTTCAAACTGGCATCACATGGGCACACAGCGCCAAATACGGAGAGGGACAAGGTAAGGGAACTTCTCTATTGAACACATGAAGATTTTGTCTCAGTAGTTAAAAAATAATATTTTTTATATTGGTATTTTACCATAATTTCTCAGAAAATGAAAATAAATAGCTGTCAGATCTCATGATGATGAAAGTTTACACAAAGAAGTTAAAACTGTTTCTATTTAATCAGTGGGAAAATACGTGTTTTTTATGTACTTTGAAGGGCTTTCTAAAGTTTTGAAAATTAAGAGATTTTTTTCCTCCGATTAATAGTGAGACATCATTTTAAATTATTTCTTAATATTTGGAGTTCTTGCATAATTTTTTTTCACTTATCTACTCTCAATAAACAAATGTAATTTACAGTGCTTGCAGAATTATTTTATACATAATCCTCACTCAAAATGTCACTCATTTATATTCTAATAACATAAATATTCACAAAAAAAAGTTTTCCAAGTGTGAGAAAGTGAGAAAATGGAAAGCTTTCTTTGAAACCCAGTAGCTAGTATAGCATTTTATGTTGAAAGTATTTGGAAAAAGGTTTTCCAAAATAATTGTTGCAGGATTAGCAGACTCTTTTTTTCATTTTCACATTTATCTTTGGGTTATCTGAAAAATTCCACATGAGCACAGTCGTGTCTGAAGTCACACTGGCTTTTAAAATAGCTCTTTCTCACAAGTGCAAGTGCACTGAGCTACTGTTCTTTACATCGCCCAAATCGCTCCCTGTAATTTGACTTTAAGGCAGCTATAAAGACAGCCACGAACCCAAGCATGTATAACACTTAGTTGGCAGGACAACGCTGTCATTAAAACTAAAACACCCCTTTAGACAGCTTCAGCAGAACTCTTTTGTAATGCTTTTGATGGTGACATTTCTTTTCCCTCATTAAGTCTGCAGACGTTCGCTTATTTACTATGTACCCATTTCTTTAAAATCACTTAAAGACGTGATTATTTACATTTATTTGTTATTTTAGTTCTGTAAAACTTTCCTTTGTGTAACATAGAAGAAAAGAAAGGAATTGTTCATCCAAAAACTCATTGTTTCCTTTAATGTTAAGGTTTGAAATTTGTTGAAAAGTTGGTGGGGGGACTCGACTGTCTAAATAGTCTGTCTTATTTTGAAAAAAAAAATAAATAAATAAATAAATAAATAAACAAATGAAGCATATTTGAAACTATAAAAATTTATTTATACAATTTTTTTAAACTTCAAAATAGTTTTTAAAAAATTTGAATGATTTTTGGTGGAATTCTGTGAAAATATAATTGATACAAAAATATTTTATTTTTTGGATCTATTCTTTCATCACAGGCCCCATTTGGATGGATAATGTCAGGTGTGAGGGTGCAGAAAGAACCCTGAAGGACTGTCGGTCAAATGGTTGGGGTGTTCATGACTGTAAACATTCGGAGGATCTCGGAGTGGTCTGTAGTCCAGAGCGACGACTAGACCAAGTCCACCCTGGTGTCAGCAGAAGAGGACACACCATCGCTCTTCGACCAAATGCAGTCACCTCCAACCGCTGGCAGGACCTTTACTCCAATGCAAGATCACCTGCTCATCTAACACAAGGCAATGGACACTCGGATTACAGTAGATGGGACCAGTTCTCCAGGCAGCAGTTTCATAATCCGGTGTAAATAGAGATGAACTGGTTTTATTACACAATGTATTGAGTTTTTATATGAAGTGCTTGCCAAAAATAATTTTGCTCCCAATTTATTAGTTGTCTACAGAAATATGATAATACTCCTCAGATCTAAATGCTTAAAACTATAGTGGACCATCGTCAAAATAAGCTTATTTGCTGATACCAGGTAGAGATGCACCTTAAACTTTCAATGAAAAAGCCACTTATAGGTAAACGTTATCTGACAACTTGGTGATTTCTTGGTTGTTTTCACATTTTTGGCAGCAAACACATGGTATCCTTTGTACCATGGTCAAATAAAATTTGGTTACCCACATGACCTTTTGGTCAGAATTTAAAATCTAAATTGGTTAATTGGTTAAATCAGTTCATTTAAAAAAATATTATTGTAATCAAATGTTTCAAGGCTTCTTTTATATCCATTATATGTGGGTAAAAGATCATGTTTCAGCTTGTTTAAATTGTTTTAAAACATAAATCAACATGTACATACTACAAATATAATTGTTAAATACTTTGAAAAGTAAAACAAACTGTGTTAATGTGATAGTTCACTGCTTGAAGTTGGCAGTGACTCATTTGAAGAAGATTGATATATACTTTACATACTGATAGAAATGTTTTGTCGACTCCTGTAGTCTGCCGGTCGGGTGAGGATTGAGGAGGTGCGTCTTAAGCCAATCTTGATGGTTACAAAAGACGCGCCCTCATTACAGAGGGAGTGGTGGAAGTGAAGCATGCTGGGAGGTGGAGGCAGGTGTGTGATAAAGGCTGGAGTCTGAACAGCAGTAGAGTTGTTTGTGGGATGCTTGGCTTTCCTGATGCGGAGCAGCCCAACATAAACACCTACAAGTGAGTTCTACTTTTCTAACAAGGCAAACATGTGGTTTTGAAAAATACTAAACGTGGTGCAAAGTCATAAGACCAGGGTTTGTTTTTGGATGTTTATTAATTTGTGCTGAAATACATTTTTCTGCATTGTGTAGTTTGTAGCCAAAACCGGATGTACTTACATACAAAGAAAAATAAAATTACACTACGGTGGAACGTAGCTCTCCTCCTTATCACATCTTGGTTCTGTCAGCCATGTTTAAGAGGTCTCAGATAAATGAATCATCAGAACGATGAAACCAAAACCTAAATTGTATTAATAAACATAATGTGTGTGCTGCAACTTAGCTTTCAAGTGCGAGTATTTTGGCATTCAAGTGCAAGTGGCATCAGTATCTGAATGAACTTGTTTCCTAATGCCTGTAGACATCAATTTATTTTTACATATATTACATTTCGCACTTTTAAACACAGAACCTATGGTATCCACTGTTGTTATTTTATTTCTTTTTAATATTATTATGGCAGAGATTTTTTTTGTCTTGATAAATAATTCCTAATTATCGTAAAAGCAAAGAAATCGATTCTTCCGTCTTTTTGCTTTGTATATCCTTTATGGGTTTCTTTGTCTGGGCTTTGTTTTTTTAAGAGCTTCACGGGTGATGGTGAGATGGTATTCTTGACAAAGTTCAAAGTCCAGGGGCAGAATGATGCTGGTCTCTTTGTGAGGCGATCACAGTTTTGAATGATTCAGCCCTTGCGTTGTCCTGGAAAAGCATATCCGTTTCCCTTATCTCCATTCTGCAGGCACCTTTTACAAACCTGAGCTCTTAAGGAACCGCTAAAAGATCTTTCAGACCACGGCGATGCTATCACGTCCTGAGCTTTACTGAAATGAACATCCTTTACTTGACACAAGGAAATGTCTAATATCCCGTTTGATTGGTATTGCAGAGGAACATCACTGTGAGGCTTCCAAAGTGTTTACAGTTGAAGAAAAAGAGTCAGGTTTGCAAAAATGACTTTGACTTGCTCCCTCAAAGAATGTTTCTCTACATCTGCTCCTTTCACAATATTGACTTTCTTGGTCAGCTCTTTTAAAAACAGCATACAAACAGCGCATTTCTGTTGGCTTTTGTTTTTGTGGGACATTATAAAAGTTGTTTGCTGTGTGCTCGCGACAGATCCTGCACAGGACACATATACTTAAGGAACCATAAAAAATATGAGCAAAGATGTCCAGATCAAATCAATTTTCTTTGAAAACATCTCTTAGAGCATTCTTGTGTTCTTTTTCCAGCTTACGTACATTCTTTTGTGTTTTTTAACTGTAATCATATCAACATTAAGACGTATTTACTTCAGCACATACTGAGCTTGAGGGAACATTTTAACATATGTTAACATATTTCTCTCAGGTATCCACAGGCTTTCTCTTTTTCTTACATTCCATTGTCAGAAACATTCCATGAATAAAAATGAAATAAACAGCAATTAAATCTGAGAACACATTGAAAGGCAACATAAGCCATTTATTTTCACTTTATCACTATAATTTTATCATTTTCACTATCATTGGTAGCAAAAGCCATGTTTTGGACTGTTTTGGGCTGTCAGTGGGTCTTTAGTATGTAATAAAAAAAAGTATTATAAATATTACAAATATAAAGGTAATTTGCCTTTTTAAATGTTAACTATAGTTTTACAAATGAACTCCACCATTTGGAGAGACAGGGCTGTTGACATTGCTGTGTTAGCAAAGATTTGCATGTTTAAGCTATAAAAAAATGAATAAATGTGTCAAAATGTTTGTTTCCCGCCTGTGTTCTACCCGACAACTGAAGCAATAACAAATGCCCGTTAGTTAATGTTTTGTTAGAGAAAGATGCAGATATTTTCCCATCATATTTAAATGGTGTTGACATTCTCTTCAAAGATTAAACTTTGGTTCATAATCAGTTTCCGGATCTTTTAATTTTTGCTGAAATAGGAGCTGAAAGTTTGGTTGAATTTTTGACCTACATTACCACAGAAATGAAATACTGAAACACATTTTTTTTCCAGTGAAAATTTCCTCTAATGCCAAGCACACTGTGACAGAAATGTTTTGTAACCATGACTGAAATCTAGTTGTAAAAATGAAATAAAAAAGATTATAATAGAATTTTTATAGAGTTGAACTGAGATTATAATTTGCTGGTAACAATTTACAATAAGATGACATCACTCATTAGAAGTTATTGCATAAATTAACTATTAATTTATGATGCAGTTATGAGTTGAGATATGCATCAAGTTAATGCATCAATTACTGCCTTAGTTATTTTATAATTTCTGATTGTTAATAATACATTAATTAACATTTTAAGGGTATCCCAAATAAAAATGCACGATAAACAAATTAATAATTAAAGAGTAATGAGAATCAACTAATAATTAACTAATAATTAACTAATTATATTTTAATAATGATATGTATACCTCTCCAGCCACCAATGATGAAATTAAACACAAAAAACTAATTGTAAAAGTTTATAAATAATGAATTATTATTAGGTGCATTTACTTTATGGGCATCATCATTATTTAGTTATGAATTCAATTTCTACTAGAGCATTTTTGTTTACCTCAAATCGTTTTGTGCGTTAAATAAAATCAGAAATGTATGTATTTTCTCATATAACTAATGTTAAATTTGAATGAGTTCATGATCAAATCATCATTAACTCAATTATGAATTACTAAATAAATGACCATGTCACCCTTTTGTAAAACTGTCTTATCCAGATTCCTTTGTTCCAATGGTGATAATGTAATGTACTTGTTCAAGACGTCTTACAGACTATTTAGAGCTAATAATATTGTTCATCTAATCGGAGGCTGCTGTGGTTCACAGGAATTTTCATGAAACACAGTCATAGCATTACTCTTCATTCCCATCATCAGGAAGGGACTTGGCTCTGGTGCTGCATGCTGGTTATAAAAGCACCAACTTAATCTAATGGGTATGCAGAGCACGTTCTTATTTTAGCTGTGGTTTGCACTAGGTCACTAGGAGAATGGTGCTTGCTTACATCTGGTCAATCTTCTACTACACATCCATATAAATATGCTGTCAGTGATATCCCTTCATCTGTGCTTTCAGAAAAAAGCACAGGCACTTTTTCATTTTTAACAGGTTTTTGTTACCACATTGAGGCTTTATCTCCTTTTCTCTCAGAGATCATCTTGAGGTCACAAAACTACCAAAGCAAGATTTTATAAATGTAAAAGTTGCCCTATAAGAAAAAAAATCTGCCATCACTACTGTTTTTTGATTTGTTCCAACACTTCAGGAGTTTTTATCCTCTTTTGAACTCAGATTTACAAGTCAGTGGATGAAAAGTGCAAATAGAATGTCTTTGGGTTTTCTTCATTGTCAACGGAAAAAACTAAATTTTATGGGTTTGGAGAATTAATATTGATGGTCAAAAAGCAGTTTTATCTCAAATCAAATATTTTAGGGTGGGTTGTGGTTCTGTGGAGTACATCCTTGGAATTGCAAGTCTTCATATGGTCAGTGTGCCCACTCCCTGACCTCACAATGAAGGTTGTGCTGATGGTTATGCTCCACAGGGTTGGCGGGTGAATGGACGGGTGACTCTTTCACACAGTCTCTATGTGTCTCTGTGAACATGAGCTGCCCCACCCTGACACTGACTCTTCTGGATCCCTCACTGAAGATGTTGTAATTAAATGTTGGGCCACTCAGTAAATTTCCACGTTTCTGGCGAGTAAGGAAAAGGCAGATGACAATTACAGCTGAGCCCTTTGACTGCTGTGTCAGCAGAGCCAACTCTGTCTGTACCATCAAAGCCACAATTCAGACTCTAAGACCTTTGCTGCTGATCGAATTTTGATTTTAACGAGTTTGAATGCATTAAAGTAAAGTTTTACTGACACATCTGGCCTAATGAGCCGTCAATCCAGCTTTCCTTTCCTCTGATAGCAATTTGAGATATTTTGGATAGAAACCAGGAGGCAAGCGTGTACTTAAGGAACAGAAGCTGTCAAGGTTTAACAAAAGTATGAAAGGCTTTGTTCAGGTACTCCATGATCCACTGGCATCATGATTACAATGAGAACATTGGAGGCAAAGATCACAGAAAACCTTTCATTTTTGTGACATCAAACTCAATATCTTCTTCACATTGTTTTGATATTGTTTTCTAGCAGAATAACAACATTTGCATGATTAAAACCTTTGACTGGTGAATATGTGACGGGATGACCGGAGAATCGAGAGCATGACAGTATTTTACTTAACATTCTTGTTCAATTCTGTGTTCAAAACTGTTTAATGCTTATATAAACACATCTATGTTTTTTAAATAGCTATGACTATAGTTATAAAATCAAAGATTTCCTCTTAGTCTAGTCAAAGTGTCTAGTGAAAGAGACAGAGTCATAAATGCCAACAGATGAATGGCTTAAGCTTAAACAGCGGCAAGACTGTTATCTCCAAACAGAGCAACAATCTTTATCACTGGGTTTTCTTAGTTTACCAGTAAACTTTCTGCCACATTAGGTATATCGGCAGGTGGATTTTCCATTGACAAAATCTATACTCACAGTCAGTCCTGACCATAGGTATAAGGCCTGTTTAGCAAATCAAATTACCAATAGTTCCATCTTTTCATCAAAATCTCCATCCATCAAAATAGCATTTAATTTGGAGTTCTGTAGCCTTAAACAGAGTTTCATATGGTGAAAACATTTAGAACGTTTTATAAGCTCATTAAACCAGAGATTCCACACTGCATTTGACTCTTTGTTTGCGGACTCAGTTCAGTCAGGTCAATGAGTCTATTAAATGTAATATAACAATTTTGAAAGTCCTTTTTTGAAGTCTATGAATTAAAATTTGTTTTGTGAATGTAGTCAAAACAGCCCAATCAGAGTAACGGTTGGATTTATAATATTAAAAACATATTTTAAACCTACCACCTTGCTCTGGCGAGATAGTAAGTTAAATAACTGAAAGGGTAAAATGTGTCCTGGTGATGGCACAGGTGCAGTTGTTCTTGGATCCGTCTCTCCCTCACACTCTTGTTCTCTCTCATTCTGAGTACAAGTTTGTCTGGGTTTGTTTTTTGGGAAGTCTTGCAGTGCCCATTCTGGGACACCAACCAGTGGAAATATCTGTTTATAGAAAGTACATTTTTGAGAGCCAGTTTAGTGGTGGATAAAATCAAAACATATGTGAGCTTTGATGTTTATATCTGTGGCTTATACATTTTGTGATGAGGTAATAGAAAAATAAACTTTAGAACTTTAGTGTTGACTTTAACATTATCTTAATGACAGACATGGTAATGAGCCGAAATTTGGGTTAGGCAATTGTTTGCTAACAGCAATATTAGGTTTTTTGGGATTGTATGACTTTCTTTATATTTATACTGTCACACTACCAATATAATAATACAAATGATGTTTTGTTAACAAATTCCTCAAGTTGCAATTTTGTTTGTTTTCTTGTGTTACAGAAAAATATGGGATAAAAAAATTAAAGACTCAACAACCAGGTAACAACCATTTGTTTTTGTTCTTAAAGGTGCGCTATTATCCTTTTTGCAATGAGTTTAAAATAAATGTTGGAACCCTTTTTGAGGCTATGGTCTATAACCTGTTATAACTTTCAAAATGCAATATTCATGGTTAACAATGTCTTTGAATCACCTCTCATTTTTAGTCTGAGGAAAACACGCAATTTCAGAATCAGAAAGATCTTAAATACCAAGTGTGCTTGCGCACACACACAAGGAATTTGTTGTTGTACAGGGGTACTATCCTGTGTTGGTACAAAAAAATGACACAACAACGTTGTAGAGGGCCACAGGTTATAAGTTAAAAAGTAAATAGAGGTAGTAAAAAATATTAAAGTAATAGACCTATAACTTTAGAAGTCCATGGGGCTTTGGAGGTAATGTGAGGACCAAAGCATAAAAATTAAGTGCAGCAACAGAACAACAGAATATGGAGTCAAAGAGTCCACATAAGACTTCTGCTGCTTATTTAGTACAATATTTAGATTAAATATGTGGGAGTGTTGGTGGGGAAAGCTTTGGGACAGGCTTTGGGACAGGCTGTCCTAGTGTTTGGGGCTCTGAAGCACCGGCCGTTAAGAGCTGGAAGCCTGGGTGGACAGCATCCAGAGTGATTTTGAGAGCCCTCTTTCTCATTCTGGAGGTGTACAGATCTTGAAGGGAGGGTAGGGGGGCTCCAATGATCTTTAGTAGACCGAACTGTCCTCTGGAGTCTCCGGAGGTCTGATACAGATGCTGAGCTGAGCATCACACAGTGATAGAGGAGCACAGAACAGACTTGATGAGCGCTGAGCAGAACTGGGTCAGCAGCATCTGTGGGAGGTTGAACTTCTTCAGCTGGTGCAGAAAGTACAGTCTTTGCTGGGCCTTCATTGTCAATGTGGGCACTTAATTTACTCTCGTTGAACCCGAAATGTTGGGGTTTTCTATTATACTATCTAATAGCTTGTTTACTTTCCATGGAGGAGGTCAGTGTGTTAGTAAGGGAGTTGGTCTGATAGGTTACTGGGCTGGGACGGGATTGAACTTTGAGCTGTTAGAAAAAAATTACAAAAACAAACACAAACAACTGTAAATTCAACTTAAGTCTTGTCTTTGATGAGGGAACAACACTAAAATTGAAACAAAACAAAAATTCTGCATCACTGATATGGATGACATTTGGGTTGCTAAATTGTCACCTGGTGCAGATCAAGCACCTATCCTGCTTAAAACGGAAAATGTGTTAAAGTGTACCTGTTAAACTAAAAAGATATGATTTCCAAAAGATGTTGTGTTGTTTTCTAGATTAAGTCAGATGGCTAAGAAGAAAGGATCCTGGGTTGAGAAAATTCATTGTTTGGGTGCAGAACCCAGTTTGGCAGATTGCCATGCTCAACTGTCAATCCCCAGAAGCACCACCCCATGCAAGAATGGACGATTTGCTGTGACTCGCTGTGTCCCGGGACCCCAATTTTCACGGATGTCTTCTGGCAGACCACAGGCACCTCATCCTGTTCAGGTAATGCATGTGATGCAAGTAGATTTTTCTGTTGAGTGATTGAGTTATTTGGTTAAGGGTGCCAATGTCTGGAATGCATCAAAAAGTGGCTTTTTCATCACAGTGATTATTACTACTTGGATTATAGACACACATTAAACTATAGTGAAAAGGAAGAAATGTATCATATTTGTGGTCCTTTGTGACTAATTCAATGTTTTTTTGGGTCTAACATGGAAAAAGTAAATGTAACCTCATCATTTTTAATCTTCCCATAGCCATCGGTTCGTCTGAAGGCTGGGCCACGTCTGGGTGAAGGCCGTGTCGAGGTTCTTCGTGAGGGAAAGTGGGGGACCGTGGTTGACCACCTGTGGGACCGGATCTCAGCCAGTGTGGTGTGCAGAGAGCTGGGTTATGGTTCAGCCAAAGAGGCTCTGACGGGAGCGTTTATGGGGCAAGGTAAGAATTTGTTCAAACTTGATCAAATGATGGCTCATTGTTGGAAGATTGTGATGCTAATTTTATCTAAAATTTTCTCCAAAAATTGGCCAACACTATACTAACAATCATGACATTCTTCTGAAAAGAAGTAAAAAAAGGCAACACTCATCAGGCAAGTATTCATCAGATTGATGTATGGTTGTGGTCTTCTATTTGTCTGCGTGTCAGGTAACCATAGTTTAGAGAAAAAAATTATTTGTATGATCATCTCCATAATAAATGCAAATTAGTTGCCGAAGTTATTCAACAAAAGAGTAAAAATGTCTACATTAGCTGTTTCTTACTTTCTTTTCACCATTTTAAGAATCAGTTTACTCAAAAGTTATCTCATTATTTACTTTGCCTTGTGCAGACCGCAGCTGGAAAAACATTAGAAAAAGTTTAGATAAAGGTCTACATTCACATATTTACTAGAAGGTATTCATTTGACCAGCTTTCAGTCAATTTGATAAATAATTTCTGTGAATATTATGATTCTGTAGTTTGCTTAATTGCTTTCGTAGCTTAATTTATAATTTCCTGGAGCTGAAAATGAAAACAGTCTCACATTTTCACTCTTCAAATCCCAAACATGGATTAATGGTATTGAGCAAAGGAACTTTCTTTTGCTCAAAACTGCTTGTTAGTTTCTTTGGTCAGTTTTGACAAAGATCTTGTCTAGGGCTTTGAAATTGCAGGCTTAAATAAAGTAATTTCTCAAAGTAATGTGTATCAAAAAATCTCTTGATATAGACAATGATCAACTTCAGCTTTGGCTAATACAATACAATTTTGCTTTCTAAAAATTCAGACCATTTGAGTCCGTGCAACTCACTAACGTTTGTATCTATGTTTATTGTCCTGTATAATTTTCTCGGAGTAGCCAAGGCCACAAAAATATATAGTAAGGGAAGAGAAACACAAATTAGCATTTTAAAGACCAATTTTAAAGAACTGAGCAGTACTGTTTAGGACTTATGGTAAAAATAGGAAATCTGTTGAAATGTAGTCGTTACCACATTTCAAAAAGATCCTGAATAGCTGTGTTGTATACTGCCTTCTTTTCAGTGAGTTTCCAAACATTTTTAGCATAAAAGCATAGGTTATCCAAGAAAAATGCTTTTCTACCAAATATCTTTTTGAAAAAACATAAAATTTTTGCTTCCATTGATGTTTAAAGATGCCAACTAGCACTTAATTTGTTCTGTAATATACTTAATACAGTTACTTTGTTCTGTCAGGGCCAGTACACAGAGAAAAAAAACAAAAGCAGGTGAAATCAATTTATTATAGAAGGCAAAAAATATGACAGAGCAGTCGATAAGCAAAAATGACAAAATTAAAAAAAATACTCTAAAGGCAATGTCTCGGTCTCATTGGAAAAAAAGACACAAAAACTCTGTTCAACCAATGGGAAGTCTAATAGAAAAAAACTATTAAGTCCAAAAAATGAAAACAAAAAAGTGAAAAGAAAATACTTGTAAAATAATTGTTGGGGGAAGATTGACTGGAAATAACCAGCAACAAAAAATAGACTGTCCAGTAGAAACAGAGGCAGGTGTAATGGTCAGGACCAGGCCAGTATCCAGAACATCATAAACTCAGGCAGCACAAGAGCAAAGACTTCGGGCAAGCTGGGGTCTACACAGAAAGGCTGGGAAGGTAGGGAGAGAGTCCTGGAGTCAAATAGAAAAAGTTTACTTAAAGCATTCACTTCACCTATATTTGATGTTGCAGGGTCAGAAGCAAACAGCAATCTGGCACAGAACAGCACAAAACAACGGGAATAAATAGGGGAGCTAATGAGGAGAAAATAAGCAAAGACAGGCGAAACAAATCAACTAAATGAAATAGAACGAGGAGGTGGAGAGAAACCATCAGGAGCACAAACAAACAAACCAAACAGATAGAACCAGCTGATCAACCAGGAGTCCTGACATGTTCTACTGTGTTCTGAATCATCTATGCTCAGTTTGGAAGATAAAATGTTCTACATTTCTTTTCTACACTTCTTTTAGATGTAGATCTTTTAGACACCAAAATTCCATGAAGAAACACATACTGCTGAAGCTTCTCCAAGTCTTACTTCACTGTTAGATGAATGCAGATGTATCTTTCTGTGTGATCCTCAGTGAGTTCATGTCTGGAAATGAGTCTGGATGCTATATCAGCTGCCATCACTTCAGTCAGATGCTTTTGTAACTCACAATCACACTTACAATTTAGGTGCAAATCTTTTAAACACAGTTTTCTGTCTTTGTAGAGAAAACTACATTTTCATCTGTTTTTGAATCCATGCAGAGAAAAGCCCTTTCTTATTCTTTGTGGCAAATATATTTGCTTCTGTAACAGACAGTTTGGCCACCCTATAAAAGAAAAATCAGAATATTGAACAATATATAGATGATTTATTCTATATTTAACATAAATAAAAATGGACAAAAAAAACCTCTTTATACCGGCGACAGCTTGACCTCTTGGTTCACGGCATTCTTTTATGCTTTTTCATTCATATGGTGTTTTATAATAAGATTTAAGTTCATAAAAGTATTACTAAGTATTTTACAAAGATACAGCGCATGATCACTTTTTATACAGATCAAAAGTGATACCCTCAAAACCAAGAAAAAGTTTCAAAACGAAGCAGTTAATGGTGTTCTTTTGTGATAACTTTTATTTTATGGATGAAGCGTTAAATAACATATTAACCTGAAATATGTCACCAGCTTAAATATATTCGACATTGACTATGACCAATTTACATCAACAAATCTCCTTTTGTAAACAATTCTCAAAACCAAAGATTTATACAAATCCATAACTTGTAATTTATAACTCTACTGTCTTCCCCAAAAAAGGCAAATATAGAACAGACTTGAGCATTGAGGAGGACATATATTGACAGCAGCCAAACAGCCGACCTGAGTTGGAATACCAAGTTTTCTCCTCCCCCTTCTCTCTTCCACATTGCATATCCTATCAAAGCTACTGTGTTATCAATAAAAAAAATTAATGAGTGTTTTAAAATTTATTTACTATAATTACATGAACCTCAGTAAAGTATGAAGCTATGATATTTATGTCTTGTTATTAAATGTGTCTTGTTTTTAACGTTTCTGATCGTGATTCCTCACATAAACAAAAACATCACATAAACATATTGCTTCTTTTTTTATTTGGTTAGAATAAATATAAGGTTATTTTGACAAAGTCTATAGACACTTTCAAAAATCACATCTCACACAATAACATTTCATTTGAACATTTAATGCACAACATATTTAAAGCTTAAAAGTGCCATATCATCCCCCTTTTGAACAATTTATAATACATCTTTGTATTCTAGGCTGTCACTGCACCCTTAATAACTTTCAAAAAGCAGTGTTTATTGTAAACAATGTTTTTGAATAATCTCAAACGGTTGTGCTTCACAAAACAAGTTGAAAAAAATCCACCCATTAACAACAAATACATTCATGTTTTGGTAAGACAAAAAAACCCCACTTTCTTTTCATTGTTCATTCTAGGTGATTCTTCTATGGTAATACTTCCGGGTCAGCCAGTGCTATTGAGTAACGATTGGTACACTATTGGTCAGTGGGCCTTGCTATGGCCATTGAGCCGTTTTGAGCTCCCAGAAAAAGAGGATTACACAAACATGCATGAACCGATCTGAATGTAACTTGAGGCATGTTTTTGATTAGTGACAAAAAACATCTGAAAGGCTGAGATTACAGGATACGACTACTTTAAACAAATGTGTGCATTTCTTTTGATTTGTTCATTCATCTTCATGGTGGCTTTCTTCCCTTTCATGTCACCAAAGCGGAATGAACCACCAACTCTCTGGCATATGTTTTACGCAGCAGATGCCCTTCCAGCCACAACCCATCACTGGGAAACATTGTGATTCACACTTTAACACTTACATCGCATGTATTTGGACTTGTGGGGGAAACCGGAGCACCCGGAGAAAACCCACGCGATCACGAGGAGAACATGAGAACTCCACACAGAAATGCCACCTGCCCCAGTCGAGCCTAGAACCAGCGACCTTCTTGCTGTGAGACGACCGTGCTACCCACTGCGCCACCGTGACACTGCATTTCTTTCAGAACTTTGTTAAACAACTCAACATTGAAGAACATTAAATGCCTTAACTGAAACAAACTAGCTTGGCAAAGTAGCCCTAGTGGAAGCACGAACTAGTCCATGTGTTATCCCTTTGTTTACATGAGGCTAATCATCACAATCTTGTGCACACACCTTCGGTCGGGCCACATGTCTTTTCCCCCTTTGCTGAACGAATAAGGTAAGCTATTGCCAAAAGTATCCTCCAGAAAGAACATTAAGACGTTTCTGAAAAAGCAAATTTAATGTCATAGCAAGATGCTTTAGAAAACTGATTCCTGGAAAAACCGGCAGTGCACGGTTTTTCCGAATGCTTGCATCAGTGTCCAGTTAATGACTTCCTGCCAATAGTAAAAAGAAGGATAAGTTATTTTATTAACTGGTTAAGGGTTGTTCAAAATTATGTTTCTGTTTATTTAAAGTTAGTTACATTTTCAATTTCTCATTTAGTTAAGTTTATGGGTTTCATTTTCATTTTCTTGCACCGGTTCAAAGCCCTGATAACTTTTCACTCTGGTTCCCACTCATTGATTTCATCCCTAATTACATGCCTATTCTCTCTGTGAGCACCTTTCAGCACTATTCATCGTGGTTTTGGTCAGCGTCCATCATTTTGGATCTCAGGAGTGAAGCCAAACTGAGTTCTGAGTTTGCTTTCGGGGTCCTTGCTTTCCTTCAAAGCTAAACAGCTTGTCATGTTCCTGTGGTAGAAATCTGTCTTTTATCAAAATGACATTGACTTCTAAAGTGAGTGCAGTAGCACATAATCACTGTTTTGCAAATGATGCTTTCTACTTCATTTACTCTGAATTACCCCAACATATATTTCTGAGCTTGGGAAATAAACTGTTCATAGTGATTGCCTTTATGCTATTTCTTATCTGGTTTATTTATGGGAAAGTGGGAGCACAGTGTTAACAAATTGCTAGCGTTTTTCATTGTCAAGAAACAAGAATAAGACTATGCATGCACTCATGCACGCACACACACGCACACACACGCAAGCACACACGCACGCACACACACACACACACACACACATGCATCTCATAAAAAAGTATCAAAATAAAAAAAGTTCAATAATTAGTAAGCATTCTTAAAGGAATATTTCTTCCTGAAATAATTAGTTACTGAAATAGAGGAAGTCCCAGATGCAATACTTTTTGTGGTTTGTATTATTTATTGGAAATGTAAGAATAATTATTTAGTGTTTGTGGGCTACATGACATGTGACACGGTGAACAATTTTATTTATTGTACAAGTAAAGTGCTGTTGAACGTGTATTATGGGTGCAGTGAGAACAGAACGATCCTCCTTAAAATGAAAGAACATTACAAGTGGTGGCATGTTAAAAAAACATTGGATAGAAAGAATCTAGTGTTCTCTGGCACTCAATTTACTCAAAAGTTTGTTGTTTTGTTTTATTTTTGAGTCTCAAAACTGGTTTGTTTGTTTGTTCTGCAGGGACAGGGCCGATCCACATGAACTCCGTGCAGTGTGCAGGCACAGAGCGCTCTATTTTAGATTGTTTCTTCCAAGAAGTCCCACCCTGGACCTTCAAACACAACCGGGACGCTTCAGTCAAGTGCTACGTTCCTAAGACAGGCGTAGAGGCCACAGTGAGTACATTCCTAACTCTGATCTACTTGAATCCTACATGTTCTGGAAATAAAAACAGCTCAAGCAGTCACACTGATATTCTTGCCTTCCAAAATATTTGAACACTTAAATCCAGAAAATAATTTGCATCACACTCTGCCTGCCCTCTATGACAGCCTTGTAAAACTGATGTGGTTTTTTGTCTGGCAATGCTATTTATGACGCAATGTACAGCAAATGGCCAATTAAAGTTATAGATGTGCACATGTCATTGTAGTATGAAATAAACATACTACAATGGTTATAAGGAAGCTGTGGTGTTATAACAATCTTTAAGCTTCTTTGATGCTAGGTAGAAGACTTTTGAAAGTACTCTGTGTGTTACTGTGGAAGCGTCTGTGTGTTTGTGTTCAAGGTGCGGCTGGCAGGAGGCAGAGATGCAGGCGAGGGTCGTGTGGAGGTGCTCATGGAGGATGAGGGTCGAAAGCGCTGGGGGAGCATCTGCAGTGAGAACTGGGGAATAAATGAGGCCATGGTGGTGTGCAGGCAGCTGGGCTTTGGTTTTGCTGCACGTGCCCATCAGGTGAGAGTGAGAGGGCTAAAAAATGTTGTGTTTTCCAGTAATGGCTCTGAATGTGTCTCTTGTCTTGCTTTGGTTGCCTGAGTCGGTGTGTGTTTGAGCGTTTCCTGCGCATGCTGAGGGCTAGGGGATTTCTGGGCAACATTAGTGTTATACAGAAGTTGTTTTGAGGAGATGAAAAGGTGGGACAGGTTGACGAGGAATAACAGATTTATTAGGGTGCACTGCACATACTTGCATGATTGAGCAATAGATCCACTTTTGGGAAATGTGGATATACTTTTAATGTTCCCTGAAATAAGACTGTTGTGCGAATGAAGACACAACCAGACATTTTTTAATAGCAAAACTTCTAATCTTCTTAATGTTTAAGGTATTTTTTATTTGTAACTTTGATTTGACTATGTTTTATCTGTTAATTCAAAGTAAAATGCACTTTTTTATTGGATTAATAACTTCAAATAAAGTTAGCATTTATCTTACTATTTTTTTGATAGAACTGAAAATGTAATGAATGTTTTATTTGGGCATTTCTCATCATTTTTATTTTTATGTATAGTATCAATAAATAATACAAAATGCTTACATAATTTTATGTATCATTTAGAATTGGGTGAATTTCAGGTTGTATTAAGTTTAGTGTTGCATTTTGCTATGTTTAACTTCATTGGATGCTGATTGTTACAACACATTATTATACTTAATCTAAACGTGAAAATGGAAACCTTGTCAATTCACATTAGGATATTGTTAGTCATTAAATACATCTGAAAATTTTATGTGATTTTTTTATACCCAGGAGACATATTATTGGCAAGGAGACCCGGCTGCACAGGAAGTTGTGCTGAGTGGCAGCCACTGTGTTGGAACAGAAATGTCCATCCAGCAGTGCCGACGCAACAATTACGTCCACTGTCCACGAGGAGGCGGAGCTAAAGCAGCAGGGGTCACCTGCTCTGAAAGTAAGTGACATTACCACAAATTTCTAACATGTGATTGGGCCAAAATTCCACGGTTCATTATTGAATCCTTTATCATTATACATTTAAATAATAGTGTTCTTACAAAATAATGTGACACAAAATTGGGAAAATAGATAAAAATGGTATATGTTCCAATTATAGATTATTTTACTTTGGGCATACCGATTCTCAGCATAATACATGGAGATGCCATCAATGTGTATTGTTTATATACATATCTCTTTTACAGTTTGAAAAAAAATCACATTTTTAGAAACTCAAGTTTCCTGTCCATGCCTTTACCTTGTAAATGTATAACTCAACTAATGCATCTATTTGCAAAACACCTCGACTGAATTATCCTTATGAACGGACCCCTCTGGTTTCAGCTGCTCCTGACCTGGTTTTGGATGCTCAGCTGGTTCAGGAGAGCTCATATCTTGAGGACAGGCCACTTCACCTTCTAACCTGTGCTCATGAGGAGAACTGTCTCTCCTCGTCTGCTGCCCGCATGCAGTGGCCATACGGACACCGCCGCCTCCTGCGCTTCTCCTCTCGAATCATGAACTTGGGCAGAGCAGACTTTAGGCCCCGCGCCTCCAGAGAGTCCTGGACCTGGCATCAGTGTCACAGGTAATGAAAGAGAAAGTTTTTTGATCATTACTGAAGTAAAATCTTTCCCAGCGATGGGTTGTGGCAGGGAAGGGCATCCGCTGCGTAAAACATATGCCAGTGAGTTGGCGGTTCTTCCGCTGTGGCGACCCCGAAAGGGAATAAAGCCGACATGAAGATGAATGAATGAATGAATGAAGTAAAATCTCTGTCATTTAATACATTTAAAACCAACTTTTAAGACTGGATGTAAAAAACACAGGTAAGAAAAACTCTGATTTATACCTGATCATATTTTTTTAAACAAATCCTGCTTGCCGAATCATTTTTCTCAGAGTGCAGTGAAAGGACCGCACACTCCTGTTATAAAACAGGAAGGACTGTCGTCATCTTTTAGTTAATTAGCTACTTTGAGCACCTCCCTTTATATGTGCTCTCAGCATAATTGCAGAGCCATTCTGTGGGAACAAGGCGCTCTGTTGTGGAGGAGTTGTGGGCTTTGCGTGTTTGCCGGCCGAAACTGTTTTATTCATCTTTTACAGCAACACCAGCAAAGTTGGCGCTTGAAAGCCTTCTATTCAGACTTGCTGAATAAACAGTATCCTTGTCAGCATAACATCTTCCTGTAGAGGGTGTTACCGCAGCAACAAACACCTTCATGCAGGAGCAGTGAGGTCATCAGGAAAACTCCATAGTGAGCCTTTGTGCCACCATGTTCAGTAGTGTGGGATACAGGTCAACTTAAATCATATAATGTCCGGAGGAAGACTCTAATGATATTTATAGGGTTATAAATATAGGTATATTTATAGGTATTTTTAGGGTTGATATGTTTTCTTGAAATTGTATTAGTAATTCAAGAATGTCTTCTATTATCTTGTCTTTCTTTGGGGAGTGTTTTCTTTTATTCATTGTAGCACATGGCTTAGGTCGACATATGACCTGTTTCTTGCCTTGTCTTGATTCAGCCCTCGTTTTAATTTTAGTTGTAAATGCAATTACCTGTATAATGCCTGCAGTTATCATTTTCACCAGACTGGGTTGTCTTTATGTTTAGAATACCCTAATCTCATTCTGCTTGAATTGGTTATTCGCATAGTATCTAAAAGTATGAACAGAATGTTGAGGTAATTTTGTTATAGGTTGTCCGGATGTTAGCAACAATATGGTTTAAGGGTAGTCTCGCATAGCCAGACCTTCAGGGCAGCTCTGGAAGTTTAAGCTGTGTCTGGGTCTGGCTGCTTTTTTGGAATGGCCCATGAGGCCATTTAACTGACAGGACAACACCAATCCCATATCTTTTCCCTAGCGTCATGTTTTGGAGCGTGAAAAAATCACCACATCAGCTGATCGACATGCAACAAGTTAATCATGAAAAAAGTCACGGAAGACAAGAAATTACACAAAGATACAAGAATAGAACAACAATCTTCTATAATCAAATGGATGGGGGTACACAGCTAGTAAAATCATCTTTTCTTAATTGTATAGCTGAAAAATAAATTGACACTGAGTTGTCCTGGAAATCCAGACAAATTCAGATCAAGACTTCAGGGTTCTTGAAGTGCCTGCCATAAAAAAGCACCAAACCAAACCTTTTTTGTCAATGTTCCGTGGGTGTGAGGTTTGAGCCTGAGACTAGCTGAAGGGTAACTTTTGAGATATCAAATCATGTCATTTGTTTTTGTATAGCACTTTAACACAGGATATCTGACTTCACGCTAAAATTTAATGAAACCCAATTACACATTTTTTAACAAATTTAATGTAAAACATTAAAGCAAATAAAAATACAGGATACAATTGTAAAAACCATCCGACCACTGTGTAAAATCAAGTCAAACTCTGCAGGATTCCAGATCCAAGAGATAAGTTTTTAATTTGGATTTTAAACCAGAGTGAAGTAACCTGTCTTACGTTTAAAGGCAAAACTCATTGCAGATGGGGGGACTGCCAAAGCCCTGGATTTTTCTCCTTGTCCTAGGCACCTGCATAAGCAACTAGGTTGGCCAGGGTTGGAGCATTCAAAGATTTCATGTTCATGATATTCATGTACAAAACCATTCTATTTGTTTTCATTATACCACTGTTTAGTTCTAATTTAAATGTGTTTAATGCAAAAAAAAATAAAATAAAAAAAAGAATTAGCCAGTGGCCCAAGGTGTCTTTTGTTTAATACTTACATGACCTGCTTTATTTATCTATTTAGCTGTGGATTATTTATTTGAACGTTTGACACAGGGACTAACCATTCACTTAACAACGATTCACTTATCAACTTCTCATAACTTCTGTTGCAGGCATTATCACAGCATTGAAATCTTCACACATTATGACCTTCTCACACTCAATGGAAGCAGAGTAGCGGAAGGACACAAAGCTAGCTTCTGTCTTGAAGACACATACTGTCCTGAAGGTAAAGACATGTTACGTACAGTCTCACAAATTATTTGTATAAAACATTTTCTTTCCCTAACAAGCAGCATTCAAACACTGTGTCTATCACGCATCCATCAGTAGCGTTGACCCGATAGCATTTCTTATAAGCTGAGAATGAGTACCAGTTGCTTGCTGATACGGATGACTTGTTTTTAAGGTTATATTGTCCAAATAGTGACACAGTGAAACTAATATTTTTAACACAGTTGCTCTGCATTTATGAACATCTGTAACTAAAATTATGCTTTTCCAATCCTCACAAGGCTGATGGAGAATAATCTGTTTTTACTGTGCCATTATAAAATAATAACAAAACCCATAATTGTGTTGTAAAACTCTCAAAACCTTGTCAGAGTTGGTTGCAGAGTGCGAAATATACTGCTGGTGACAAATTGTCATTGCTCCTTGGTATGTTTAATCTACAGATGTTTGATCATGTTACTCGTGTTGTAAGCACTGCTTTTTAAACCAGTCTGTCATTCATTTCGTCATTAATTATTTGAAATTGATCCACCTCATTGAACTCAACATTCTGTCACTGCTGCAATAGTCTTTGCACTGAAAGTCCTGTTGATGATGTCTCAGGGTGTCTTTCTGTGTTGTCAGTGTGCACTTATGAGAACGTGAGTGTAATATCTGGCTCGATACCAGTATCGGTGTCTGTGCATCTGTATCCGTCAGCATCACCAGAGTAAATCTCTGCTGCTATGTCCCCAATCTCCGGTTTACTAAATACTTATACTTATGAAATCCTTCCTTTGGAGATTTAACAGTCACAGGGAAGCATGTTTCTATATAGTCTATTGTTTTACTACTTTGGTGATTTTTAGTTTAAACACCAGAATAACTACAATTTTCTGAAGCTTTTTACATACCACACGTTCCTCACTCCCACCATCCAGTTTTAAAACATACAGCAACCTTTTTATCTTTTTTAGGGCTTCACAAACGCTTTTCTTGTTACAATTATGGAGATCAAGGCATCTCGGTGGGTTGCTGGGACACATACCGTCATGATATTGACTGCCAGTGGATCGACATCACTGATGTGAAGCCAGGAGACTACATAATGCAGGTGAAGTGATTCACAACAGCTTGAATGTGGAAGATGAGCAAGAATGTCCCTTTAACAAATATAGCTCATGTTATTCCCAAAAGAGCAAATCCTATTCTCTGGAAGCACTTATGCTCTCTGTCATTATTTTTAGAATGTGTTAATCATGCATATAATCATCCACCACTGAGCCGGCCAATCAAAGAGCAGCTTTAGGGGCTAATCAAGTGGCCTTTTACAGATTCCAGTAGTAAAATACAGGTTTATGTGAAGCTGTATTTTAATTACAGTGTATCTATGTTTCTTTGAGATTTAATTGCTCGTATTTTAAGCAGGGTCTGTAGATGCTAATTACGAACTGGTTTCAGGTTGCTCCTATTTTTATCTGATGTAAAGTCCTCATAATAATTGACAAAGGTCTTGGAAAATGATTGAGTAATACGAAAAGGTTGACACATTACCCAGAAGTTGTTGAATATCTGGAAATGTATTAACCTTTTTCAAAACAGATTCTTTTTTAAGTTATTTCACACAAAAAAAGTTCAGTACTAAGCTGCTTCAAGAAAAATCTAGGTGCATGCCTTCATTGAAAACACCGAATTAGCTTCACAGAAATTCACACCTCTCTGTTTTACAGGCACTTTCTCACTGAAACATATGGCACACAGTTCCATATCTACACATTACCCTTAGAGTTGCACACTATCATTAAATATACTTAAAAGATTAGTGAGGCTACCATCTGAAAGTTCTTGCTGAACACCAGAAGTGGAAAGTAGGGAATCATTTAACTCTCATTACTGTAGTTGAGTAATTTAATGTAATTTTCTACATTTAAAATCAGACTCTTTACTTGAAACAAAACCTCTGTCTTCATTTATTGATAAAAAAAACAAATACTTATGCAAGACCCATCCACGTGTAACATTATTTTACCTTCAATGTCTGACATTGTCAAGACATGCATCAGTTATATTTTGCTGCAAATGTTGGACTTACATCTACGTTGAAAGAACCGGTGAACCATTAAAATGCTGTTTTATGTTCTCCAATCTGTCCGTCCTGGTTGACTTGATC
The DNA here is from genome assembly GCA_900490495.1 of Danionella dracula. Lineage (NCBI taxonomy): Eukaryota > Metazoa > Chordata > Actinopteri > Cypriniformes > Danionidae > Danionella > Danionella dracula. The sequence continues at coordinate 6,121,971 of UELW01000844.1, read as the reverse complement.
ATAAAACATGTTTAATATTTGAATAAGACGAAAACATTGTATAACGACAGTAGTTCAGGAGTTTAATTATCAAACATAGTAGACCTTTAGCTCCTGCACCAAACAGCGGATCTCTCTACAATCCTCGCTTTGTTTTAATAACCAAAATCTAATTTTTTCCCTTATTTTTTGAGGAAAAATTATCATCACTTGAAAAATCTATTGTAGTGTATATTATTAATTTTTTTAATAAAATATATATATTTTCGTACTGTTCATTTCCATGATTCCTGTGGTGCAAAAGCCTTTAATCACCAACCAACAAAATTATGGCATCTCTGTATTATTAATGAGAAGTACTATGTTTATGTACGAAAACTTAAAATCAAAAACAAATTAAAAAAATTCTTGAATTTTTTTTTAGCTCCTCTCTTGTTGACCCGGGAACATGTTGATTTCTGCAAAAGCAGGAGTAGAGCACATTATTAGATGAAAAAATGTTTCACTGAAATAACAGTACTTTTACTTTTTGAGTACACAAATTGTATCCTCTTTTCGCCCCTGTTAAAAAAGAACCTTCACCTTAAAGCATGAATGTAAAAGGAAAGAAAACAACTCGTATTTGCATTAGTAAGACAGGACAAGACTTTGATTTTACGTCTATAGAATTACCTGGTTCTCTGTTGACCCTTAACTCCGCCTAAAAACATAACGGTAAATTCTTGTTTTTAAATCCTAAATCTTGCTAATTTGAGAGACTTAATGGATGATCCATCCGATTGCGGTATGTTTGCTAATACATCTAGGTTTATCACCAAACAGTTCTTTTAAGGATTATTTGGCATAGAAAAGAGTTATGAGATTTGTGTTGCTACTCTCTTATAATCCTCACAACTTCTGTAAGCAGCAATGTTTATTGTTTTGTTTTCAGGTGGAAGTAAATCCATCTCTGGACATGGCTGAATCTGACTTTATGAACAACGTCATGCGCTGTCGATGTAAATATGATGGACACCGGGTGTTTATGTATGGCTGCCATGCAGGTATGATCCTCACTAAAATAAATGAGAACACTGATGCATCTGTATTCCCGCTCTGATGTTTGTCTCTTCATCTGTAGGTGATGCGTATAGTGCTGAGATTGAGGATTTATTTGAACACCAGCGTCAGATTAGCAATAACTTCGTCTGAGCTGGCAAAAAGAGGTGAGATGAGAAGATCTGCATCAGTGTGGATTTTTCGTGGGGTCAAAGACATATTTTCTCAACTGATCTGAGAACAGTTCAAGAGAACTGTGGTAGAGATGTGCTATGCACATTGTCAAACTTGATCACTGAACCAAATTGAGTCTTGGGAACTTTTGGGGAAAAATAAACTAAATGGATTTTTGTGTTATTTCTAAAACAAATTTGTGAAGAAACACTATTATTGTTCTTTTTCCAAACACACTTATTATAGAACGTACAAGCTTCAAATCAATAAGCCTGATCAGTTTTTATCAGTCAATAAATAATTGGTCTTAGTAATAAAACTCTTAAAGATTTTTAAAAATGTATCTTATTTGTCCTGTTGGTTTGCTCCAGATTATTTAAAGTTAGCTGACTAGAAAAAATATTTTGCTCAATACAAACAAAAAACTGATGCAGAATTAAGTTTGTAATGTATTCAGTAATAATCTAGTTAAAATCAAACGATGGATTGAAGCTGAAACTCTTTTTACGACAAGACTAGCTTTAGAAAATAAATTCTAGTGTTTATATGTAGCCATATATTTATTTCCTTACGTTGCGAATTGAATATTATGTTATAGTTATTTAACTTGATTAACATTTAATTTTCAAACTTTGAGCAGCATTTTGTCACTATGTAATGTTTTTTTATTTTAACAAAGTCCAAATGCTTTTTTAAATTGTTGTTTGTTGTATTATAAATTAATTTCCAAATATTTCCTTTTTTTCTGTATTCTCATATATGCACTTTATTGATGAACAATCAGTATTTTTAAAAACACATTTCTCTCTTATTATTTTGTTAAACAAACAAAAACCAATTGCTGGATACTTTTCAATTTTAAATAATTTTTGGCTACTTTTCTGAATTCTAAAGTTGCTATATATATCTTGTAAATTATTAAATTATTGTGTTATAATTTGAATATATTTTATAAGGTTATTAACTCAGTATTATTAAACATTGCCTGCTTTAATATTAATTTAACAATCCTGAGGCTTGATACATGAATGAACGGAGTGTGTTTGCCTTTATTTATGTTATACCTGGAGCTTTTTAATATCTAGACCTTGGTTGTTGTAATTAAACTATGTTATAGTCTTAAAAGATCACTCATAGTGTAAATACTATTTCTAAAGTTTGAGGCTCACCACAGACCTTCTATGATGAGCTAAAATTTAGCTTGAAAAAAAAAACCCTTTTGACCAGAACATTAAATATATTCCAAATATGACACTTTTGATTAGTACAAGCTTTGGTTTATGATGTACATTTGACTGTGCAGTGTATGATGCTTATTAATTATCGTTATTGTTAAGCATATATTTGTTATTTCTGTCCAACCTGAATGTTATTTATAGCTAAGGAAAAGTAAATGTTTTTATTCGTCCCAATAGTCATAGTAATGTACTCAGTTATTCAGTTAGACCACACATTAGACTGCTCCCTTTTAATTTATATAGTACATTGTTCATTGTCCAATCATTGTCCAACTGTCATTTCCCCATGCTATTATTTATGATTTGCATAAAATGTTGCATATTTTCTGGGAGTGTCTGAATTCTTGCAATAGTACTCTCAGGGATGAAATATGTTTTTTTCCTGTTTGTTCAGAATAATATTTTAAGATCAGCCTGCAAATGGAATTTAAATCATTCCAGAAACTCCAACGCGATGTCAAACTGTCGTTACTGTATGGCGAAGAGTGTTAACGTAGTCAACACAAAGAACTGATCTCAAATGTGAATATCTCTCGTCACGTCTCTGTTCTTCTGCTCTTCATTCATTGCACAGGGTCTCATGATCAATAAAATGTGTTTGTAAAACAAACATGTGTTTGTGTGACATCTTTGGCATGTGTTAAAGGCCATTGTACACAGTATTTTGTGGCACAATTGCCATATTCTTGTATTCTGCTGTCCCCTACATGTCCTGATGGGGTAAAAGGCTGGGCCACGTACATCCTGCCCAGAGAGACTACACAGAGTACATTATTGTAGGGTAGAATATCTAACTTTAATGATTTGAACATGGGGGCATGATCATATTTCCTGGAGCAAAATAAACTGGTTTTATATTATTCATCCCTATCCACCTTTGAAAAGAGATTAAACATCTTCTGTATCTTAATGCATGTTTAATGGTAGGTTTATTTTTGTGAAGATGAAGACTTTAGCTTTCATTTCTCTGGTCCCTGACTGATCTGCTCTGAAATTTACAGCTAACTCACGAACATATGCATTGCCCTGGGAGTATGGCCTGCACAATTATAGTTATATATACAGCAGAAAATGAGAGCTGTTAAAAGCTCTGATTATAGGGTGGAATCGGGACAGAGCCAGATTTCTGCCTAGGCCACAAAGACGAGTCTCTGCGACTTCCACAAACTGACACAGCACTGAGGGATCATGGGACAGTATGTGCAGAGAATCATGCAATTCACAAATTATCTACAGTCACAAGATGAAAATCATTGTTTTGCTTCTGAAATAGAAATATGCAGTCAGGTTTTTCCTAATGTCCTTTCTCTGAGTTGATGTATATGATACCATAAGTCCACTGAGAAGGAAAAAGGCAGCACCTCTGACTGTTTTATGTGATGAAAGCAGGAGGCTGTAGAAAGTAGCTGTGACCTGACTTTGCACACCATTATACTATTTAACAAGCCATGGATTCCAATTTAAATTTTACACTCCTCTTAGGATAATGATTACTTCTATGATTTAGTTCCTCCATGCTGAATAATTATTTATATTGAATAAGCAGGAACACTTTAAAACAATAGGAACAGTGTAAAGGAGGAGATACGAGACACATTATTTGAAGGTACCTAAAGGAAATGAATATGTTTCTTTAACATTTTTTTCAAAAAGGATATCTATGTATTATATGACGCTGGCTTCCCCAATTTAGGTGTAAAAGAAGTGTTTGAAGTGCAGTTTGTTCTCTGACTGCTTCAGAAGACGACAGGTTTCTATTGATAGCAAAATGTCCAAATTACATACAAACATACTTACACACCTGGGGGCATCTAGGTGATATTTTGTTAAATAGGAAGTGGCTGATGTTCTTATTTCTAAAACCTATGGGTGATGTCCAAGAGCCAACTCTCCACTTTCCCTTTGGACATGTAGTAGGAAGTGACCCACGTTATAGTTCCTTGACTGACCAATTGAGGTTGGTCCCAGCAGTGAGGAGATTCCCATTGATATTCATTATAAAATATCCTTGATTTTACATCTGAAATGAATGCATATAATGCCTGGTCAAAGTTTTTTTTTGTTCGCATCACACAATTTTGATCTTAATGACAAATCTGTGGATGATGAATTTATTTATTACTTTTTTGTTAAAATAAGATTTAAAGCTTTGCACAATTAAGGGGGGATAAATTGGGTGAGAGGTTTTCACCAGCATGGAAAGTGGAAGGTGGTTTCTCAAACGATATACCATGAATGTCAATGGTACTATATCACTTACTAATTCCACATTGTGTATTGTCAATGCTATTTCTTCATGGGTCTTCAGCAATGTGAATTATTTTGCAGTGGGTTTGAATAATTGTAAAATGACTGATTGTATTAATGTTCTGCTTAAAAAGTCATCCATAAGTCAGCCGAAACTACATACCTATACTTATGCTGTTGCTTCCCCCCCAAATGTTTTTGTTTAAATAAACCCGAACAGAATGTAACCGTGAAATGCCTCGATGAGATTAAAGCTCACAGGACATTTCCAGCATAGTATTAGAGCAAACTGGAGTTGAAATGTACATTATTCTTGTATGTTTCACTTTAAGTGTGATCTACAGTAAAGAGTAGACCGACTTTGTTTGAAACATTTTTTTGTACCTTCTTTTATTTACTCATTCAGGTTAGCTCTATCTGAGACCTTATATATAGACAATGAATGAATTGATTGGTGTGCTCAGGTGAGTTCAGTTACTGTCTGTTAACTGTTTATAAATTGGCAGTCAAGGGAAATTGTTACTGAATTTAATACTGCAAAAGTGTCTCCATCTAGTGGTCATATACTCACTCACAATACTTGAACGATTGTACTGAGAATTCAAAACTAATTAATAGCCATCGGGTCTTGTTATATTCTGATACACAAACAGTAAAGGGTATAAAGTTATATTTTTAACACAATGTTTAGACATAATTTATTGTCGAACAAGTGTGGTGTCACTAGTCATGGTCTGTCTTCTCCAGTGCGTCTCTACAGCAATATAAACTGACTTATTATTTCTCGCAGGCATCCAGAAGTCCTGTCTCTTAACATTACTCAAGGTCTGAAGCTCATTTAGTGAAAGTTAATGCAAGCTGAGAGGTTTCCTCTCTGGGCTTCTCTACAGTGAAATGGTTCCCCCTGGGCTCCTGAGAACACGTGTTTTAGAGGGTTCAAGGGGCTGAGTTTAAACTTAAGAAGCGTCACCCTCTGTCTCCCTCCACTGGCCTGCGTAATTGAAGTGCCTATGTATGAAGATATGGCCAAGATGGCATATCAGTGGCAGATTAGTTCAAGGGCAGGCTTCTTAGGAAAGGCTTTTAGGGGGAGTCAAGATTTCGTGCATGTCAAAGATTTTTTGATATGGGTTCTCTACTTAAACAGCAAATGCACTAAATGCTGCTGTTATATCTATGCAGTGAAATGTTCAGTCATCTGGGTTGTAGTAAGTTCTCTTAAACTCTTAGGATTAAGTCAAACTGATCCTATTTTGGTAGCAACAAAACATAGACTTAAGCAAAATTAAACAAAATAAAATGACTTATTAATTAAGGCCTTGTAATTTAAAGAGTTTGTAGAGGACATTAAGTTAATATTTCATCACAGGAAGGATGGAATTATGGTAAATCCCTCCCTCTGCATGCTTGGGTCTGGTTCGATGAGATCAGTACACTCCCACTCACAAATATTAAATCCATCCAGCTTACTCAATGATACAGAACAATGGTCTATTGCTGGGAATTTTTCATTGGCACCTATATAGTAGTTCACTCTGGTTGTCACCTATTCCCTGCAATTAAAGCAGTCAACTGTTAAACCAAACATAATACAGTTAGCATAATTACTTTGGGAACAATCATGATTGTGCATTTCAATAGTAAAGGTTATGCAGATCTAATAATGTTCAGACATGTCATTGATTTTACCACTGCCTCAAATTGCACGTCTATTAACCATGCACTATTCACTTTCCACTGTCTCGTTCAGATTTTATGAGGCAGCCACAAATACCAGCCTACCATATGTTCAGAATAGTTTCAAATATCTTTCTTTTGCACATTTCCTCCTGATTTGTTCAGCTAGGGTTTATACGTCTCAAATACACCCAAGACATTTAAATGTTATATAATGTAATAATAATATAAAATAATAAATGCATAAAAACAAACAAGAATCCATCATAGCAATCAGTTACACTGCTAATATGACTAGTCAGATTAGTATTACTTTCAATTGCACTAGTTTTAGTGTTTTTTTATAAATGTGGAATTTACATGTTTTGTGTATGTTTTATTTGAACTGGTGTATTTCTGTACTGTTTAAAATATGACTCTTGTATTATGAGTTTGTATAAAATTAACAACCCAAAGGAAAATATAAAGCAATAGTAACTGGATCAGAAAACACACAAGCAAATGTCTCCTTCCATGTTAAAAAAAATCCAGTTTGACTTTGAGAACAAGCACCAAACAGTCAACATGCAAAAAATAATGTACCCACAATCTTCTTGTTTCCTAAGTTTTGCAATAAATTTGGCAAAAATTGTATTGTCTTTTGACAAATTCCTTTTAATGCTTATATATTTATATGTATGTTACAATAATTTACACATTTTGTGTATGAAGTGTTTCCTCATTTCTTATGTCCAGAGGCATTTACACACTAGTCAATGTGATTAAAATCTCTCTGTATCCCAATAATTAATGATGGTCATTATTCTTTTTGCTACACTTAATAACCATCCCCGAAACACTAGATGTGACCCAGAGCTGCTGTAAAATGTTGCAGCAACTACGTTTCTTTTTAGTAGATTTTTAGACTGAACTTTTACTTAAGGCCAAATTATGTGCACTCCTTCCTCCCCACTACAGACTACCTTAAATAAACCAATTGTTATTAACCTTTTCTACCATTTATAGAAGAAAATGATATTATTTTTATACACCAATAAGTGAAAGGAATCAGAATTTTTTAAGATGAAGTTGATGTTCTTTTGCCCTGCAAAAAAGCAGTGTGTTTTGAACAAGATAAAGTACCGGTGCTCCATGTGTCTATTCTTCGTCAGCACTGATAAGCTCAACTTTATGCAAACACTGAGAGAAGTGACATGCAGTTTCAGGCAGAGACGATCTTCCCTGAATACTGATGTACACAAGAAGCAGAAAACCTGACATAACTGAAAGGGGAAAAAGTCAGAAATGTTCTGAAATTATTTGCTTTTGAATATGTATTTGGTGTTTTCAAAGAGATTTTGACCACTCTTTCACTTCAGGGATCACAATTTGCTTTTTCATTTCATTATCATTTGTTTGACAGAAAACCTGTGATCACAAGGAAAGCCTAAATAATTTAAGAATCGTTTAATAGCTGTAACTCAATCCAATTTCATTCAATTATTCTCCAAAAAAAGAAAAGAAAAGAAAACTTTACCAAAAAAGCCTTACAGGATTCCAATTTCTCACTAGTCAAAATAATTTGATTAATTAAATAAATAACACATGTCAAGACTGTCTATGAAAATGTTACATTTTGAAATAAAACACAAATTTCTAAACATTTATAGTGTGTTTAATAATGAAGAAAAAACACTTTACTCTGGTTTCATCAGTTCAGGATTTCAGCCGTAATTAACAAGCAGTGATGTGATAAATTTAAACTGTGGTGAATCTCCAGGCTCTAATGTGATCTTAAACAAACAGATCTCATCCTGCAAAGAGGCGAATTTATGGCTGATGGGCTGGAATCCATCAAAATCAGGGAGATGTGTAATTAAAATAAGGTTATGAGAGATGGACTGGCGTTCTACTTCCTTCCTTCCTCTGCTCTCTGATTATGGATGTCACAATGCAATAAATGGAGTCCAGATCAATAATCCTGAAATTAAAAAAAAGGAAAGTGAATTTCCCCAGCAAGCCACACTGCTGTCGTCCTGCTGAAGGAATATTCACAGCCAGCCGAGCCAAACAGAATCCCTATATGAAGCTGCAGGGGACCCCAGTTAAAGCTTCCCTTTATTAACAGAGCTTTATAGATATGATTTATGTATATGTTATGTATTATGCATATAGATAGATATAATGTATATATTTATACTGAAATTTAAGATCAAACTAAACACTTTTCATATTGTTGACTACTGCACATACTCTACTTTCCATCTGAAATACGTTCTGGTATCTTTGGCGAGAATACACTTATAAAATACTAATATACTAACTATACTATTATACTAGCTTTATTTAACTATTGTAATACCACATATCTGGCAGTATATTCAGACCCGTGTTAAATTCTAGTCAGTTTTTCCACATCCATCATTCTATTTGGCTCCATTCATATTTGATTAGTATATTCTCAGTCTTGAATATTGGTTAAAGTTCTTATGTTTGTAATACATATTTAAAGTTGATGTTTTTTTCTGGATCTTCCAACTCTTGCTTGTATAAAAAATAACATTTAATGTATTTGGACATTTGGAACGTGCTTTTAACATCTAATCGCTTCTTGATAGCCAATGCAAGTAAAAAAAAAAAAAAAAAACAGAAGCAAATGGCTCTCCCCTATTCTGTTTGTGTTGAGATTAGACCTATTCATCTATGCCAAGGATTCCCTCCTCCAGGCTTCACATCTCGAGTTATCCACTCAGATATCAAGCCGGCTCTTCTTTCCCCGGAGATCACACCATCCCTTCCTTTCCTCTGCAAATCAATAGGAGATTAATTTGGAGGTATCGGTGGAGAGATGACACTCTTAAAAGTTCTTCAGCTCAGTTTGACAGCCCGCTTTGTCTAAACTCACGAGAAGTTATGTTTGATTCAGCTGAGGGTGGGGCCTCCAGTAGCAGAGGCTGTCAGTCTTTGAGCAGATTTATCTGCCAAGCTCTTCCCACAGCCATTGGCACAACCTTCCACCCTCAAAAAAGCAGCACCTGCTATTTACGGTTATGCGTCACTTTCTCAAATACATGTGCTAAAGTAACAAGGGTAGCTGCAAACATTAACACACACACACATGTAACGGAGAATTTTAAATCCTGGAATACAGCATGAATAAAGAATGTTTTTGGACTTTGAGAGGAAACCCACACATGCTGTAAGTTATAACTGTGCCATCATGCTTCCCATAGTTGATTTCTGGGCAGAAGTTAAAAAAGATTCTGAGGATTTCTACAGAAAGGTTATAAACATATGTGATTAAACATGGCGGTAGTTATGACTAGGGTTTGAAGTCACCAGTAAATAAATAATATCAATCAATCAATCAATCAATCAATCAATCAATCAATCAATCAATCAATCAATCAATCAATCAATCAATCAATCAATCAATCAACCAGCCAATCAATCAATCAATCAATCAATCAATCAAATAACATTTATTTATAAAGCATGTTTTAAACAACAGGCATTAACCAAAGTGCTGCACAGTTGTCCAGAAAATAAAGATTATTTAAGTGAAGTGAAAATGACCAGCTGGCCAAATATGGAGTGACCCATACCTGGAGTGTGTGCTCTGCATATAACCCATCCAGTGTACACACACACACAGCAGTGAACAAACACACCGTGAGCACTCACCCGGAGCAGTGGGAGCCATGGCTGTGGGGCCCGGGGAGCAGTCGGGGAACTGGTGAGGGCTCCACAGCTGTGGTTGTTGAAGATGAAGAGCAAGTCTTTCATAACTCACACTACCTTCAACTCGGTGGATCTGGAGATCGAACCTGCAAGCTTCAGATCACAAATCCATCTCCTTGTCCACCAGACCACAACTGCCCTAGGTTTATACTTAGCTGTGCTATAAACATGTTAAAGCACAGTTAAGTATAATATGTGACATACTGTAAAAGCACAAAAATATACAGTTTAGCAAAAAAGAATAAAGGTTAAGATAAAAGCATAAAACTATAAAATCTGTGTCAAAAAACAACATACTGGGCTTCACTGTGAGTGATTTAAACTCATTTTGAGTTTGTGCTGCTTGTACCTGGGCAAAAGATCTGCCACAGTGATAAACCTTCTCCCTTTTTTACAATGACTAGAGTATGGGACTATAAGATTACAAGTCCTTAATGGTGTGGGCGAAGCTTGAGGGTGCACCAGCTCTGAAAGTTATGGTGAGAAGAGGTAGTTTAGACACTTTTTTAAAATGAATCCTGAAACGCATAGGATAGTGTGAATAAAACTGGGGATATGTGCTTGCGCTGTTTAGTTCCCATGAGTAAATGTGATGAAGCATTCTGGAGCATCACAGACGATGAAAAGAAGCTTGGTCCGAACCTGCATAAAAATGGCAATAATCCAGACGATTAATGGTGAAGGCATGAATTCACTAAATCCTTAGTGAATCCTTAGCCTTAGTTGGAATTAGCTAGTAACACAGATAATGAAAGCTACAACACCGCCTGTGTTTACTTTTGTCAAGTAATTGGCGGATAATTGTTTTGATGTTGCAGTTATATGGTATGATGAATGCTGAATAATTTATCAATTGCGTGTTTATATCAGATAGTTCAACATGAGAAATGGTCCATCAACTTTCAGCTTCCTTTCACACCTTCTTCATCTGTGATGCTGATACGTTGGGATGTCTGCAACATTTGTGCTTGTCTCCAACTTGTCTGTGCCATGAATGAGCAAATCACTCTTTGAGTTCTTCCATTGGTTTGACAGATCCTTGGGCTATGACGCATTGGCATGGACAGCAGTGTCACTACCTCACATCTGTTTTGTGACCAATTGAATTTCAGGCAATAATTTGAATATGTCATGCAGAAAGAAATTTTATTTATTTGATATAAGTTTAAAAGTTTGTGGGCCATTGGTAGTTAAATTTGGTCATATCTGTAATAATTTGATATCATAACACTACAGCAAGCCAGCTTAAACTTTTTGTCAAAAAAACTGTTATATTGAGAGATAATTAGCTTAACACACAAAGCTGTAAGAATAACTAATTTTTAACGTCTTTGAGGAAACTTTATAATTTAGTTTATGAATGTATGTTTTATCTTTAAATTTAAAAAGCTTAAAAGATACATGCCGTATTAGAATTACAACATTTCTTTATATATGTTATTGACAAGTCAATACTTATATTTACAATATTTATAATACTTACATTGCACCACTTATATGTTAGTATACTTTATGAACAAATAGAAAAAGGGTTGATTATTTCAGGTTTCAGGAATTCATACAGTAAATGACAGATTCTTTTGAAAGATGAGTTTGCTAATAATGAGAAGCTAACACCAAAACATAGTGGCTCTTCTAAGTATTTAAGTTGAACTGTGTATATATATATATATATATATATATATATATATATATATATATATATATATATATATATATATATATATATATATATATATATATATATATATATTAGAAGAGTGCACAATTCAGCACTTTCACACATTCATGGATACCATGGGACAATTTATCCTGTTCTGTATTTTTTCACTTATTTCCTGGGTTCAGCTATAAACAACAAACATTAAGCTTCCGATCAATATAAGGGACATCACCTCTGTTATCACACAGTAAAGCAGATTTATGCTCTCTGCCATCAGAAGATAAATCACATATTCATATGTTAAATTAAAACAATGAGTGATGGTGTTTAGACAGAGAAAGAAAAACTGGGGCTACAAGAAAACCATGTAGAAGTGTATGTAATGGGAGTAAGGGAACAGCAAAGGAATGTGGAAAAATAAAATTCAACACTGCTTTTAGAATTGTCACGCCACAACATACAAGGTGAAACAAATGTGACAAAACATCATTGGTGTTTTATTCTATATCTATTTTACTCTAGGATGATGATAGTAATACATCTTCTTCATTTAGAATCATGCTTAGAGTTATGGAAACAATTATTGACAGATTTCCAATTTGAAAGCTAATCAACACACTAATATCTGCCTATGCGCTCTCGCACAGGGTTGAATGGTCAAATTTTAAATAAATAAAATGTAAGTTAAGATAAAAGTAGGAATTACTACAGGTAAACTTATGAAAAGTGAAAATGTTGTCTAACACAGTTAGCACAATTTACATAAAAACAAATAAAAGAATTTCCAAATGTTAACAGCAACATATAGAGGATATAATTTTTTAAAGATAAAGCTTATCAAATGTGTTTAGTTGAAAATTAATGTGATGAAATCTTTGAACACTGTGCTATATCACAAAAACTAGTGTAATTAGGTCAAAGTCAAAGCAAAAATATGCTTTTCTGTAAATTTACCAAATGTAAGTCAATAATGAAGTTAGATTTGAGGAAACTTTAATGACACATGACATTCATCAGCTGTCAGAAAGGATTAAAACCTTAAAAAAAATACCAAAGACGTTGTAGTGTGTTGCCAGAAGAAGTTGATGCGTGAAATGTTGACTTGGCTAAAGACGTACCCAAATATGAGCCAAAAACTTGCTGTAATACACGTTTGAGTGAACATTTCAAATATCATCAAATATCTAACATTCTTCTCTGAAGATGAACTCAAATTACATTTGTGTTGAACAACTTGATATGAACAAATTAATCAATGATCTATAAATGTATCAAATCACAGAAATGCAAAGATCTTTGTTCAAGGATTGTTGAGGTGTTAGATAATCTTGTTTGGCAGTTCAGAGATTCTTCCCACAGATAAAATTAGCTATACCGTGTTTGTTGAAAAGATATATAAATGAAAGTCTTGCTTCAGCCACCCACAGATATTGTCTGGGATTGCCTTTTTAAAGGGATGACACATTATGAGACTATTATCATATATTAGAACTCAGTTTGTCATAATGTCAAATTGTTGTAACTAATTTGTTTTGTGACTTTAATTGTATCTAGCATTCTCTTAGCAATTTTTTTAGTTTAAAATTGTTAATCCGAAAAAGAAATCCAGAAACTAAGAACACGACTAAATTTACAATAAATGATGAGTATCTCATGATTTTAAAAATGTTTACTTAATTTAATGTACAAAAAGAATATAATCACTATCAATATTATATCCATTTATAGCTTTAAAGTCATAAATAAATTTTTGATTGTTATATATTGTTATATATATACTAACTATTACAAATAATGTCACTGAACCCCACTGTAATTACAATTTTTTGGTTATGAATTATTAATCAAAAAGCCTCAGGTAAAGCTCTCTTCTGTGTCAGCCCCGCCTTTCATTGCAGTCATTGGTTGCCACTTGTTAATATTCACAGAAGGTGCTTGTGATTGGACAGACTCACACGCTAAAGTCAATTCTAGAGAAGTTGTGTAAAACAGCTAAGAGACTTGCTCAAGGTCCACGGGGAATCTTTAAATCTGGGAAGAGGGAGTCGTATTGGATCCGGACTTTCTTTTCTTTCATGTAAGTACAGACGCTTTTATCTCTGCCGCAGCGGAGCCTCAAAGTTAAAGCGGCTGCTTTGATCTGATTTTCCACAGCGAGTCTAATGAACCGTTTGCGAGGATTGATATCTGAAGAACCAGGTGATCTTGATTAAAGGTCATAAGATCAGAGCAATGTTTGGAAGATAACCTTCAGGTTGATTGGTGTTTGTCTTCATGTTTACTTTTCAACAGTTTTTAAAACAAGATCAAGCGAAACATTTTAAAAAACCTTTTAAAGCTTTTCTCAGTATCCAGTAAATACTGAATACTGAAAGTACTTTTTACTTTCATGTGTGTTTTCCTTGATGTGACCTTTTTGTATTCTAACAGTACTGCAGCTTTTAAAAATACTATTGGAATACTCATCAATCAGCTTACTGCTATTTCAAAGAAAGAAAAAACTTTGAATTTCCATTACTCGTTTAGGATTGTAACATGTTGAATCAGAAGATGCTGAAGTGGCTGATTGCACTGATGTTTGACGCAGTCCTAACAGAAAGCAGTAATGCATGAACACTCTCAAGATGAGAGTAGAATTAAACTGATCTCACAAAAGCCAGCTCTTTTAATTTAAACTTTAACTTAGTTGTTTCACACGGCGCGCTTTGCTTCATTCACATCGCATCATCTTTGGTGTGATGCTTGATGACTGCAGGGAAATCAAAGTGATGGTATTGTTTCTAGTATATGCACCTATTGGAGATGCAGAGCTGGTGCAAGGACAGACTCACCTCGCTTTAGTTCCTGTGCCTGTCCCAGGTCAAAATTTATCACCTCATAGCTGTGAAGATTTTTAGTCTGGAACACGTCCAGCCAGCAACTCATTCCAGAAGCTTTTAGATCATCATATTATGATGACAGACGACAGTACATATGGTTCTTGTGGAGCTCTAGTCTTTCACAGTTCTCTTTCAATTCCAAGAGTTATAAACGTTTAATATATTACACAGAAGTGACACGTTTCCTCTGTTTTTATATATATATATTTATTCCCCTGACTTGTGTTTTCTCACATAGAATTATAATACCAAACCCCCTTTTTTATATCTGTCATAAATTTCACGTTATGCCTTACATTTATGCTTCGTCCATTTTCTGTTCACTGAAAAACAAACAAACGAGTAATTTAAAAGCCACAGAATGGACCTCTTTCCACGCGCACACCATCTATTTATCTTCCCGTGGAAACTGAAAGAAGTGGCACCACTGGACTCTATAGCTGAACCAGTGGAGTCACATTCGGCTAACCAGCCCATTACCGTAGAAGTGCGAACGCTCGGAATATAGAACAGCAAAGAAACTACGTGACGACCTCTTCTGAGGCCTTTAATCAGTCTGAGAACATAGACTCTGTCATCAACCCTCAAATTACCCGAGCGCTGGAACCCTTGCTCCAGAAATATGACTAATGCATACTTATTTGAGTGCTTTGATTAGACTTTCATCTCAAAGTGAGAAGCGTATATTAAGACAACCTTAATCTGAATTAATTACATGGCTTTGATGTTCAAGTTCAATGGGTTGATTAGTGGAGTAGGGATATGCATGTTTTCACAAATCATTACTGCAAACGCATCCATTGATCTCCATCTTGTACTTTTACGCAGCTCGAGTCACTGTTAAAATACAATCAGGCCAGTGGTGCAGTAATATAAATGAATTTTTACATTTAATATTTATTTATAATCACTTTACGTTTGCAATATGAATTGTCCTATTTAAATAGTTTGAAATCGCTTGCGTTAAACATGATTGAAATGTACAAAATCATCAGATGAACAATTTGAAATCTTAATAATAGCAATTTCTCAATTTTAAATGAAGATGGATTTATGACTGCAGTTTAAGACTAATTGGGTTTCTCGCAGAGTATGGAAAAATACGATTTATAATTAAATCTGATCAAAAGTGTGCAAAACTATCAATTTCACATATGAGGTCTTTGTTTCTTATCTGTAAATAAGTTGTAGAGATGCAAACGTTTTTTAAGAAAAATCACAAAAAAGTAGAAAGTTCTATTCAATGTCACTATTTGGAAAGGGGTTTTAAATCAATCATTTCTAAATAAATCCTCTTAATTAAAGACTTTTGGCATAAGCTGAGTTTGGATCATTCTGATTCTGGGATGCTGAATGCGTGCATTTCTGAATGAATAAACAAACAAAGAGAGTGGCAAAGAAAAAAAAAAACTAAAATGGCCTTCATGATACAAGCATAGACTCTTTAAGTACAAACACAACATTCTAAAAGGTACTTACCCAGTAACTTTATTATTTTAAACGCCTGAACAAGATCACATCCTTGCACTCTTTGTCTCATATGGATTTTGCCATCTAAACGTCTGTCTTATGTGCAGTGAAACAAACAACTGTGCTCTCAGATCTTAATTTGGCCAACTCTGCGCTGTCACATGTCTGCAGTCTCTGTATTTATGTCTCTGTGCTTGGAGTGTAAAGCTGGAAGGTAATTGCCTCCCAACACTGTAGAAATCCATTCATTCTTCTTCACATCTCTGAAAATGGGATTTCTTCTCTTGTCCATATGCGATGTTAAGCACTTTTTCTCAATTGATCTAATCATAGGAAACTTTTGACTTGTCACACAATTAACCAAATGATGTTAACCAGCTTGTTTAGTTCCAAAGAGTGATTAATTTTTTTAATTTCTGATCAATTTCACAGATAACAATGTCAATTTGGATGTTACTGTTGTCTTTGGCTGTAACTGGACTGGCTCAGAGGACCGAACCCATGTTTGCCTCAGTCACTCAGAGTGTTTTCCCTCCGGATTATGAGAATAACCCAACCCAGCTGAACTACGGCGTGGCTGTCACTGATGTGGATGGGGATGGAGATCTAGAGATGTTTGTGTCAGGGTGAGTTATTCTGACTGCATTTTTTTTAAAGGGATTCATTTAGATGCTGATCTTACATCATCAGATTTTCAGCTTGGGGGGAGAACACTTTTGTTATGGGAGATAAATCACATACTGTATTCATGTGTTAAAGGGAAGTTCCGTGAACGCATTTTCGAGAGGAGTGATCAGATAATTTGAAAGGATAAGCCCAGTACGCTTATCCTAATCTTGCCACATACGTTTTCTGGGCTAATTTTATGTAAGTGAACTTGGGAAGTAAAATAATGAGTGTGTGTAGACAAGCAAGACGGACTGGGTATAAAAGAAGATAATGAATTTTAATGTTTTCCTCTTTTGTCGGAACAGCATATTGTAGTAGATTAGCTGCTTAAATTTTGGAGACACAAAAAAAGTCTAAAAAAGGTGCAGACCTAGTTTGATTTGCTTTTTAAAAAGGATCTTCTTTGAATAAAATCTATGTTTTATCAGAGTGTTCCCCAATTTAAAGAATTATATTAGATTAGAATTTATTTCTATTTTTATATATTTATTTTTATTATTAGAATTTTATTTTAGAATAAGTTTTTCTGCAACTAACATTTAGAAAATTGTGACACATTTAACTTTTTAAAAATACAGCTGTTTAGACAACACTCACATGGAAATCAAAACTACATTTTATTGCAGGGTGAGCAAAAATTGTATCGCTGTTTGAGAAACTATTGTTTAATTATCATCCTTTTACAATCCATCTGGGGTTTTAGGTATATGAACACCTTGTAAAATGTTTTCAATTCACAAAATGCAACCAAAGTGACATCACTTTTTCAAGCACTATTTCCCATAGCACCTGCCGGAATTTTGTTAATTAGCATCAACTAGCCCATAGTGTGTTGTTAGTCGAGGTCTGCTATTGATTTTACGTTGTCTACCAAAGTTTACAATGCATCTTTTTATATTGTAAATTTAAATATATATGTTTGTGCGTTGTGACATGACAAAGGCCAACAGCAATGCCTTCACACCAGCCACCCAAACCCATGTAATCAGTGCCTTGTCTCTTTTTTTGGTGCAAGCCATAAAAACATTATGGTTACTTTCGTAACACCCGTTTCCCGAATAGGGAAAGGAGACATATGTCAGGGATGGCTATGGGAGCACGGTTATGGGTGCCCAACTCTTTCCACATACTTGGCTGACAGCCAAGCAAGCAGGGCACATCAATAGTCCAGCACCGAGCAGGTCCTCCTCCACCCTGGCCTCAAGTCACAGACTTAATTTTAAGTAGGAAGTCAGTCTTTATATAAACCTCCCTTACCTACTCATACAAAAGGATGGAGCCATGAACCTCTGTTCTCTAAGGGAGATGCGCGGAGGCCATACTTCTCGAAGGCTGAGTTAAGATCTTCCGGCAATTCAATACACGTACGGTTTCTGGGACCGACAGATAGTAACCTTGAGCCAACAAGGCAAGGTCATTAGAGGGAAGCTAGCTTAGATGGAAATATCCACTGCAACAGTTTGAGAGCTAGCCATCCGGGAAGCTGCTCGGTGCTCCAGTGTCTGGGTTCATTAAGAGATAGCCAGTAGCCCCTCATAGAGGGCACAAACGTGGACAGTGAGTAGGACTGAGTTAAGCTGTCAAAGGAGTGACTAAAGAGGGTCTAAACCTTGTGGCTTCTATGAGGAATCTGATCGTTAACTAGTCATCTCAACTTGTACCTTCAACCGGATGGCGATTGGGAGAATCACGTCGTATAACCTTCAGGTAGGATGGATATGGAGGTTGTCTGTCCAACTCTCTTGGAGGAAGGTTAGCACAAGTTCAGCAGTGCAGCTGCTCGGGCCTACTTAGCAAGAGTGACACCAGTCAATGGACTGACGCCATCCCTCCATGGATCAGAAGTCTTCCTGTCAATTGACATACTCCACCACTGCTGAGTTGTCCATCCTGACCAACACGTGATGTCCCTGCAGCCTCATGGTTAGCTAGTCCTTCAAGGAAAAGCCAGCAAGGAGGCACCTGATGTTTCCCCAACGACAAGGGCGGAGGCAACAAAAAAATGTAAAGTTTACCTTTAGTTGTCCTAGTGTTATGCTCGCAATAGAACTCTGAGTTTGAGCCAATGCTGGAGTGGTCTCGTATGGAGTAGCGGAGCAGAATATGTTCTGCTGTAGTGAAAAGACCCAGGAGCTGCTCAGTGACTACTGAGTTTGTGTAGACTCTGCATGCTGCATTTAGCAGGCCCAGGGAGCATTCCCCAAAGAGGCGTGCTTTCGTACTAGTACTTTTCATCTAGTATTATGGGACTAGAAAGTATAGGTGAACCCTTCTTTTCACATCACGCAACTTGCATAAAGAGGAATCAATCTACTCGACACAGTACCGGGACCTCTGTAAGAACAGAGGTCATGACCCCCGTTCATCCTGGGCTGACAGTGTCATATTGGCCGTGCTGGATAATGCGTTGAGCCAAAGGGACAAAATGGGACGCTCCCACCAACCCTCCGGAACTCCATTCTTGGAGTCAAGCGGACTTCGCCAATTTAAGTGGGGCTGCAGCCTAGCCGACCTCCGTCGACTCCTTAGCTGCTTAGGTCAATGTCTTGTGCGATGGGGTTGAATACAGTGGAGGACAAAAGAGGTTTTCTTCGGCAAGTCTGCCAGATCCTCCACCTGATTGTAGAGACCTGCAACGTGAGGTCATCTACGACGACAACAAAGTGGCCATCTGAAACCACAGGAGCTTGAGTAAATGCTTTCAGACTTACAACAACATCTCAACCTGGGTTCGCCACAGATGACGCCTTTGGACCACTAAGGTGGACACCGTGTAGCCCAATAAGCTAGTGCTGGTCGGTGGCAGCACCTGATCTTAATAAGACTTTGGTAGCAACTCCCCTCGTGCATCTCTTGAGTGCATTGGCCTAAGCAACTTAAGGCTGCCATAGCATGCAAGGCAGTGACTGCTTGACCCAACACCGCATAGGTTTTTGCATATACACAGCATAGTCAGGTCTAACGAAAGGCGAGCTGGCGACCTGAATTAAGCCACCCTCAATCTTATGCATTAACGGCTAGAACAGTGAAATAACAGTTTAAGGCCTCGACACCAGCCTCAGAATGTACTAGTTATGCTCCAACGCTCGAGACTGGACCCAAGGCTGTCCTTCACTGCTATCAATCCATTGAATCTAGAGGACTGCACGGTCAATGTCTGGCTTCAGACAGACCAACAGAAGAACTCGCATATTTAAAAACAACGAGACTTACTTGTTTGGAGTTGGAAAGCAGTGAAGACCAGACGTTCGATGCATCAGTACCATTAGCGCGTCTAGTGATTTGCCTTTTTAAAGTGTTTGGAGAGAGTGGGACGCCACTAGGGTTGGTCCCATAGTCGTCACCGATGTCATAGTGAACAGCTGAAGGGGAACACTTTTTATTTGTTTGTCTGTAGATGTCTAGAAGTTCCAGCATGGCTCGGTGGCCCTCAATACTCCCACTGGCTCAAAAACATTTTCCAAGGTTTAGTCATTTTTCCTCTTAATGATCAAGCAAAGTCTTTTAATGCAACAGACTGTGATTACACAATGTGAGGGGAGGATTCTTTGCTTCTCTGTGTTTCTCCAGGGCTGTATTCATAATTGTCAGTGAACACATAGCATTATGTCTCAAACATCTGCGGCTTTCATGGTTTTACAGAAGCTGTTGCATAACACGATGAACAGTTATATACAGACTGTTATTCTCAAGTGGGGAACTCAATTACATGATTATTTTAAGGTCTATTTTATGCTTATTATGATTTGTCAGTGACAGAAAGTGGAATAATGTGAGAATTTTTATATATTAGAGCCACATGTTCTAATATTTTGTAGGGTCCCTTTAGCTTTGATTACATTGGCATTGTTTTGATAAGGTTTTGCAATGTCACAAGATCGTATTAATGTTCCATCAAGATCTTGCTTTGATGATGGTAGTGTCTGGTTGCTGCTTATTCTGCACACCCTAAAGATTCTCTATTAAGTTATGGACTGAATTTTTGCATGCAGATGATCTGGCTCTTCTTGAACAAACTAACATCTTTTCCACAACAATGGAATGTATTGTTTTAACATGATTTTTAAAAAGAAAAGAGAAGCAACTCGCTGCACCTTTTGGGGTTAAAAAAACTGTTGCCAGCTGAAACATTATCGCCCATGCAATAATTACCTAAAAGGAGGCTGACTGAGCAGGATTTACTCTGTTGTTATTTAAGAACTATCAAATGTCCTGCTTGCTGACTTCAAACCAGAAAACACATCCAACAGGTTTAAACATAAAAATGCATGCAACAAATGCATGTAGAGAAAACATGCAGAAACAATCTTTGTATACCTATGATCTTTACCCAGAAAATGAATTGCTAAAGGTACTTGAACAAGAAACAGGTTGTACAGTAATGTCAAATGGTGTTCATTTACAGTATACATACTGAAACAGTTTTCTCTTTGACACCTTAGTATCAAATTATAAACCGGTTTCATTTACTTTCTTAGATAATAGTACTCTTTTATAATAGTCTGTACTGTGATAATCGTACTGACAGTACAATGTGAAATAACGCTTTGCATTTTAATATAATAAGATTTATAACACTTACGAATTATATGAGTGATATTATAATAAACTGTGTAGCCTTTCAATTTGTTTTGTTAATTGTTTTTTTTTTTTTTTTAGCTACAACGGGCCAAATCTGGTGTTGAAGTATGACAAGTTTAACAGAAAGCTTGTCAACATTGCAGTGGACAATCGTAGCTCTCCATATTATGCCCTAAGAGATAGACAGGGCAATGCCATCGGAGTGACAGCCTGCGACATAGACGGTGATGGCAGGGAGGAGATTTACGTCCTCAACACAAATAATGCCTTCTCAGGTATGAAATGATTTCCAAAACAGGGCTCTGAAAGAAATGCTCCTGATAATAAATGGATGTTTGATAATACATGGATGCAATTGTTTTTGTCAATTTTTGCAGGGAGAGCTACATACACTGACAAGCTGTTTAAGTTTCGTAATGGACGGTTTGAGGATCTGCTAAACGATGATGTAAATGAACATAGAGATGTTGCCAATCGTGTGGCAGGCCGCTCAGTAGCATGTTTGGACAGAAAGGTAAAACCTCTACTAATTCTGGATTTAATTTAAAAGTTGTTGACAAGAACACTTGAGCAAAACTCTTGAAGAAGAAAAACAGAACTGCTTGTACTTCACCAAGTTGACAGCAAGAACTACAGCTTTTATCTGCTCCAAAAAAATCTGCCCAGACTGCGTACAAAAAAGTGGTGGATGGAGAATGAGCCCCAGTCTCCATCCTCCTCTCCTTCAATTAAGTCTCCCTCAATATATTCCACTTATTTCTGCACACTTCATCTATAAAATCAAAGCAGCTCTGCTTCCTCATGTGAGTACAAAACTTTTGTACTCACAAAAGATTTGTTTGAGTCTTGTTTATTTTTAGAAAGCTTACGTGCTTTCATACAGCACCAGCTGTGACTTTAAGTTTCTTCCCTATTTTTACATGGAGACGTTCCTCAGCACAATGTGTCACTAGTCCAGAGTAGTGGGGTATTCAAAGAAAAATTTGATTGGTCACCCTGAGTGCCACCCCTGAATTCACAACCTTGGGTAATTTGAAATAAAATAAATAAATACATCTACTTTATCAAGCGCGCATGCATTGTTAAGATACGGCAATATATCTTACTAGAAACACTACAAAAGCTCAAGTGAATAGTGACTTTCTTGCGAGATCGTTTTATTTTTCTCAATATCATGGCATTGACCTCAGTAACATTGTTATATCGCCTCGAAGTGAGGACACCTCAGACCATTATATTATATCTTGTGCAATTCATACTGTAAACATTAGCAATAGCATTCAACGCTACTGACTAATGAGAAATATAAACCAAAATTAATAATATAAAAATTCATAAGAAACCTACCAGATATTACTCACCTTTCTAGTGTACCTGCAGATGAGAATTAACTTGAAAAATCACCTACAGTATGAATAATAATCTTGCCAGCACCCTAGACACTGTAGCCCCGCTTAAATTAAAACAAGTCAGAGATCTCTGTGGTCTGATGATAATACAAAGGTGCTAAAAAGACAAACCAGAAGCTATGAGCGTAAATGAAAAAAAAAGCATGTCTAAATATTGACTAGCACTAAAAGAACTAACCACAATCACAAATTAATAGAAACAAATCCCCACGCCTTCTATTTAAAACAATGGCTAATCTACTATCAATTAAAGTAACAGAGTAACAGATCATTTGGAATTTTAACCAGCCTAGTCTCTGAATCCAGATTGAAGATCTTCATAAAAGTTGCTGTTCTGTAAGAAGGAGCTGAGCTGTGCTATTACAACTTTCTCTAATATTTTTGACAAGAACAGAAGGTTTGAGATTAGCCTACAGTTGGATAACTCCACAGGATCCACCTGCATTTTCTTGATTAGTGGTTTAATTACTGCATTTTGAAAGCTGTTTAGGAAAGTAACCTAGTGACAGAGATGAGTTTATAACATTCCAAAAGGGCGCTATTTGTAGCAATTATTTTAGTAATTTTGTTTGTACAGGATTGAGAGAGTATGTTGATGTAGATGCTATGAATTTTTAAAGCAGGTTGCAACGCGCTTCATGTTTTATTTTGAAGAACTTATATTTGTTCAAGTAATCCTCGCTGCAGTCTGTAGAATGGTATATATATATATATATATATATATATATATATATATATATATATATATATATATATATATATATATATATACACATTCTTATACATACTTATACATATAAGAGACTGCACAGCGCTAGTTTACTATTGAGAAAAGAAACAAGATGCATGTGATGTGATCTTGTATTTTGAAGAGGTAACATTGGAAAATAAAATGAGATTTTTAAAACAACGTACAAAATTTGTGAATAGTTTGGATATTTTTTCAAGGCAAATGTGAGAAACTTTACATGTGAGTAATTCAAACTACATAAAGTTAACATTATAGCTTCCAGTTCTGTTTAATATAGCAGACAAGAAAAAGCAGGCCTAAACTAACCCTTTATTAATGTTTTGTATAATTTCAGACTGTTATATTTAGTCAAGATGCAGTTTAATTTATATATATATATAAATAAACTGCTACTTAATGCTTAAATGTATATTGTTTCTATCACCAATGAAATGCATTATGTATTAATTGAATTACTTATATGTATTATACATTTATATATGGTAAATGTATGCTATTAATTCAAACTAAATGCATTGAACTCAATACATTTTTATAGTTTAGTGAAGTATAAAATATTTGATATTTCAAACATAATTTCTATAGTCTATGTTTCTATAGTCAGGAAAGCAGCAACACTAACAGCTTTTAAAAAGCAACTGAAAACTCTTCTCTACAGAGAACACCTACTATTAAATAAAAAACACTACTACCTTCTTTTTTCCCTCCTCTGTCTTTATCTTCTTCCTCTACTTCCTCACTGCTTTGGTTTATTGATCAGTTGATACAATTCTATTATGAGAAGCTGAGATAGACTTTGACGGTGTAACAAATTGCATATTGTCTCTCCCCTAATGTAAGTCGCTTTGGACAAAAGCGTCTGCCAAATGCATAAATGTAAATGTGATGTGGATTTATATTCACTATTCTGTAAAGCATCCAAAGTAACTACTGTATATTAATTGTGGCATTTTTACTGTATTAGCAAATGCCTGAGCCTCTTAGTATTGCAACCCCAAGAATTTACTTGGCTACCTCATGGCCACCCCGATTTATCATTTCTAGAATCACCACTGGTCCAGAGTAAGCTGATTAATTGGGGGATTTCTGCCAAAATTTCACATTGTTCTGATTCTGCATTGTCTGCCTCTCCCATTGCTGCAATATCTGCTTTCTCAGGCATTGCAAGAAAGCTTGTATTGCGCTGCAGTAAATCAATATCTGCACCACAGTTCTGCTTTCGCATGAAGAATGCATTTTGTCATTGACTTAACATGTCAAACATCTGTCTATCCAGCTTTTCTGTGTGAGTGAAGCATTTGTATCTAATATATTTGAGCAGTTCTTTGGAGGTTGAAGGATTTTTTTTACCAATCATTTGACTAAACTAAAGGTGTTTTGTGGACGACTTATTAATTAGTTATTTTAAGGTCAAGTCAGTTTTAGCAAATTAAATTATTTAAAAGTTCAAGAATTCAGAATCTAACTAGCTCACCAGTCTTAATTTTACACAGATTCTCTCGCATGTGACCTCTGCTTGTTAATAACAGAACAAGAAGTGAAACAAAAAACATAATATAGCCAATCAATTTACTTTTTCCTTCCCACCTTTTGTGAAATTTTAGATTTTTTTAACCACAAAATTTAAACGAAAACAAATAATGCTATGTATGTGGTGAAATAATAACATGCAAATTTCACTTTTTGAATCAATTCCCTAGTGTAAAGCATTTTAGTATATATGTATTTTACTTATTTCCAATGGGATACTTGTTTTAAGATACTTGTTTTCACACTTAGAAGTGAAACCATTAATGTAGTCAAAATGCATCTTAAGTTAAACTTTAATGATCTGATGCTGGTTTGGAGCAGGTCTCGATTAAACCAAAACACAATGCCATAAAAATGCAATAACCAGCACATCTGACATTTAAAATATTGGTGAAATTTCCTTCTTGAGACATGTCTGGCATCTGTGTAAAAAAACATAGAAATGCTGATAAGGTGGTCGCAAAAGCATGTCCTGAATCTATTAATAATAGAAGTGCTCTGATTTATTTATTTATTTTTAATCTTTTTAGAACCTTTTGCCCTCACACACGCTACATCCTCTTTAAACACCATTTACAGTTTTCCATTGGTGTCAAGTCCAGCTCTCATCTGCCAAACAATATTCATTTCAGTGTTCCAACATATTTGTCTCTGACACAGAATCATGTGCTGTGATAATTAGAAAACCATATGCCTCATTTATTTCTGTTTGTAAGGAGACATATTAGTGGGGAAGTACAGCCTTAATTTGTCTCTCTACATGAGTTTCACTGCTGCCTAATCCCAGACGGCTTGATGAATAGCTAAACATGTTGATGATTTGTATTTAGTTCAAAACACAATAAGCTGAACAGCATATTTGTGTAATGATTTCTAGACTGTTGCTGTTGTGTGGAGCAGTCAACGGTGAAGAAGGATACTCAGTAATCCTGTGGAAGAGCTGCCAGGGATTGAAATGGATTTTTTATAGCTGCACTCCACTGGGCTGATGATAGAGAGACGGTGCTGCTTAAAAGTTTCATCAATGATTATGTGATTTACTGGATGTAGGGTCAGGCTTTTAATGAGTTTGGAGAGAAACAAAATATGTTTGGAGCTCTATGAACCAAACTCAGAACAAAAATAATGAAATATGTGTACAATTAATGAAATAAATCTTGCTGTCTTTGAACACTATGTAAAAGTCAATACCCAAAATGTGCTGCAAGCTGAAAATAACTGCTGATAAAGGGCTTTTTGAGTGTCTGTAATTAATTTTTACATAGTTATTGTAGCATCACATGGTAATTTGAATACTGTGAAGATTATAAAAAAAGTAAAAATTGTTATTGCTCGAAATAGATTGGAATCAAGGATATCATCTCTTGGGATCCAAGCTCTTTCTTCCAGTTCATAGACTTCCCAAATACTCAAGGCTGTTCCTACGATGTTGAGAGTTGATGATTTGCCTGATGAAGAATATGTTAGTCTTCTTATTTTGCAATTGGTGGAGGAGGGGGCTTGCCTGCAACATCCCGATGATCTGGAGAAACAGGGTGACCTCGTTTGAGTAGAAAAATGTAAAAGGTGTGCTAAATGCAATACCTGGGTGCTAATTGCAGCCGGTACGTGACCTCGTTGATGACTTCTTGGATGGGAAAAAGTCCTATGTGTCGAGGGTTCAGCCTTTTGCAAGATGACCGTAAACGTAGGTCCTTGGTAGACTATCAGACCAGCTGCCCATTCTGGAATTGGGGAGCTGTCACTCATTTACGGTCAGCGAAGTTCTTATTACTTGCTACAGCTTTCTGAAAGTGAATCCCATACCCTCTCGCTCTCACTGAACCAGTGGTCGACAGACAGGACGTTGGAAGGTTCTTCGGTCCAAGGATAGATTGGGAGTTGGTAGCTGAGTATGCACTAGAATGAGGTCATGCCTGTAGTTTCTTGGCAGATGCTGATATGAGATCAGGGTTGGGTGGGTATAGGGATTGGAGTGAGTTTACTAGATGGAAGCGTTTGTGGAGTCTTCAAAATAGAACAGGTGGAATATCTATGGACGTGTATGGCTACCTCCTGTTTCATGTTTTGCTATCAGAACATTCCTTTGCTCAGTGTGAGGGTATGTCTCCTTCCAGGGTGTCCATAGTCCAGTGAAGCATGAACATTCTACCTTCTGGACATCCAGGCGTCAAAGTGAGATTTTGAGTAGCGTCACAGATTTTGGAGATGATGTTCCATTCAACAAGACTTAGAAAGCTTCTTTGGGAATGTTGGGTTCTTTGGTAGGTGGAGAATTTGGATCGGCGTGAGCGCATCAATGTGGATATTTTTTTTGTTCTGGGAGGAAGGTGACTTTCAACTGGAATCGGGGAAAGAACTGGGCCCATCTGGACTTGTGTGGACTTAAGCGTTTGGCTTCTTTGATACCAGCAGTGGAAGCATCAACTTCAACAGTGAATGACAATTCAGGGTTTGGGTCTCTGAGTACTTTGGGTTCTTTTGAAGGCTGTCTTGAGGACTTGGAATGTCTGTGTAGCTTTGGGAGTCCTATTTAGGTTGCAGGGCTGTCCTCAAAGGAGGGAGGTTAGAGGTTGTGCTAGAATGGTAAAATCATCTTTGATGAAACCGTGATAGAAGTTGGTGAATCTTTGAAGTTCTCTAATGAAATTGGGATTTTGCCAGTTATGGATGACGTCTAGTTTGGAAATAATGATGGTGACCTTTAGTGGACTAATCTCAAAACCTTAGAATTGTATTTTGCGTTTGTAGAATGCACACTTTTTTCTTTCACTTTTACAGGACGTTTTTGATTGAGTACTTGCAGGACATGAGTCATGATATGTTTGGAGATATTTATGGAGTAAAGGGTCATAAATGTAAACCACTGCAAATTTCATGGAAATTTTTGAAAACTGATGGGCTGATAGAAAGACTGTATGGCATCATGGAATATTCGTAGTGTCAACTAGGGGTCACAAAGGCGGTTTTCCACTCATCCCATTTACAAATACGCACCAGGTTAAATACACTTCTTAGGTCTAATTTTGAGTAGATCTTAGCTTCACAATTTTTTTCTAGCATGGATGGGATGAGTGGAAGCCAATAGGGTTGTTGTTTGATCTGTGAGATTACGAGATTTACGGTAATCTATAAAGGACCTCAAAACTCCTTCTTGGAAAAAAAACTAAATATAAAAAAACTGGAAGTCCCTGGAGAGGATGATGGTCGAATGAATCCTTGTTTGAGGGCCTCTTAGGTGTGTTCCCTCATCTCGTGCTGATCCTGGATGGACAGGGTGTAATTTTTTCCATGAGGTCGATCTGCATCTGGTAGCAGGTCGATAACAGTCCCACAGGCAATGAGGTGATAGTTTAGTTGCTGCCTTCGTAGAGAAAACATCCTAGAACGCCTTTTATTCTACAGGAATGGGATTATTGTCAACCACTGGAGGGCTCTCTATTTCTAGAGCAGAGAAAAGCAACATTTTTCATAGCATGAGTGACTCCATGTTAGAATCTCACAAGTTGTGGATGGCAAGCCATGGGTGTCCTAGTATGATGTCCATGGCAGAATTCTCCTGTACCAAAAACTGCAATGATTCTCGATGTAAGATTCCAATTTGAAGTTAGACAGGAGCAGTATGAGAGGTATTCGGCCTCGACCTATGGGTTTTTATTTAAAGAGCTGCATAAGCACAACATAACACTTTTCTAATTCTATAAGTGTCTTCAAACGTCTGATCTGTGACTCCGGACTGACCCCTGTTTATTCCATATATACTTCCGCAAACATTAATATTCAAATGCAAAGTGTGATTTGAGTTTTCTCTCCTTGAAACTGAATGACTGTCATTTTTCTTGTGAAAGTGGACAGGGAGACAGATG
Source organism: Danionella dracula (assembly GCA_900490495.1). Classification (NCBI taxonomy): domain Eukaryota; kingdom Metazoa; phylum Chordata; class Actinopteri; order Cypriniformes; family Danionidae; genus Danionella; species Danionella dracula. The sequence goes on along the minus strand of UELW01000844.1, from coordinate 6,093,080 downwards.
GGGCTGTTTCTGTTGAGAGACAGATCACTCCTCACACTCTCCTCTCTGCAGGGGTTAGTGATTACTTACCTGTGCTGCTCATTGCAGATTTCTCCACTGGATTTTAAAGCTTAAAGGCAGGCTTGAATCAAACATCAACAAAACATTGATTAAAGATACCTGTCCAGCTTTTGCTGATGTAAATATTAAATTCTGCAAAAGAACAGAAAATCATAATGTATAAATGCGTCGGTTCAAGGTAAACATAAGATTAATATAAAGAATATTGTACCCTACATGTAATATAATAGTAAAATCGAGCTACAGTAATACACTTGTATTAAAAATCGATTTAGTCAAATTCTAAACGCATATTAATTCAAAGCGTAAACTGAAAAAGGTTAAGGTTAAGAAATAGATTAAGTAATGAGTTGAAAAATCTAAATTTTATTTCAAAGTATCTCTTAAGAGGTTATAGGGTGTCAGGGCATGGTCACAAGTGCGCTGCATGAATGTGATGTCAACACATGCGAAGTTAAGGAGAATGAGAGAGACTGTGTAAATCATATTTCAACTTAAAAATTGGAGCAAAGGATAAATATCTCTTAGAGAGTAAAGTTTACATAAGGTACTTATAATTACTACTAACATTTTTTGCTTGTTTTAGTGTTGTTCTCTCAGCAAAAACACATGTGAAGTTATTTTCAGATTGGTTCATGTATATTTGTGTAATACTATTTAATTTATTCTGAAAGCTTAAACTGGTTCGATGGCCATTGCCACACCAATTAGCCATAGAACCATCCACTAACCAATCAGATGAACCGCTTATGCAGATCATCTCAATGAAGCGCTCATGAAGTGTTAATGACTTCATCATTCAAACGTCATCAGCAGCAAAAACCCTCCACCACCCCTTGATCATGCTATTCGAGGGAATGGGTCTGCGGGCTTCGGTCGCTTCCAGAGCCTAAAGCCCTCCTTCGGACAGCTCGTCTGATTTGCGTTTACAAGTCAAGTCTGCTTGCACATCCAGGGCGTCTTTACAATGACTGCATTATTTTAGGTTCAAGGGATCAAAGGTCTGTTTGTGTGACTGCTTCCTGAAGTTTATTTCTATATTGTATGGTATTTATACATTTATATATTATGTCTTATTTATTTCATATCAACTATATTATTGCAGTTTGCTTTGAATTTGGGGAGAAAAGAAATTACCTTTTACCTGACTGTTACATTTAGAATGTTATGTTAAGACTATTACCTCATTTTAAAAGATTTGTTAGAAAGTTTTAAAGGTTAATCTTTACTTTTCTGTCAATAAGGAAGTTTTGTTTAGAGTGTGAAAGCTCTCATTACATGAACACACTTTTCAGGCATTCACAAAACAAATGGACGTAGTATATAATCTACTTTAGCTCCAAGCATCAAGGAGTCAATTATTATTATTATTATTATTTAGTTATTATTGCACCTGTTTATGTTCTGTTGGGGGACACATGGTGGCGCAGTGTGTAGCACGGTCGTCTCACAGCAAGGTCGCTGGTTGGACCCTCTCTGGGTCAGTTGGCATTACTGTGTGTGTGTGTGCGCGTGTGTGCGTGTGTGTGTGGATGTTTCCACACACCCTGAGTGTGGCTGGAAGGGCATCCGCTGCATAAAATATATGCCAGAAGAGTTGGCGGTTCATTCCGCTTCCCAAAAGGGAAGAAAGCCGACAAGATCATGGATGAATGGATGGATGGATGTTGTTTTGGATGAACAGGAGCTACCAGAATAGGCTTATTTTGTTTACAAATCTTCTCATTACCTCTCCCCGAGGAGAAGTTTCTGTATGAAAAGCTGTTCTGTTTTCTCATTGTTGATGCTTGTAGTTGTGGTCAACAGCCCCCTTTTTCCATTATGTTTTTTTCTCTCTTGACAACAGAATAGAAGATCAGATCACATTCAACTCATTACCTTTCTTAACAGATATGATGACAAACAAAGAACAAATATTTTAGTTATTTTTTTAAATATAAGTACATAACTTAAGAAGACAATTTTAAAAAGATATTGGCATTATTAAAGTCTTGCCATTTTTAGATGAAGGTTAACCTCCTCGCCCAGGCTAAAATGCTACTGTACTTTCTAACTTGAAGTGACAGTTTTGCGGAAAGTGTATAGAGCGTTTGACATTTTCATTCTTATTAGGATTCTGGTCACGAGCTGCTGATATTTATATACACGTATACATAGATTTTTTTATTTCACCGCTTCCTGCAGTAGGGGAGGGATGGGGTGCTGTATTGAAACTGTGTGCGTAAGTTCATTTGCTTGGCTACTCCACTGACTTCATGCCCACAGGGAATCTCTGATAATGGCCTGTGAAATTAATATCCAAGGGGAGGCAGTTAAAATATGTGTGTACTGTGTGAGAGTGTCTGCACTTCTCTTAAGTGTATTTTGGCTACTTCTATTTGTCTTATAAGTATATACATAGCCCATATAGCTCACAGGATGTACCAACTTTTTTATAATACAAGCATCAGAAATGCGCTTGTAATTAATGACTAATAGTTATTAGTTTGTACACAATTTCACAATCGCCATGAGCCATTTATTGATGTATATTTTTAGTTGTCAGCTATAGCTGCTTTGTGCATCTCAATATCCTACTAATTCACAAAATAACTGCAAATAAAACAGACTGTGTTAGTTAAATGTGTATACGTTTATTTATGTTAACTGCAATTATGTTCTTAAGCAAATATTTTTGTTAATAAATTTGTCAATAAATTGAATGTGTTTACTTTAGAGAGCAATGTGTATATGTTGACGTACTTGTAAAATATTAAGAAATAATTGTATAAATCAAATTAACCAAGTATGTATTTTTCTTTGCTGCTTTTGTTAACACTGTTGAATCATGATAGTTTTGTTTTATTGCTAGCTGATTAACATTTGTATAAAAGGTCCAGAAGATTATTTTATAAGATTATATTTAAATATCTATGGTTTAAAACTTAAGTAATAAGACCTAATGTGGGCCAAAGTGTAGTCAAAGGTTTTGTTCCCAAAATATTAAGATCATCCATTTCTTACTAGCATTGTGTACATTATCATGCAAGCGCTCGTTGTTTTCTGAGGATGCCTATTGCAAGAATGTACAAATATATTAGTTAATAAATAGTTGCTTTTTGCTGATCCATTAAATAGTTTTACCAAAAAAGCTGTCCGAACATTGTTTGCATGCTTAGGCTATTGTACACTGTGCTACAGCAGTGCTCAATATTTTTCTTAAACTAGAGGTCATGTCAAGCACATCTCAACAGTTTTATTTTTATGTTTTACAGCCACTAATAAAACCAGTGAAAATGTTTACTGGGGAAATGAGGTGTGCCAGAGTGTTGCATCCTTGGGATGAAATATGAGAATGGGAAAGCAAGATATAATGTAAAGGAATTTCAATGAATTTAATTTGAATTTAATTTGTTTTTACCCTGTTTTGGTCATGTGTGTCACACTAAATATTGGAAAAAGTTTCTGAAACAAATGGTTACAACCATTTTAATAGGTAAAAATTGTTCAGTCTTTTTTTTTGCATGAAAACCTTCATTTACCTGTGTCACACCCCCATTTTTTACATTCCTGGGTGAAAACATGTATATATGCCAAAGAGGTTTGTTTAATGCGTTTCCTTCAGAGTTAAAATACAGAATCTATTGTATTGTGGTTTGTTTGTAAAAAAAATTTTTTTGACTTAATTGCAATGTTTAATATAATAAAATGTTCTGATTTGTTGTACTTAATTGAAATAGTACATATATAATATAATATTGGACAGGTGAAAAAGTTCCATAACTAAGCAATATTCATTTTCATCATTTGTTGTATCATCTATACTCTTTTGTTAACAAACTATTTTTAAATGATTACATTTTTTAAAATCCAGATGTTCTCTTGAATTCAGCCTAATTAATGACATGTTTTATTCAAATAATAATTTCTTCATACAATAGTTTTTGACCGTTTAAACATTAAGTTGTATTTATAATATGAGTTAGTTATACATGTCATTAAGTGCATTTTTGAGAAACAACAACTAACATCTGATTTGTATTTGCTCCCAAATTCTGCTCTACCTTCTGCCTGCTTTTAGGGAACGGGACGTTATTCCATATACATTGCCAACTATGCCAGTGGAACAGTAGGTCCACACGCTCTTATAGAAATGGATGAAAGCTCGAGTGACCTGTCCAAAGGAATCATCGCACTGGCAAATGTGGCTGAGGAAGCTGGGGTCAACAAGTTCACAGGTATGTGTTTGTTTTGTCAGAGATGATCAAAGAATGTGTCCATTTGTGGAAACCTCTTCCGATGTCTTTCGTTACCTATCTCTGATTTTCCCTGCCAAGAGCTGCATGATCCAGTTTTTTTTTCTTTGTGGGTGATTTACAGTAGAGCTCAGTGTTCAGATCAGCTTTGAATCACTGAGTTCTAGACAGTGTTTATCAGCTAAAACAGGCAGTAATAGAGTGAACAGGGCTCTGGATGGAAAGAGATGGAGCTTTTGGCTCACTCAGCTGTTTACAGCTTTGAAAGTCGTGTGAAAGCACAAGGGCAAGGGAGCTATATTTCAGTGCTGACTTATTCAATAAAGCAGCATTTCCATCATTCACTGGAAAAATAAGAGGTTTGAGCAGCGTTTAGAGCTTTTCTGGGGAGCACTGAATCAAACTCTTACAGGGGAATTCTGTGAAATCTGAGCCCTTTTGCTGTGATACTGTACATGTCTTCTGCACACAACAGCGATCAGTATCAGTTTTATTGCCTTGTGTGTATGTGTGTGTGTGCGTGCGTGTGTGCACTCACACAAGGAATTTCCACAATTGAGCCGTCAGTGCAAACAACATAAGTACACTACAAACCACATAAGTACAGTAAAGTGCAACACAACTAACAAGAAATTAACATAAGACTATGAGTGTTTTAAAGGATTGATGAAATGTAAACTGTTGAACACAATTCTATAAAATAATATAAAGTGTTGTGTGCTTAAGTGTAAAATGCAAGAAGATGAAGTGTGCTAGAGTCCAGGTGCAGGTAACAAATGGCAGGGAGTTAAGAGTTCAGCAGAGCTTGGGGAAAAAGCCCTGTTTGTGCCGTACAGTCCTGGTGTTAGTGGCTCTGAAGCGGCGGCCAGAGGGCAAGAGCTCAAAAAGGGGATGGCTGGGGTGAGTGGGGTCCAGAAAGATTTTGCTAGCCCTCTTTCTCAATCTGGTGGTGTACAGGTCCTGGAGGAAGGGTAGGAAAGCACAGATGATCTTCTCCGTATGAATAGTCCTCTGAAGTCTACAGATAAACCAGACAATGATGGAAAAGCGGAGAAAAGACTCAATGACCGTGGAGTAAAACTGGGTTAGCAGTGTCTGTGAAAGGTTGAACTTCTTTAGCTGGCACAGGAAGTACAACCTCTGCTGGACCTTCTTCACAATGGGGGCAATGTGTGTGCTCCAGGAACCTGAACTGGTGCTACAGAGCTGTTCATCATGGTAAGAGGAGAGTGTGTGGGGAGGCTTCTCCTGAAGTCTACTACCATCACTGTTTTAAGGGGTTTTGAGCTTAAGGTTATTTAGACTGCACCAGTGAGCCGCCTGCTCCACTTCCTGTATGTATGCAGACTCCTCACCGTTCTGGATGAGACCAATGATGGTGGTGTCATCTGCAAACGTTTGTGTAAAGGGAAAAAAGAAGAGGAGAGAGAACACACCCCTGGGGAGCACCATTGCTGATGGTTTGGAAGCATGATGTGAATTCCCCCAGCCTCACACACTGATGTCTGTCTGTCAGGAAGATTGTGATCCACTCACAGGTGGAGTCAGGGACGGAGAGCTTGGGGAGTTTGTTTGAGTGATGGGATGCTGGTTGAAGTCCATAAACTGGATCCTCACATAGGTCCCTGGCTTATCCAGTTGTTGCAGGATGTAGTGCAGCACCATGTTAACTACATCCTCCACAGAACTGTTAGATCGGTAGGCAAACTGCAGGGGGTCCAGTAGAGGTCCTGTGATGTTCTTCAGGTGGCCCAGCATCAGTCTTTCAAAGGACTTCATGACCACAGATGTCAGGGCCACTGGTCTGTAGTCATTGAGACCTGAGATTTTAGGAAATTTTCAGAGTTAGTTCTTTTGACAGCTCTGATCTTTTTGTTCAATGCATTTCTGGCCTGTTTGTACAAAGCGCTGTCTCTATTTCTGTAGGCATCACCCTTGGCTTGATGAAGCTGTTTGAGTTTTCCAGAAAACCATGTCACATAAGTCCAGATGGGGATGAACATCTCCTCACAGAAACTGATATAGGATGTCGCTGAATCAGTGTCTGATTCTGAGGTCTGACGAGCTCAAAAAGGTTTAGGAAGCATAGTGGCATGTGATGAATTTTTTTTTTTGCAGTGTATGCTTATTGTACCATGTATTTGCTTGGATGCTAAAAAACTAAATTTAATTGATTTTACGAGACCTGATATAACATCTGCCTTTCACACTGTTTGAGACAAAATGTGCTTTTAGTTTTTCAGCCTTGTGATATTGTTTGTATTAATTTAAGGAGTTTCTAAAATTATTATAAAGCAAATAGTTGTTTATTTAGTTTACTTTAACAACCAGATTTCTACCCATTTTGAGCTGGAATTGGCAACCAAAGACTTTATTTCAATTGTGTTGGGTTTTTCCAAATTAGTTCCAATCTTTTGGGCATGATTCCTTGTTTACTGTTTTTTTTGTGTTTATTTATGTATTAATTTTTAATTGTGTTTTTGTTTTGTTTTTTATATTTTTGGTCTGTATTTTAGGTTTGCTTTTCTAATTAGCTTTTAGCTTTAGTTAACGTTTATTTTTTTATTTGAGTGTGTTTTCTTCTTGTTTCTTATGGTTTTTGTGTTTGTTGTTGTTAATGCGTTTGTTTTGCATTTTGATTTTGATGCTGGACGTTTTGCTGTTTGTTTTTTCTTTAGATTTGAGAGGTTTTTGTTTAGTTGATCTTTAAATCATAACTATTTTTCAAATTCCTTTCCACACCAACTTTTTTTTCTTCACCGAAACATCAGAGCATTGAAAGTCAATCAAGTTAGAGGTCAAAGCTGTCTAATAGTGATCAGAGGTCAAGATGTCTTGAAAGAAATTTGCTTAAATGTACATGTTCACACTCCCTGTAATGTGATTACGGGCTGCTAGAGTCTGTATCAGCAAAAGCACCAGAGAGCTGCAGCTGACAAATGAGCTGGAAAGTCACTAACCCTTTTTGCTGTATATTTGGTGATGATGTCCATCTCTGCTGCAGCTGTGTGTGTGTTGCAGGGGGGCGGGGGGTCGTGGTAGGCCCCATTCTCAGTCAGACATTACCAGATATATTTTGTGACAATGAGTATAGCCCAAATTTTCTGTTTCGCAACAACGGAGATGGCACATTTACAGATGTGGCTCCACAAGTGGGTAAGCAAGCGTTGTTGACTTTCATGTCCTTATGGTTCAGGTTGGAATGCTGAAAATAGTAGAGCTTAAATATTGTTTTTGGTTTGCAGGAGTTGATGATCCAATGCAGCACGGCCGTGGAGTTGCCCTTGCTGATTTTAATCGGGATGGAAAGACCGATATAGTCTATGGAAACTGGAACGGACCACATCGTCTTTTTCTTCAGCTCAGCAATCGCAAAAAAAGATTTAAGGTACAGACTTCAACTTTACTTTGGTTTCAATGGAGTATGTTAAAGGTCTCTTCTCAACCAGGAGAGTAGCACACTCTATTCATAAATGTATGGTCATTTCTATCGTTATTGTTTGCTTTCACATTACCCCAAATACGGTGTAAAAATGAGTCCATTTCGTTGTCAAGGAAAAAGATTTTATTGTGTACCTTAAGCAGTACTCTACACCAGGGTTGGGGGCGGGGTCATTCATGCATTGAATTGAGAATGAATGGTAAAATGCATGATGCTGGCTGGAAATAAAATTTAAATCAAAAGAATTCCACTAAATTCCACTTGATTGCTAAATTAAATGCTTTGAGTTCCTTAATAGTTTATAGTAGGATATTTAGTCCTGAGAGATGCAATCGTAGCTATGCCAAATTTCAGGAAATTGGGATAAATTAATGGAATAAAAAGTGATTGAAATTCATTTGACTATGAAATGAAACTGCCTATTTTGTGAGTTGAGACATATATTATATTCCTATCATATAATGAGTGTAAACACTATATCTAGAAAGTTTTATTTGTTTATTTATTTTTTTTAAGATTACCTAAAGTGAATTGTTTGTTCGTGTCAAATTGCCTCTTGACTTTCAGAAAAGAAGATACATTTGTTGCACATTTGAGTTAACAAAGCTTTCATGCTGTTTCATACAATTTTAAAACATTAACTTTAAATGTTAAACAGTAACATATTTTCTTAATTTTAGTACCAGCCAGTCTTTTAAATGAACTACTGTGTGTTGAGGGTATACAAGAGTGTTTTTTTTTTCTCCATGTGAACGCTTGGCTTAATTTATTTGGCATTGTTACCTTGAAGAAAAAGAATGGATAAATGAATACAAAAGGATGGATAAAATAACAACCACCGTCCAAGCTGAATATTAAAATGTTATGCAATCAATGGTCTTTTCTTTGAGCTATAACCTGTTCTTGGGAAGACGAATGTACAGAGACTCTATTTAGCCGTAGTAAGATCAGAGTCTTTTGTCATTTAAACAAGAATTGATCTAATCTCACCTTTTCTTGTTTACTTGATGTTAGCATTTGATGCAAGTTTTATTTTGTTTTGAAAGAAACAAAGAGTTCATAAAAAGCATGTATCACATTGTTCAAATGTGAAATTGATTTAGACATCTATCATCTTAAAACCAAATTTATTTTAGCTAGAAATAAGAACAACTGTGTATACTGGCCTTTCATGTCAATCTAAATCTCTGAATTGAAAATGCTTTTAATTAGTATTTAATGGATTAAATTTTCCAAAGTGACCAATTCCTTCAAATGACTGCTCAATAAGAGTATCCTTCAATATGAATAGTGTCTATAAAGGTATGGTGAACTAATTTCCCACATATAGTTGATATAGAATGAAGGTTCATATATTTGGTGTCAGATGATTCTGCTGGACTGTTCAGACTGTTGGTTTGCTCCCAGTGTTGGAGGTTGCTATTGGCTTCTTTAGCGCAGAGATAAATGTCAGCAGGAAGCAGTTTTATGGGGGTCAGTTGTGAGGTTAATGTCTCGTGTGAGCGCTTACAGCAGGATTTGTGTGTCAGCGTGGGGAACACTGACCTTTGGTTCATATAATTGCATTGTGATTAAGATTCTGTGTTATTCCTGCTGTTAATTACACTTCGGCTGAACAAGCACACTTGAATTCGAGTGAATTTGTTCTTTATAAAACACAGTGTGCAGTGTTTTACCTGCTGTGATTTGATGCAATATCTTTGTCTATTTTTGTGCACCTATCCATCCTTCTGTCAGATGGAAGACTGAGAAATTCCGCTTTCTGTCAATCTAATCTATCATGATATTTCTAACCATACGATGCAACAGTCTGTCTGTACGTCAGTCCTATCCTCCACCCCTCCTGAGTCCTGTCCAGAGTTGGCCATCACCTCTCCTTCACCCAGACAGTACAAGGTCACTTCTTGAGCGTTCCTCTGCAGGTTTTATGAGGCCTATAATTAAGACTGAGGTTCAAACTAGAGCAAGAGCAGGCCTGCTCGATAACTCTTCCATGACTCGTTGCTGCTCTACTGAAGCGTGACTATTGCAGTAACTTTTCTCTGCTCACACTCCTTCAAGTTTTTAGACTCTGATTTACCTGCAGTATGGAACTCTATTTCACAGAAATCCCATTTGACTGATATTTTAAAGAGATTTCTTAATTCTAAAATGTAGGAGGCTGCAATAGTTGGTAATTACATATTTAACAACAGTTTAAAAAATACCTCACTATGTTGTATAAATAATGGCAGCATGTATCAATTCCAGAGAAACTATATATGATTTTGTTAGTATCATTTGATTAATCTGGATCCGTTTCAGGTTTTCAGGTCTTAAAAAGACATTTAAAAGCGCAAATTGTATGCCTTAAAAAGTCTTAAATTCACTATTTAAGGTCTAATATAATTTTTCACATGTCTTTTCTGATGTCCATGTATAATATGTATATATTCAATGTATAGTTTCTCGGGGTTGCGAGAGATTGAGAAATTGCTCCTAAATTAAAAAAAAAAAAAAATTTTAAAGTTTGATTAGGGTTGCCATAGTCTGTAAAAATGTGCATAAATGCTCAAAAAGGAAAAGTTAATTATTAGGGGTGCCAGAGTTCGGGAAGGTAAATCATCAAAAATATAAAGTGATGTTTAGCAGTGCCATATGTTGAGAAGAGGTTCATATACACTAAAAACTGTAAAAGTGATGGCTATGGTTGCCAGAGATACAGAAAACCCGTGTCAATACTCATAAATGGAATACTCATTGCAAAAAAAGTTTTGTATGTGTTTTAAATGTCTTAAATTTTATTAACATTCTATAAAAGGTCTTAAAAAATCTTACATTAGACCTTATGAAACCTGCAGAAACACTGGAGTTATATTTCTCATCCCTGCCAGTTGAGAACACTTCATATTTTCTGAAGTAGAAGGGCTTCAGGATCACTTTTGTCTCAGCTTGTCTGCTTCTGTTTCAATTATTGATTACAAGAAATGTGGCAAATGAAGATGTTTTTAAAGAAAAGTATTGAGTTGTATCTTTAAACAGAGGCATTTCAGAAACATTGTTCTTTTTAACATTTATAAATTAATTATAAAAAAAGATATTATTAGATATTATATAGTTTTATTTGGTCACTGTACAGCTGACATATTTTATATAAAAAAATACCAGCATTCATAACTGTTAATCATGCCTGTGCTTCAGGATATCGCTACGCAGAAGTTTTCCATGCCTTCTCCTGTACGCACGGTCATCGCTGCAGACTTCGATAATGACAATGAACTGGAGGTTTTTTTCAACAACATTGCCTACAGAGGACCATCAGCTAACAGATTATTCAGGTGGAGTATTGAGGGAAAACAAGTGAAGACCCACAGTATAAAAAACCAAGCCTTACGTTGCAGTTCTCATAAAAATATGGCGTTCATAATAAAAGTTTTCTAAAACAGAGGTAACTATTTCGCAGAGTTCTTTTAAGTAAGTCTGTGTTAAACTGAGGTAACAGGTTTAAGAAACAAATACTGAAAGCTAGTTAATCTGTGAGAATGTTCTCCGAACTACAGAACAGCGCAGTCTTTCCTTTTATTCACCCAGTTGCTAAGACTAACACTTGTTGTTTCCTATTATTTGGCGAAATTGGTGATCTG
>UELW01000844.1:2475000-2499120 GCA_900490495.1 Danionella dracula | reverse complement strand
ATGGAAAGACCCTCGCGGAGAAACCATGCGCTGTGTGTTCCTGTGCAAGTATTGACCACATTAGGCCACTTGGCCACTGGTACTTTCCAGCGAGAGTTGGCAGACCGATCGGGTATGTCGCAGTCATCCCTGAGTCGTGTCATGCCATATGTATGAGATGCCATAGTGGGGATGGCACCCCGATACATCCGTTTTCCTTACACGCAAGCTGAACAGGCCAACATCAAAATGCAATTTGCAGCAATCGCCGGTTTTCCCAATGTAATCGGTGCTGTTGACTGCACTCATGTTGCAATAAAGGCACCATCTGAGAATGAATTCGCTTTTGTTAACCGAATTATTGGTGGTATTAATATGCTGGGAGATCATACATATTCAAAATGGGCGGTCTTAACCTCCAAATATGGTTATTTCGGGAGGAGATTGGGGTAAGCAGTACGCACCGTGCACCTGCCGCACAATATTCAGATAATTTTGATTTATAAAGCGAACCTTGCGCAGGTTCTGGCGTACGTACGGTTTTATGAATCTGAAAACTTTTGTGCGTACGCAATTTCTGCCTTATGTGCGTACGCACACTTTAAGGATTACATCTACGCAAAGTTTTATACATGAGGCCCCAGCTCTGGAGCCTGTACTGTGTAGTGCTGTCCTCATCAAGACCAGTTCCCTCAATTTACGACCCCAGGAGGGGTGAATTAAGTTCTATTTTTGAAGAATCCCTGGAGGGACTTTTGTTTGCCATTCTACCTTGAAGCTGGAGGAGAGCGACCCTTATTTAATTGTGATAGACTTTGTTTTGGTTCCACTGTTCCCCAATAAATCCTGTTTCCTAATCTCTACCTGTGCCTGGGTCCTTGTCTTCCCAAAACCCTGTGTAATAGAAATTTACATTCATTATAATGGGTGTTGATAATTATCTATTTTGGCATTTTAAAATGATATTGAATGTATGTAAACAGTCTTAGCCTGGGAGGGAGGCGACTGGGTGAGTGGGTGGAGTCTCCGTGCAGCGATGGGGCTGTCCCCTAGGGAGAGCTTAAATGCGCGCGCGCGCGGAGACTTCGCGTTCTCTTTTCCCCCGCCTTTCTTCCTTCTGGACTTTACCTGTAGCTTTCCGTAGTTTTTCTTTAGAGCACCGTTTCAGGTTCTGTTATAAAATAAAGTTGCCGCTGTTGCTGTTGTTCTATACCCTGCCTCCGGAGTGATTTTCTACGAGAGAGAGTTTAATATTCTACGACATTTTTTGGCGACGAGAAGGTACTGGCCGCGCCGTTGAATCCACTTGTTGGCACAAAGGAGCCCATTGGTTTTTGTTCTCTCGTCGAGGGACGCTCTTTTCGTCGAGTGATTTCAGCGATTCAGCGATTCAACGCGGGATTTCCGGCACGAGCTTTCAGGCGAGTGAACATTTTTATGCTGTGATATTAGATAGATACTTTTACCACGTGTTTACGCTTACTGGTGCGTGTACGCGCGTGCACGTTGCGTTGTGGCCTTTGTGGCGAACCAGTAGGGGGAAGGTCGTGTTTTGTTGAAAATAAAGGGGATAAGTTCTTCTTGTACGGCTTGTTGTCTTGGAGAACAAGTGGGAGGCTTATAATTATTTTCATGACTGGGGAAACACGACTGAGGGGATAGTTTGTGATTAACTCCCCTGTACAAACCGCGCAGGTTCTAGGAGAAACGTGGGGGGAGTACACAAATTATTTTCTGCATCCGGTTAGCGCTGCGAGAATCATCTTAAGCCCTGAATAACGCAGTACTGTGATAGCTGACCGGGTGTCTTTGTATCGACAGTGTAGCGGTACGGATAGAATCGGCGATATTAACCGGTTCGATTCTGGCTGCGAAATGTAGGTACCACGGGGAGTTTGACGAAATTCCTGCGTGACCTTGCGTGTCTGAAAGTGTTTGTGTGGTATTGCAGTTGATGTTCACAGTCGTGTTTTGCGAAGCGATTAATATATAAATATTTTTTTTTCTTCTTTTTCCTTATCGAAGTTGTGGCGTTTTGTTTGTTTATTTTTGTTTGTTTTTCTTTTCTCTCGTTCTCTTTCTCTCCAAGCGTTATGGGTGTAGAACACAGCAAAGCAACTAAGGCTAAGAGGGTGCTTGCAAGGTATCTTTGTAATCCAAACGTAAAATATATGCAGTGCAACTATGGGGACGATTCTTTAACTCAGTTTGCGTTTTGGGTGGACAAATGTGGTTTTCCTGATAGGGGCAGTTTCAGTATTAGGCAATTGGAACATTTAAAATTCACCCTTTTGCAACATGAACGTAATAGAGTTAAAATTGATTGGGAGGCTTTTGAGATGTGGCATTCTGAAGCAATATTTAGGGAAAGGAAGTTGAAAAGGAATAAAACAGAATTAACCCCTCAATCTGTGAAACTGTTTTCAGACGACCTGGAGACATGTGCTGGCCGGAGCTCTCTTCTTTGTTCTCCAAACCATGTGCTTGGGCATCCTGCAACGGTGGAGGAGGGGTCTCCTAAAGAACAAAAAGCCCATCCCCCGCCATATAGCCAGGGACAAGTAGCAGGCCCCTGTTCGGGGGTAGCCGAAGATCTTCAAAGACTGGAAATAAAACCCCATTCTCCTGTAAGTCAACGGACGAGGCGAAAGCTGACGTTTGCTGTTCCTGCTACACCTACATGTCCACCTTCCAGTGTTTCAAAAGGATTGTCTTCTCCACATAGTCTACTCCAGTCAAGCACTCCATTCCCTGCGAACACTCCAAACATCTCAGGGGGCGGGCTTTGCATGTTAGACAGGTCTGACAGTTTCTATGTTCAAATGCCTGACTCTACCCTTCCCCCTCATAATTCAGCAAGTGTTGATAACTCCATCTCCGATTTTCAACTACCGATGGTGGAGGTGGCTGGTCCGGAGGGTTTTCCTGTCTTGGTTTGTAGGCCATGGACATACGCTGACATTCAGGAGGTGGTGCATCAGCTCCCCAATCCTGTAGAAGCGGGAGGGGGGAGATTTGGTCAAATATTTGAACAGTTCTGTAGGGAGTTCAGGCCAACTTCAAGTGAGATACGGCGCCTCCTGGGAGTGAAGCTGGGACTTGACATTTCGAAGCTGAAAGTTCAGTGGCCAGAGGGGGTGCTGCAGATGCGGCACACGGAGTGGTCACACAGAGCCAACCAGGAGTATGTCCAGCTCATTACTCAAGTGAGGGATGCCTGCAAGCCAGCATTTCCGACCAGGATGGACATGACAAAAATTGCAATGTGTACACAGGGAAAAGGTGAGACTGTCACACAGTATTTAAATAGATTAATTGTAGTCCATGATTTATACATTGGATTAGAGAAGCCTGACGACTTGAGTGCTGCTGGGATAACGCCATATGAAGCACATCTGAGGAACAGCTTCATCAATGGTCTGCAGGAACCTATATCAAAGAGGCTGAAAAGCATCTGCATCGAGTGGGACTCAGGGAAGCTACATCTTGTGGAGAAGCATGCTCTACATGTGGAGAAGCTTCTAGATGCAGAGGAGATACATAAAGCCAAGAGAAGGGAGAATGAAACGTATGCAGCCCAGAAAGTAGTTCTTCAAATGGTAGCACACGAGGTGCCAAGACGCCCGACAGGGGATGCAAGACGGGGGAAGAAGAAGTACTCAGGTGGAGGATGTCGTCTCTGCAAACAACCTGATCACCTAACAAGGTACTGTCCGCAAACCAAGTGCTTTGGATGCGGTGACTTGGGACATCAGCTCAAGGATTGTTCGAATCCGAAGCCGTTTGTCGGGGCCCGGGGGCATGGTGGTTTGTGAGAGCAGGAGGGGAGCGACACCGGACATGTCGACCAGGGAGTGACCAGGGGTGAGTCTTATTTAAATACTAACACACTAACAATTAATGAGGGAATTTTTGACTTGAACAAAATGATTGAATTTGTTGAGAGAAAAGTGAATTGCGGAAAAGTAAATGAAACTTATGCGAAATTCTCTGCTGAGGCCTATACGCGGTTGCCTATCCTAACTCTTATGGTTAATAATAAGCCCATTGAATTTTTGGTTGATTCTGGTGCATCTAGATCAGTGATTAGGGCTTCTGAAATGCAGCCATTGCCAAAATTGAGTGGGAGGTTTCTGACATCCATTGGGGCAGCGGGAGTAAAAATAAGGGAGCAATTTTCAAGTCCATTAAAATGTGAAATTGATAATGTCAAACCATTCAAATTTTCATTTTTGATTTCAAATTGTTGTCCTCTAAATCTAATGGGTAGAGATTTGATGTGCCATCTTGGAATAATTGTTGTGAGTTCCCCTAGTGGCCTTTCAGTGCAATTGCCTGAAATACAGTGTATAAAACACTCTGACTCAATACAATTAGTGTATGGATGGCGGTTTGATAATCCAGATGGATTGGTAGTAAGCCGAACACTTATGAGCATGGCAATGGAGTTGACTAACCAAACTGACCTGACTAATGTACACCATGAGGATTTATTTTGTATAGCACATACCCATGAAGGGTATGATGACAATTTTGGGGTGGAATGGATGAGAGAGGTGGAAAAAATAGAACAATTGATGTTCAGACGAATGTTTTGGGATAAAACTATATGTTGTGTAGAAGTTAAACCTTCAAACACAGAGGTTTTAGGGGGTAAACCACATCTTTTCCTGTTAGAGGGCACAGTTCCATATGTCTCATTGAGAAAACCTTTGACAGATTCATGGCATTCATTGGGTTCTTGGATGATATCTTTAATGTCAGATCAAAATTGGGAAGCTATCCCTGATCGATCTGTATTGTATAACAGTAACAGAGAAGCAAATTGTGTGCCATTGACTTTCATTGTTGATTCAAGGAGAATTATTGAACTGATGCCAGGGGAGGAGACTTTGACTGAACAATTTGGGGGCACACATTTTGTCTTAACTGATGATAGGTTGAAGGAGGTTCCACAGAGCTTGTGGGCTAAAGACAAAAATGATGTAGGCCTAATTAAGAGTTGTCCGCCTGTTCAAATCACGGCTAAAGGTGATTTCAGACCTCGTAAAACCCAATATCCTTTAAAGGCTGAGGCGGTGAAGGGGATTACTCCAGTTTTCAATGCACTGTTAAAAGCAGGGGTAATTGTGCCTTGTTATGATTCTTCGGTCAGGACACCAATTTTTCCGGTTAAAAAATGCCAGATGCCAGGTGAACCTGAGCGATGGAGATTTGTGCAGGATTTAAAGGCGGTGAATGATGCAGTTGTTTCAAGAGTGCCAAATGTACCTAACCCCTATACATTGCTCACACAGGTTCCACAGGATTGTGAATGGTTTTCAGTGGTGGATTTGGCTAATGCGTTTTTCAGTGTGCCTGTCCATCCTGACAGTCAGTTTTGGTTTGCTTTCCTTTTCAACGGCAAGCCTTATACCTTCACACGGCTGTGTCAAGGATACTGTGAATCTCCAACCATCTATAATGAGGCTCTTAGAAATAGCTTAGAGAGTTTAGAGTTAGGTTCGGGATCTGTCCTATTGCAATACATGGATGATTGTTTGCTTGCCAGTCCAAGCAAAGAGCAATGTGAAAATGACACCATTAAACTGTTGAAACATCTAGCTCAAGATGGTCACAAGGCAAGTATGTCTAAACTGCAATTTGTTCAACGGGAAGTGAAATTTTTGGGACATTTGGTTTCAAAACAGGGTAAACGACTGGAGGTGAGTAGAATCAAGGCCATACAGGACATTCCGAAGCCCAGGACTAAGAAACAGTTATTATCATTTCTTGGTATGTGTTCATATTGTAGACAGTTCATCGTAAACTATTCTTGTTTGGAAGCTCCTCTGAGCGAAATTTGCCACGGGAAAGGTCTTGGGGCCAATGGCGCCCTCTCTTGGACATTGGAAGCGGAACAGGCTTTTGAAAAGTTGAAGAAAGCTTTGCAAACCACGCCGACACTTGCAATTCCTGATGCTACTAGACCGTTTGTCCAAACAGTGGATGCATGACTTCTGTGTTGTTACAAGATCATGGAGGTAAGCTACGGCCAGTGGCTTATTTTTCAGCAAAATTAGATCCAGTGGCTGCTGGACTTCCTTTATGTTTACGTTCAGTGGCAGCGGCGGAGAAAGCAGTGAATGCTTCACGAGATGTTGTGGGGTATGGTGAGTTGACTCTGTTGGTGCCTCATGCTGTTTCACAATTATTATTAGAACAAAAAACTGCTCATATGACAGCTGCAAGATGGTTGAGATACAATACTGTTTTATTGGACATGCCGAACGTCACTGTGAAAAGATGTACTGTGCTTAACCCTGCAACTCTTCTGCCAACAGAATTTGATGGTGAGCCACACAGTTGTGTTGAAGTAATTAATGAAGTGTGTTCCCCTAGACCTATCTGAAAGAAGTACCGTTGCAGAATCCTGATTTGGTGATCTATGTGGATGGCTCGGCCTACAGGAATGAGGAGACAGGTTTGAATTGTGTGGGATATGCTATTGTAACACAACATGAAACATTGGTGGCTAAATATTTACCTTCTCATTTATCTGCACAAGCTGCTGAGTTGATAGCTGTAATGGAAGCTTGTAAATTGGCTAAAGATAAAAGAGTAACGATCCAGACTGACTCTAGATATGTTTTTGGGATTTGTCATGACTTTGGGGCCTTGTGGAAACATAGAGGTTTTCTTACGTCATCTGGGAAGCCTATTGTGCACCATAAGTTAGTTTCTGAGTTATTGGATGCTATTTTGCTACCTAAGGAGATAGCAGTTTGTAAATGTGATGCTCACACTGGTGGAAAAGATCTTGTTTCACAGGGGAATGCTAGGGCCAACGCTGCAGCTAAGAGGGCGGCGACACGAGTAGTAGCTGAGGTATCAGTCCTGACGAAGGTCTGTACTCCCACAGTGGACATATCGGAGTTGCAGAGTGAGGTTCCACAGGAGGAGAAGAGGGTGTGGAGGAAAGCAGGTTGTACAGTGGTAAATGATGTTTGGGTGGGTCCCAATGATAAACCATGTTTACCAAAAAGGTTGTTTCCGTTTTATGCTAAATTAGTTCATGGTAAAGATCATGTGTCAAAGATGGGAATGATACACAGCATAAACCAACACTGGTTCACTAAAGGTTTTGCTAGCTATTCGCAGACCTTTTGTGAACGATGTATTATTTGTGTAACAAATAATGTTGGAAGAGGAATCAAGATGGCGAGTGCTGCTCATCCGCCTCCAAGTGGACCTTTTGAGCATTTGCAGATGGACTTCATTGAGCTTCCTCCATGTGGGGGGAAAAATTTTGTTTAATAATAGTGGATATGTTTTCAAAATGGATTGAAGCTTTTCCAGCGGCTAAACAGAATTCCAGTGTGGTGGCGAAAGCTTTGCTTACTGAGGTGATTCCCAGGTGGGGAATTCCAACCCGGATCTCCAGTGATAACGGTACAACCTTTTGTAAACAGCGTTCTCCATATGCTGGGTGAGTATCTTGGTATCGATTTGAAACATCATTGTGCTTATCATCCTGCTAGCGCAGGAGCAGTTGAAAGGGAAAATGGTACCCTGAAAACCAAACTGGCAAAGTGTTGTGAAGAAACTGGACTAAATTGGGTCACGGCTCTTCCCCTAGTTCTTATGTATATGAGGACGAGGGTAAGGGGAAGAGCACAGCTGAGTCCATTTGAAATATTGATGGGGAGACCAGCTAATACTGGTATTGGGCCTCCAGGTCTTCCTAGACACTTAACAAGTGAATGTGATGATGATATGTTGGCATATTGTTCAAACCTTTCTTCTGCTCTGCATGATCTTCACAGGCGGGTGAAGGATGCGTTACCGGAACCGGCCCAAGTGTATCTTCATGATCTGAGACCTGGAGACTGGGTGGTGGTGAAGAATTTGCAGAGGAAAAAGGCGCTGACGAAGCGCTGGCAGGGTCCATTCCAAGTTCTTCTCACTACGCAGACAGCAGTTAAGGTGGCAGAGAGAGCGACTTGGATCCACGCAAGTCACTGCAGAAGAATTCCACAGCCTGTTGAAGGGGTTCCAGGAAACGCACAGCAGGCATAATCATCAGCTGAAGGGATGGAAAACATCTGCCGGAGCATCGTTTCCTGTGGTTCATAGTGGGGGTGTTCCTACTGGATCATCATCTCCAAGAGGGTTCTGAAGGGGAAATAGAGTGTATTACCAGTTATGGTAATGACGGAAATGTGCGGTCCTGGGTCCATTACCTCTGCAAATACCCCTGTGAATCAAAACCTTTGAGCTCTGTTTGGTGCAGCACATCTTCCTCGCTGCCTGGCCATAGGCGAGGTGGGTGTTCTTGGAGAAAAAATGGCAGCTTTGTCACATTCCTTCTTGCACGGATAACTGACGAGGATGCAGGGAAGTTCTGGTGTGCAACGGAGCTGATCACATCTGATTCATACGAAATGATGGTGAACATCTTGGTGAAGCCAGCCCCTCCCCCAGTGTCCGAAAAATTAATAGATCTAGTGCCAAACCCTGAACAAATCATTAGTGACATTGATATATTGGATAAAGTGGTAATTATGGAGGCTACAAACTTACCGGAGGAGGTTAAACAAGTTAAAATAGCAAAAATTAAGTGTGAGGGGAATCATGCATGTGCCTTAGCCTTATTACAACATGAAAGTTTGAACATTAAACAGAGTTGTTGGATATGTTTACAAATGAATCAGGAATGGCACACTGAGCAAATAACTATTGATCTTGTTACCCAAATTCAATGTAAAATTCCTAAAGCTATGGCTATAATTACTTTGATAGCAGATGTAATAAAAAATGATCTAACACCAGATAGAGTTCAAACAAATTGTTCTACTGATAAACCCATGTATTCGAAACTAAGTTTTGAGGTTATGACAACAAAAGCTGAAGTTTGTATATGTTCGGAGGATGGTAATTATGATGTGGGATTTTCACAATGCGATATTAAAATTACTGTAAGGAACAATACGAGAAAGTGTACAATTTTGAAGAAGAATGGAAAATTTGTTAATTTTTTTTGTCCATTCTCATCATTAGAGACGGCTCCGGCTGCAGTGTGGGTGTGTGGCACACGAGCGTATCATCAGCTTCCCCAAAAATGGCGTGGATGTTGTTATGCTGCTTTATTATCTACAGGGACATCAGTGTTACTACAGGAGGGTCCAACCGATGTAGTTCGAGTTAAGCGAGCTATAAATGGAGTGGCTAAATATAATGGGTATGTTTTGTCAGATCCGTGGACTTCACCAGGGGCGAATGTGGGTTGGTCATTGTTTTTGGGTGGGGGTACAACTACAGCATTAAATAAAATTAATGGGTTGGCATATAGCATGTTATCATTAGCTAATGACACAGAAGTAGCATTGGGACTAATTAATTCTGAGATGCAAAACATTCGTGATGCAGTTATTCAAAATAGATTAGCATTGGATATTTTAACAGCCGAAAAGGGGGGAGTATGTAATTATTGGGTACTTCTTGCTGTTTTAATATCCCAGATGAATCAAAGAATATATCAAATGTAATACAACATATGAGAAATTCTTTAGTTGTACCATCTGAAGCAGACAACTCGTGGTTTTCATGGATTGCGAACCTGTGGGGAGGGTGGGGATACTGGCTTCTACACACCATGATTCCAGTTCTGATCATAATCTTGCTAATCGTCATCTGCCTGCCTTGTTTCTTGCAATGCATCTCATCTTTTTTGGAAAAAGCAATCGCTTCAGTCATTGCAATGGAGGGATATAAGATGGTGAAAACAACGGATGAGGAAATGGCAGGCGCCATTTGTTGATGTTGAAGAAATTACCATCAATCTTTAATGGAATTAAAGGGTGATGTGCTAGTAACCTCTCCCCTTAAAGTCACTCGGGGGGGGGGGGAAGGGTTTTCAAGAATCAACGCCTGAGGATTTCGTGGAGATAAAATAAGGACTAACTTTTGCATGCTACTGTTATTTTTGAATGTTCTGAGATTGTGACACCAATGCAGCACACGGCAAACAGAGTAGGGCAAGTTAGTGAATATGAACTGGTCTTTTACTTTCTGCAAGACAAAGAGCAGAAAGATGTTTGGCCTTCATATTAACCCAGGGTAGAGCCTGAGGGATAGAATTTCAACCGTATCTGAGCTATTGCCTCAGTTAGAGTAGACTGAAACAAGGGAATTGTATTCTTAACGGTTGAAACACTGTCCTTCTGGTGCTAATCTGGGAAAGAGGGGATATTTTGTTTATGGATAGTAATGTTTAGTATTTTAAGCTTGTAGAAGTGTTTAGGCTGAATAACTTTCATAAAATTGTTAAGTTTTTTTTGTTTATAGTGTGTTTTCATGTGTATAGGAGGTGATTTTATTAGATGTATTGTGTTACTGAATGTGCCTTATTCCTGTTAGAGATGGGGTTCATATTGTATAGAGGGAAAATTTAAGTAAGGTAATTAATGAGGATTTTGTTAAAATCATACGAATGACAATATTGGATCAACCAATACATTACTTATAATATTCTCTTTACAATCTAACTTGATCGTATATCTACCTCAAAGTAATATCAGGGTTATGTTTTTTATTTTTTATAATGATTAAATTTCTTTAAAGGTAATTGTCATGTGACAAACAGGAGGGAAATGTAATAGAAATTTACATTCATTATAATGGGTGTTGATAATTATCTATTTTGGCATTTTAAAATGATATTGAATGTATGTAAACAGTCTTAGCCTGGGAGGGAGGCGACTGGGTGAGTGGGTGGAGTCTCCGTGCAGCGATGGGGCTGTCCCCTAGGGAGAGCTTAAATGCGCGCGCGCGGAGACTTCGCGTTCTCTTTTCCCCCGGCTTTCTTCCTTCTGGACTTTACCTGTAGCTTTCCGTAGTTTTTCTTTAGAGCACCGTTTCAGGTTCTGTTATAAAATAAAGTTGCCGCTGTTGCTGTTGTTCTATACCCTGCCTCCGGAGTGATTTTCTACGAGAGAGAGTTTAATATTCTACGACACCTGACACTTTACTTGAGTACAGAAATATCCCTGTTGAAAACTTGAAATCCCCAGCACAGATACTCGTGAGTCGTCGACTACGCTCAACTCATCCAACTACAGACAAACAGTTGCAGCCAAAAATTGGATTTATGTCAGGATAATACGTGCAAAAAGAGAGGTTTGCTAGCAGTAAGGAAACAGCAGTTTTACTTCAATACATCTGCCAAAATCCTTAAGCCACTACATGCTGGTGATCATGTGCATTACCAACAGCAAGATGATTCATGAAAACATGCAAACGTGACACAACCAGCAAGAGGAAACAAAAGTTTCAAAATAAACATATCAAGGTCAAACATTCAGATGACATCGGCGTCACCTCAGACAGAGACACTCAAATGACTACCAGGAGAAATGTCCAGAAGGAACTTCTCAATCTGAATCCATTACTGCAGATGCAGGAGTTGTTCAGTCAGGATTGGCAAAGTCACTAGGACAAAATACTCCAATAGATAGAGAGGCACATTACTATGTCACTAGGTCAGGTCGTGCAGTAAGGCCTAAACAAATTCTGGACCTGTAAAAACTGAAAACATGGACTTTGTTTTTTTTTTTCATGTTCATGTAGTTCATACCGTTATTATTTGGAAATACCTAAAGTGTTCAAGTTAGTTGCATAAATAGTTGAGTGTTTTTGATGTCGCACTTTAGTGTGTGGAGATACATGTGGAGCTTCCTAGAGGCCTCAATACCATACGACAATTAAAAGCTTGGAGATATACATATATCTAGATCTATATATATATATATATATATATATATATATATATATATATATATATTTATTATTTTTTTTTTTTTTACAAAATGAGGGATGTCATATAGTTTTTTGCAACCTCTAGTTTTCAGCCGTTGTACTTGTAGGTTTTGAAGTTTATCGTTGTAATATCCTAACCACTAGATGACAATGAATAGATTGACAATGTAACCCTTGAATTGGATCTTAAGTCCCACGAGATGTGCAGTTGTGGTAACGCAATTCAAGATGGTGGAACAATAGAATACGTTTTGTATCGTGACTATTAGCATTTTTTTTTGTTCTCGTGATTTAACAAGAGAACATTACAATGGTTAAACTTTTATTTGGTTCTTTAAATGTAAGTAGCTTGAAGCGTAAAGCACTTTTCTTGTCTTGCAAAGGAAAAAATTCTCATTTTTGCAAGAGATTCATTTAACAGCGTTGAACAAGACTTTTTGGATAAATCAATGGAGAGATAAGGTTTTATTTAGTCGTGGTTGATCTCGTTCTTGGTTCAAACTTAATGGGGAATGCAAATCCAGAATTGATTATTGGTTAGTGAGTAATAGTGGGTTGAACATTGTCTCAGATACCAAAATATATAATGCACTTTATTCAGATCATTGTTTTATAGATTTGACTTTAAATTCAGCTCAAACAGAAATCAACTGTTTGGAAATTTAATGCGAGTTTGTTACAGAATGAAGAATTCAAAAAGAATGATGAAGAAGACGTTGACCGCGCTATTCTGAACTGGGAGTTTATTAAAAATAAAATCAGACAATTCTCAATTGATTTACGAAGCTACCTTGCTCAAAGAGTTAAGTGACTGTTGAAACAAAGAGGAGTTAATTATAGAGAACAGGGATAGACTAATGGGGTTGCAGAATGATTTAGATCATATTTTTCATCATATTTTTGTAATCTGGAAAAGAGCAGACAATATAATGCTTTTACTAGTCTGATGATTATTGGAAATGAAAGTAAAGTTTTAGAGAAAGCAGTTTTTTCCTTCTACTCCTAAGTTATATGCTTCCAACTGTTCAAAGCGTTGAAGATGGTGTAATAAATCTCCAGGGGCGGCCGGGCGGCCTCGCAACTCATTTTTATAAAAACTATTTGAAAAAAGTTAAGAACGCTGCTCTTTAACGCTGTAGAAAAATGCATAGCACAAAAAAAATTAACAATAAGTATGAAACAAGGCGTTATTACCATGATTCCAAAACCTGGCAAAGATTAAAAAAAAGTTAAATAGCCTGCGTCCTATTACTTTATTACATACAGATTATAAAATCATTTCTTTGGTTTTAGCAAATCCTTTGAAGAAAGGGCCATAATATATTATTAGCGAGACGCAATCTGGTTTTTTAAGGGATGGGTCAATTCATAATATTAGATTGGTTTTGGATTTGCTAGATTACAACCAAATATTTAAATTAAATGGGTTTACTTTTTTAGAATTTTTTAAAGCATTTGATTCTGTGGAACATCCCCTTATGATGAAAACATTAATGAAATGTGGTTTTGGAGAAAATGTTATTAACGTAATTGAAATGATCTACGAAGGAATAATTAGCTCTGTAGGTTTAGGTCAGAGCACTTGCCTAATTTTTGACATTAAAAGAGGCATTCGGCAACGGTGGACGAGCTCCTTAAAACCCTGAGTAATGCGTGAATGAGAACAGCTGATGCCGCAGACAGGTGACAGCAGGAAAAGAGGGAAACGAGCTTAACGAGCAGACAAGACAGAGAAACAGACCTAACAGATGTATTTACCCTGCCTTCTACATACTCGTTTTACTTGGAAAAACAAGTGTCATTATATTAGGAAAGATAACATGGTTAAAATTATGTTAATGGGGGGTTTAGATTTTGAAACCATGAATAGGGTATTGAAACTGAAGTGGTTCAAAATATTTCTTAAAAACCATGACTAATGCACTTTTTGATTTTATGGGTGGCATAGATTTTCTTCTGCAATGTGATTTTGATGATCAGTTTCTCCCAGTCAAGCTTTCAAATTACCACCAGCAAGTTCTTCTACATTTGAAATGACTTTTCAAGCATAATTTTATACCTCACATGTCTCCTGATAGGAATAATCATTATGTGCTGCTAAATCGCAAATCTATATATAATACAGACAAAAAGTTTGGACACACCTTCTTATTCAAAAAGTTTTCTTTATGACGATGAAAATTGAAAATGGTAGCTTCCCACTGAATGCATCAAAACTATGAATTAACACGAGTGGAATTGTATAGATAACAAATAAAAAGCGTGAAGCAGTTGAAAATATGTCATTCTAGCTTCTTCAAAGCAGCCTCCTTTTCTTTGATTACACTTATCTTTGATTATACTTTTGGCGTTTTCTTGATGATATTCAAGAGGTAGTCTCCTGAAATGCTCTTCGTTTCACAGGTTGTCAGGTTTAATACGTGGGATTTCTTGCTTTATAAATGGGGTCAGGACCATCAGTTTTGTTGTGCAGAAGTCAGGTGGTTACACAGCTGATAGTTCCACTGAATAGATTGTTAGAATGTGTATCATGGCAAGAAAAACGCAGTTATTACTTTAAGAATTGAAGGTCAGTCACTCCGAAAAACTTTTTGAATGAGATGGTCTTTTGGTCTGTGTATAAAAAAAAAAAAAATATATATATATATATATATATACCTCGATTTGCCACCACTGTCCAGATCTTTGCAGTCTCGTCAGCAGCCTTTATTTGGAAATTATGGAAGAGTCATTGCGAATCATACTTGTGAAAATCATTCTTGTGAAACAGATGTAAGGTTCTGGAAGAAAGAGGGAAACAATTTACTACAGTCATTGCTCGGCAGGGGTTATAATACTTTTGCACAAATTTAAAGGGAAAATCTGCCAGTGTCCAGGATAATACTTTATCTTTGTGTTCCTCTCTCTCTCTCTCTCTCTCTCTCTCTTATGGATCCTTGAGGTTGCTTTCATCAAGACACTCAAGAAAGTTCCTTTTCTCTACCGCTGCCATTTACCTTTTAGAGTTCTTTTTCTCTTTTGCTCTTCTTTCAGACCATAGTGTATGATTACATTCAAATTAGGTCTCAAGATCTTGCACACTTGGGGGTTAAAACTTGAAAGCTTAATAACTGATTGATAGAAGATGAGGTTTTTAGTAAGGATGTACAAAAGTTTATAAAACAATTGTTTTCAGAAGGAGGAGAGATTGCATATCAAATCACATTTTTATTTGTTAGATCCAGGGCAAAATGGCTAGAAGTGGGAGAGACAAATTCGATTTATATTGTCGCACTAGAGATAAAAAATGGAATTAGAAATTTTGTTGTTTTCTTAATGATGTTGTTTGCACAAACCCCGCCTGACTAGTTCGTCACAGATTTTTACAAAACTATTTATATGTCCACATTTAAAAATCTTTACAGTGAGTTGTTTGTAGCAAAAGTATGAAATTA
This sequence comes from Danionella dracula, assembly GCA_900490495.1. Taxonomy (NCBI): domain Eukaryota; kingdom Metazoa; phylum Chordata; class Actinopteri; order Cypriniformes; family Danionidae; genus Danionella; species Danionella dracula. The sequence goes on along the minus strand of UELW01000844.1, from coordinate 2,483,911 downwards.
TGGCCCTATCATTGATGAGGAACTTAAAAACTTTTGTGATTCTAACATCGCACTATAGAGCATATTCAGAAAGCTCATAGTTCTAAACGAAAAAAGGCAAGTCTCCAGTAAATTATGGGCTAACAGTTTAATTTTACCTGCATTTTTTGGGAGCTTATTAAGGTTCCATGAATTCAGATGTAGAGAGATTGCTATGAAAAAGAGGAAATGGCAATGAAACAAGGGCTTATATTTCTTATTCCAAAACCAGAGAAAGAAAACAGCGTCATTGATAATTGGCACCCATTTAACAGCTGATTCCAAACTATTAGCAATTATAAGCAAAACAGATTGAAGAGTAATCTGAGCCGGCTTGTTGCTTTTCCCTTTCTTTTTAAAATATGCTTTCTAATTTCTTTACATATATGAAAAACTCATGTATGTTCCTGCTATAAATGTTTATGGTCCTGCATGTATGTTTATGCTATAAAATGCAATAATAAAAATGGATGAAACTAAATGATTTTAAAATATCACATTTATCAAGTTATTTTCTGAACTTTTAGGGGTTGCTCAGGATGCCTTCGAGAATTCACCTCTATATTATCTTTTCATAGAACAAAATGGAAACAAAAAGGAACATTGATTTTTAATTTATTAATACTGTAAGTATACTGTAGATTGATCTATTAACAAAGTAAAGATAAAAACAAACATAATTTACATTATGTATAAATAGCCATGAAGAGGTCAGAGGTCCACTCACTTTTGAAAATGCATCTATATGCTGCTGTTCCAGCCAAAGCATGACTCTTCTGTTTTCTCTCTCTCTCTCTCTCTCTCTTCTGTTTTGCTCCTCTGTTTGTCTTGTCGTGTTTGCCAGTCTTTCTGGCTGTTCTGCCATTGTGCTTTTCTGTCTTTTTTCACTTGGCTAGTTCTTTAAATAAAATAAAAGGTTTTGATTTTGTCCTGGCAACAGTCTTCTATGGGACATCTTTGAATCCTTAAAGATTTTATAGTCATGTTGATTTGATATAGCTCAGTTGCTATAAACATGCCTACTTCTGTTGCACACATATTCTGCATTTCTGTTCAATTCTTTGGGTTACATCTTACCTGTTTGAAGCGTAGATTGGTCCAACAGAAAGAGCCCTTTATTTTGGGCAGTTTATAAAAAGATAATTGCCATTTGAGTAAATAAACAATGCTATGAGCTGATGTTTTGTATACCATGACGATAAAAAAGATGCTTTCCTGCTGCTTATGACAGCTGAGTTTACATTCACCACACTAAATCGTGTTCACAGACACACAAACAAATACATTTATATAGACGTTTAAGGGAATGAGTACTCCGTTGGATAACATTGCATTGTTACATGCCTAGTCTCAGTTTAGATTCTCATCAAAAGATTCTCTTTGTCTTGCGGGGTATCTCTGTCGAGAACTTTGGGGTGCAGCAATAGACGCCGCCAGCGACATCTACCGTCGGGGAGTTTAAAAGGAATGAATGACTCTCGGTCCAAAAAAGTTTTTTATTTATTTATTTATTTTTTTACTTCTGCGAGTAATATGATGTGTGGCGTGAAGAGCGTGTGAAAACAGGCAAAGCCATGTGTCACACGGTGAACGCGTGAGAGTTGGCAGCTCTGCCGCTAATTGACTTTACGAGCCTCATATTAGCGCGTCCCCGGACCGCAAGCTCGTTTCGCGGCATGCCCTGACCGTAGCTCGCGCCTCGGACACTTCACAACCTCCCTGCCACCTCACCATGCCATATTAGTAGTGTTAGACGTAACGTGAACTGTTAACAATTTAACTCACATGAAATGCCTATATTTTTAAGGAACTGTTACAAAAAGAACGTTGTTTAAGTTAACGTCAATGGTATGCCTGGTAACGTTACCCAAATAGTATTTAGCTACAAAACGGGCTACAACGGAACAGATACCCATTAATAAATGTTTTGGTAACAACAATAATACCATGAGAACCACTCGATTTAACGTCATGGAGTTCTTTTAGAGAAAACAAAACCATATGATATACCTTTTTTCCTCACAAACGCGGGTTTCTCCCGCTCGCTCTTCCGAGGAGGGTAATTCGGTCCAGGTGCGGGTGATTTCAACCATCACTTTTACTGTAACCCAGCGGTTGGGTTAAAAATAACCCGGAGCGTTTTTAAGAGTGTAGATGTTATGTGTTGTATTATATAACAGGAAATAGTAGTTCTCCCAGGTTTCTCCCGTAAATTATCTTGTTGAAGTACTTTAAATTACACTAGCCTCTTTGTTTGAGAACCTGCGAGCAAGTTCAAAAACATGTAGACCCTGTTCAGTTTTACAGCAATTATTAAAAATGTAAAAGCAACTTGTAAACTTGATAAACACTTTCTTTATCATTTTAGTAGCGTTGCCTTTGTTTTACTGTCACGTAACCCTGTGCACAAGGTGCATGTAGTGTTTTTTTAAATTGAATCTAAACATTTTAACGGACGTCGTGATGCAGAGAACGTTCTGCTTTCTGATTGGCCGCTAGACTTTTACGATCGACTTTAAAGACTGGCGGACACTTTCCGAGACTTCACAGCTCTTATTATTCAATCCGAAACTCAATAGAAAAAAGGATTCATTGTTCATTGTGAGACTACTATAATCTCATAGTCTGGTTGAGTTAATAGCAATTTTCGTTCAGAGTGTTTTAGCATTGATTTTGAAGATGGCTTCATCTGCAAAAGACATGAAAGGTATGTTTACAGTAAAAATAACATCCATAAACAAATTGTAAGTAGAAGGAATTTATATGCGACAACAATATTGCTTTTTGTGCACTGTTTGATCATAGTTTGCTTATTTATTTAAAAGAAGCCCATTTTAATCATCAACAAGAAAACTTAAAAATGTCACCACCAATATTTTATTATTCATTACTTTTAATGAAAATCACATCCATCTCAATGATTTGTAAAAAGGTTAGTTTGAACAGGAAAATGCATCAGTCAGATGAAAATGTAATAATCCTCAAATGTTTATTTCCTTTGTGAAGAGTACAACATGGGTTTAAACATTATGTTAAAGCTGTAATTGAAATAATCTCTCATGCATTTTTATTCAAGCCATCTCAGGCAAGAATAGCATCTCAGTACAACATGCTTGCTGAGTTGTGAAGGGTTTTAACGCTTATTAGGTAAGATACAGCTTAGTTTTGGGTATATCTTAAAAAAGGAACATTCGGATATGGTCTAAAGTTGATAGGAATTTTGGAAAAAATATTGAATAAAACAACAACAATTAAGTATTTTGCTTTGTCATTTTTTTTAACCCATTACTAAGTTTTCACCACCAATATGAATAAAAAAAACATTCTTTAGAAGAGTCAGGGACATCTGAGAAAGATGGTCATCAAGTGCCTGATGACCCTGTGTCACAGCTAAGTATCGATGATTCTAAGCCTGGGGCCATCAAAACCGCACCGATCCACAGGTGTGTCTGTAGGCCCCCGTCCATACGGCTCCATCGGCCTCCAGGCCTGCACTGACTCTTGATCTAGAGTCACCAAAACCGTCTCTAAAAATCTTCAACACGGGTGAGTTGGTTTACTTTCCAGCGATCACATTTTATTTTATCAATGCTTTTATCCTTACCACATACATTTCTGGTCTGAAATAAGAAAAGGTGAAAGTGCAAAATGATTAGCCTGTGCTACCAGTCTGCTAACAAACCCATTATAATACCATCCATCCATGTTCATGTCAGCTTCTCTTCCTTTCGGGGTCGCCAGCAGCAGAATGAACCGCTAACTCTCTTCCCCGGCAAACATTTCACGTCGAAAGCCGTTTATAAAGTATCTTCTCGATGACGGCCAGTCCCTGGTCTGAAATGTAGTGCTTAATGAAAGTTATAAAAAAAGACCTCTTTGTCGTCTTTTAGCCGTTGAAAAGCCATCTTTACTAGACGTCCACGGACGTGCAGATTCAACCACTTCTGGATGTGTGCCGCACTTTTCATGTAATTAGGCTATTTTCTACGTGTTTATAACTATTGTGTTTAAATGCATAAAATACGCAAATACAAAAAGGACTGTGCTTTTGCAAGACAATGATTAAATGTCAAAAAAAGCCCAGATTCAGTCCAGTTTCGACCCGACTGTGTTTTAAACATGTTAAAACAAATGGTAAATCTTAAGAAAGGAACATCAGCAGACTTTTATTTAACAACCAAAAATGCATTAACTTAAAATAATAACAGTTATCAGTTCAACAATTTTAATACACGTAACATAATACACACAAAAATGTAAAACAAACTGTACTGTCTTTGCCAATGTGGTGTTGAAAAATGGCCCCCACCTCTTCACTGCATCTGAGGAGGATATATATACATGCGTATAATATAAATATAATTATTTTAAGCTTTCTATCGACAATCAAAATTTACACCTGTTTTCGCATGCTAACTTGTTAACTGCTAATACTAGTTATTCAACGGCTTCATGCGGTGACTGGTTTATTATCGGTTTATTAACTCTGTTATTATACAGAAAAAAATAAAAAAACATGTGCACGTTAAAGTTAACCTCTAGCCATACCAGAGAGGAATGTAGCAGTTGGTCGGCTTTTAATTGTTGAAAAGCAGGGATACATATACATTTCTTCCGTGTGCTTGCAGCTGTGGTAGCTGTCTGAATGTGAACCTGATAAGTTAGATCTGTTTGGGTGCATTACCAGCACCTAGTGTTAAACTTTGCAACAGTAACAAATGAAAGATAAAACTAATTAATTCATGTATTTAGAGCACCATTTAAAAATATGTATGCCTTTTTATAAATTGTACAGATGAATTAAGTATGTCACATTGTCTGATTTTCATACTGAACTTATATTCTTAGTATGCTAGTCATGATGGCCAAAAAAAAAATGATCAAAAAATAACTCTAACTGCCATTCCTAGAAATCCTCGATCTGTAATGCCAACATGTTTAATTTGCCATGCGTTTGCTTATTTACATTTACAAATTTATGCATTTGCAGACGCTTTTGTCCAAAGCGACTTACATTAGGGGGAGAGACAATATGCAATTTGTTACCAACCGTCAAAGTCTATCTCAGCTTCTCACTAATAGAATTGTATGAACTGATCAATAAACCTAAGCCGTGAGGAAGTAGAGGAAGAAAATAAAGACAGAGAGGGAAAAAAGAAGGTAGTTTATTTTTATTTTTATAGTAGGTGTTCTCTGAAGAGAAGAGTTTTCAGTTGCTTTTTGAAAGCTGTTTAGTGTTTGTTGCTTTCCTGACTGGATCAGAGAGTTTGTTCCACCAACCAGGGACAGTGAAAGAGAAGGTTCTGCTGAGAGATCTTCTGCCCTTTGGGGAAGGAACCACAAGTCGCTGTTCCTTCTCTGAGCGCAGGCTTCTGGAAGGCATGAAGGAGCGTATGAGCTCATGGAGGTAGACAGGGGGCTGATCTGGAGATAGTTTTGTATGCCAGCGTTAGCGATTTGAATTTAACCCGAGCTGCAATGGGGAGCCAATGAAGAGTTATGAGAGGGGAGTAACATGAGCTCGTTTCGGTTCCTTGAAGATAAGACGAGCTGCAGATTTATGGATCATCTGCAGAGGTTTTGAGCGTATTTAATGGAAGTCCTGCTAGGAGAGCGTTGCAGTAGTCCAGACGTGAGGGCGACCAGGAGCCTGAACCAGGAGTGTTGAGTTGCATGCTCAGTTAAAAGGGCCTGATCTTTCGAATGTTGTGCAGTGCAAATCTACACACTCGAGTTGTCTTTGTGATGTGGTCTTTGAAGGACAGCTGTTCATCCAAAATCACTCCAAGATTTCTGACTGTAGGAGAAGGGGTGACTGTAGAGGATTGCAGCTGGATGGTGAGGTCGTGATGCACAGAGGGATGAGCTGGGATTACCAAAAGTTCCGTCTTGGCCATGTTGAGCTGTAGGTGATGGTTCTTCATCCAAGTAGAGATGTCGTTCAGGCAGTCAGTTATGCGGGTAGTAACTGACAGTCATCAGGGGGGAACGACAGATAGAGTTGAGTGTCGTCAGCGTAGCAGTGGTAGGAGAATCCGTGTCTGAGGATGATAGGGCCCAGGGAGGTGGTGTAGATGGAGAAGAGAAGGGGGCCAAGGACTGAACCCTGGGGAACCCCGGTGAGTAGGTTATGAGTGTTTGAGACCTCACCCCTCCACCCAACACTGAAAGATCTACCAGTGAGATAGGACTCAAGCCAATCTAGTACAGTTCCAGTGATGCCCATCGCAGAAAGAGTGGAGAGGAAGGAATCTGATGGTTGACTGTGTCAAATGCTTATATAGCTTATTTAAATTTGTTTTTGGACATTGGCTGCACGTTGTGTTTGGACCACTTTTGGACAATTGATTCCCTCAAGTGGACCGTCAGGCATCGACCGGATTTGGCCGTCCTCTTAACGTCGATGACGTGACCATGTTTGCTGGGATCATTAAACCATCACAGCAAAGTTGAGAAGCTGTTAGCTTTCACGACAGCATTGTTTCCCTCAATGCTTGAACTGACTGACCAGAAGCTCAAAGGCTTTTATTTCTGCCTTGTGGCTTCTCTGAAACCTGGAAATGAATCCAAATCTGTTTCAGGGTCTGAAATCTGCGGTTTCCGAGCCATAAAAGAGATTGGAAAGGGGATGTTATGGCAGAGTCTATGAAGCTGTCAACAAACAAAATAAAAAGGTACAGAGAACATTTGTGAAGCCTCAATCTGCACAAGGCTGTTAAAAAGATAGAATTTTCACTCATTTCTTTCAATCTACAGGCAGCTATTAAGTACATCCTGAAGGAAAAAAGCATACACTATGTTGAACTGGTAAGTTCTCTGGGTGTCAGGTGAAGATGTCATCTTCTGTGTTTTTTTTTACCACCCCAGAAATGACCCTGTGAGTCTAAAAGATGCAGATTGTGATGACCTTCAAATGTTCTTCCAATTCGTTTTTCTCTATAGGATGGCGTGTCTGAGCCAGTGTTTGCTGAGGTGGAGATGATGAGGAGGTTGGGAGACTCGTGCCCCAACATAGTACAATGTTTTGGAAGTCATGAAGACAGGCATGCTGTCGTCCTCTTCCTGGAAAATCTCCAGCCTTGTCAAAAATTGGGGGAGTAGTACTTTAAAAAACCCAAAACACAGAACGAAAGACTTGCTCGTAGCCTGATGAAACAGCTCATCTCAGCAGTTAAACACTGCTTCCAGTGTAAAGTGCTGCACAAAGGACATGCACATGGGAAACATTCTCTTGACAAATAAGAATGTCCTGAAGTTGATCGATTTTGGCCTTGCTTACCCCATCACTGAGAAGGGAGTCGCCAACACTTCAAGTACATAAGATTTTTATCAAACCGTTTTGTAACAATTCTTCTACAACTGATCTAAACGGAAGGTGCTGTTTTTTTCTCTCCAGAAAAACAGAACACTGACCTCTTTATTTTTGAACCGATTCCTTCATCGACTGCTGACCTCTACTACGTCAAGACCCTGGGTGGAATTTTCTATAGGACTGTCAACGGATATGGATATTTTGACAGAAAATTTGACTCCATTTCCACAGCCAAAACTCTTTCATGGGGTAAGTGCAACATTCACCATCACTCTGATCGGTTTGTTAAAGGAGAGAATAAACTATAGATGTTGTTTTTAAATTTTTGATGAATACACTCATCTCTTTCTCTCTCTCTCTCAATTCTCAACACTGTCCAGAATGCCGTAATCTGCTGCAGGGCTGTTTAACTTCTTCTACAAAGCTTCGACTGAAACTCGAGGCGGTTGAAGCCCATCCGTGGTTTAAGCAGCAATAGATCTGTTCTGGAATGAGCAGCTCTGAGCCCAGCTGGATCTTGAGTCCAAAAGTACATTCAAAAGCCAAAATAAAAAATTGTAATGTGAGATATGTTTTGCCAGTCTCTATAACATTCTCAAAGGTTGGTTTGTGTGCAGTTTTCAAAGTATGCACAATACATCTTCATTTGTGGTTAAAAAAACAGATTAAACTCAATCTAATTCTAATAGTTCTGAGTCCCAAGGAGAGTCTTCGATATCTGCTGAAGCTCTGGAGATAAATGACGTCAAAAACCTTAAGGCAAATACAAAAAAGTTTATATAGTTATATATAGTTTGTTATAGTTTATAGATATATATAGTTTTTTATTTACTCTATGTTGGATAAGTTAGCTTTTTGTGACTTCTATTAATCAAGGAAATCCAGAGTGAAGACGAAGGATCGGAACTGAAGATAACATTTGGAAACGAGTCGAACTATACAGTAGTCAGCTTTAGCTAAGCAGATTGAATAGAGTCTGAATATACATGTTTATTTACTTTTTCTGAATAAAAACCTAAACTTATGTTTATGACACATCAAGGCTCTAATTGAAGTCACATGGAAAATATTACAAATTTGGAAAGTAATGCCAGTTACAATAAATCGATTATAATAAAACAAGAGCATAACTTGTAATTTGAATGCAGTTCAGGTGAACTGATCAATTGTCACCTGCTATTTAATATTCCATCGCTAGTTGTTTCTTGTAGATTTCACTAAGTTATTACCTAGTGTTTAGTAGATGATTTGCACATTTAAGTTAATAGAGAGATGAAAATTAAACTATATTATTGCATTACTCCTTGTGAAACAGGCATGCAAAGACTAGATTCTTTTTTCCCACCATAAACTGTATTGTTTCGTTATAGTCGTTTTACTTTATATAACCAAACAGTTTTAAAAACATTTGTGGAAAATAAATTCTTAAAAAAGGTTTAGATTATACACCTACCTGTTATGTTATGCAATTCAAACATTAACCCTTTTTTCCAAGGAAGTTATTATATTGTAAATTATGACAATTAATCTAAAATATTTAGCCTAAATAACAAATAGTGTTTATACCCTCGATTTTAAAAT
>UELW01000398.1:0-15956 GCA_900490495.1 Danionella dracula | reverse complement strand
TCATCGCTTATCCCTGAGAGAGGTTGGTACTCGGCTGTATATAAAACATATATTGACTGTATATTGACATGCACATCTTCAAAAACTTTGCAGAGCAGTAGATGAGCCTGCAAGTTCTCTTATTCATTAAAAAAAAACACAGACACAGAACAACATCATGCAGTGAGGGATTGAAAAAGCACAGGAAATACCCATCTGTACTGTTTTACTATCTTACTTAAACATAACTTCAGTTAAATCCCCTAAGTCTCAGTCGCCATTATTCAGTTGCCATGGAGAGTCAATACAGGGGGTAGAGTGTGGCTATAAGTGTCAAAAACATCACAAAAAAATCATACAACACTGAACTCTAAACAGAAAAATCTCAATAACTAGCGATGGAATCAGACCATGTTAGAAGTCATGCGTCTCGTAAATGTTTTTCTTTTTTACTTTAGGCTTCAGCAATATGAACGTATGTTTTCTCTCTCCACTCAATCCTCTGAAAAAGAGCAACATTATCTTCAGATGTAAAACTGAATATAAAGACAATGTTCTCACAGAACAATCAACTTTTAGCCAGAAAAAAATATTTTCTATATTGAAATTATCCTCTGTTTGAAACTCTTTAATTAATAAATCATTTATAGTTTGTATGAGAACTAAGCATAGTTTTTTCCTTCCTCCATTTGCATTCCATGCCTAAATATCAAACTGTGAAAAATACAGGAACACCATTTTAAATAATTGTGATTACTTGAAATAAATCCCAATTAATATTTGGAGAACTATGTGATTAATTTCTTCTTTTTTAATCAATTGACAGTGCTACCATAAGAATAATAATAAGTGAGCAGGGTAAAAGTAAAGTTTATTTGCAATTCATCTCATCTTTCCCAGTGATTTTATGGGTGGACATTTTGCTCTCTCTCCCACTTTCTGATGAAGAGAGACAATGTTTGTTATACCTCCAGGTCCCCTCTGGTGATGCACGCTTCTTCCAAACGAAACTGCAAATCCTCCACCTTCCTGTCAGATACAAAATATGCACAATTGTATGTTATCAATGCAAAATGGTTCACAAGTGAAATGCAAACTCTTGTCTGTATCATTGCCTATGTCTATAAATGTATGGAAGAATCCTTCTATGATCGTTCTTGTAATGTATGAGTCCTGATTCTCTGCTTCTCTGTGTTGAGCTTGAGATTACTTGATGGTCAATCAATGGAACGGCAAGACTAAGAACAAACAATTTAATGTCTATGATGGTATTAATGAACATTTGATCCCAATTCAGTTGTAGAATAATTAGTTGCAATTTTTTTTACCAAAACCCAAAAACGATTTGTTTTCTGATGACGGTTTCTGATGATTTTCGTCTCCAAGAAAAAGAAAATAGGATTGCGTGTGAATATGACTTGAGGCATGTTATCTACATTACATCGTTTAGGACTCAACCGTTTTGAAGACATTGAAACAAACAGAAAACAACTCTCTCCAAATGCTAAACTGCTTGTGGTTCCCAGAACTAAACACAAATAAAATGCTCTTCAAAGTCAATCCCCAAGTGCCTTCAAAATATTTTCTTTAAAACAGCAGCTTCTTCCCTTATAAGATAAAGAAACAATGACGGTATGCTTAAGTATGTTTAATGGGATTCCTTGTTCTATTTTATATTGAATTCTGGATCCTTATCAGTTAGATTCATGCTGATAATATATTATTTGTCCAGCTCTATTGCTGCTGTTTGTGTTATAAAATACACTTGTGATTTTCTTCAATTATGAGTCGATAAACTCTCTTGTGTTTGGTCAGACATCCATGGAATCACCTCTTCTCCTCCTCCAGTGAGTTCATCAGCTCCACTTTGTCTCGGTCTGCAGTTTCCACCAGCTTTCGGAGTTGATCCAGCTTACTCTCCGTCTCCAGAGCACACTACAACAGTACAAACACATCAGATCAGCTGCATACCTTTCTCTAAAAAGATTTCAGTCCTTGTTTTCGCACCTTGCAGTTCTAACTCTTAGTCAGAACTGATCTTCTGAAGGTGCTCCTCTCACCTGTTTCTGGTTCTGTCGCAGAGTTTCCAGCTCTTCCTGGACATCTCTGGCCTGGCTGGAGGCCCGGGCCACTTCAGCCCTCTCCAGGTCTCTCTCTGCCAGTAGCTGCTCGATGTGCTGCTGCTTCTCCTTCAGAGCCTCCTGCAGCGCTGTAGGCCCAGAGACCTTTCGAGAGTAATGCACTGAAGTCTCAGTCAGCTGTTGGATAGGAGCTATGGGTTATTTTCAGTAATAAATCCAATACAATATTTTTTGTCCATGATGTGGTACCAATCCAGCACGGCTGGGCCTCCCTCCAATGGAGGAGCTGATGGAGCTGACAGAGCTGATGCTGGAGGTGCTTGGGGTACGCCTCAGGTTTGACCCGCGCCAGCCGCTCTGGCTCTGGGCCGGTGTGGTGCATGGGAAGCCAATACGAGAGATCTTGTGCACTGGAGCAAACAGACCATACTTCGGGAGGCACATGAAGTACCTGAGAGAGGGGCAAACATTTTTTTTCAGTTGCTGTAAATATGACAGTTACATTTTTTGTTGTTGTCGTCATGAACCAGCACTAATAATTATTTTAATATAACATTATTAAAACAAAACTTCTATTGATGGACCGAGTCAAATCTCAACACCCATTTTCTGTCCCGGTCGTGTTTAGGAAATTAGTTTAAGATCAAAACTAATGTCAGCAACCCGCGGCTCTTTATAGCGCCACCCTAGTAGCTCCCTGGAGCTTTTTCAAAAACTGTATAAAATAATAATTTGATTTTATATACTTTATCTTTTCAAAGGCTGCTGTTTTATTTTCATAAATGCAGGCTGCATTTTATTGCACAGATAAGGGGCACGGTTATGCACGTTCCATTTTGATGTTTTTTGGAATCCTCAAAATAAAAATGACATCAAAAATCTGATTTCTTTATTGCATTTCTTTCATTTCATCAAAGCAATGAAACATAATTCATTAATATTGTAATCGTACAACAGAGTAGTCAAGTGCTGCATTATTCTCTACAGGGGAATAAACATTTAATCATGAAGGCCCATTATGTATTTGTAGCCAGCTTAGTCATGTTTATAGTAGACTAATATAGATACATACAGCATGTGTTGCCTTCATTATAAGGCTTATACAAGGCTTTTAATTTTTTGCGGCTCCAGACTTATTGTTTTTTTTGGTCCAATATGGCCAATATTGCCAACCCCTGGCATATACATTCATTTCTATAGAGTTTGATTCAGACTAACAACAGAAATCTGTTTAAAATACTTAGTATTACGATTGATCAACTGAGTGAGTCGTACAGTATAGCCCTCTAGCAGCAGCAGCTGCTAGTTTTCTTTATATGCTCGCTATGCTTAGTATTCAAACTGTATCTTACTTCTCAAGAAGAAGATGGTTATGCATACATAAACCTTAGCTGTGTTACATTAGCTAACATTAGACAAGACAAGATGGAAAAAAAAATAAATATAGGCTATAAATAACTTAAATAATTTGTTATGAATCTCTAGAATATGAGAAACAGAGGAAATTCCCTTAACAAAACAACAATTCACAGATTTGTGGAAACAAACATTCCTCTTGGTGAAAGGTGTGTAATCTAAAATGTACTGTTACATACCCATGCAAATATTTTATATTAATATTATATTTATAAAGGCCTAAAATGATGGTCTTACTTTAAACCTAAGGAAATACTGGCACATATAACACCTGTAATCACAAGTTTATGGTATGCTACTATTCTAACATAAGTCTATGATATTTTACACATTCTACTAACAGTCTTTTACCGGAAATAAATTGTGATATAAAAAAATATTTTTACTCACTACTGTGGCAAATGGTCATTTGGTTTAGAGTAACGAAACATTAGTTAGATTTAGGGAAAGAATAATGAAGTCATTACATCAAATGGCGCTCCTGATTCAGGACTGCTGCTTGGTGCTGAAAGAGCAGGGAACTGTTGTTGATTGCCTGCAGCTCCATAAGAGTACATCAAAGTGGTTCCTCACTAAATAAATGTGTTTTCATTTTGATGATTATTATTGAAAACTAAGAAAAAACTAAAATCTGTATTAAAAATGTACAAAATTACTTAAGACCAATACAAACAATTTCAAATGTTGGTCACATGAAAAGTACAGCACTCATTATCTAGTTGAGATTTTCCTTTAGGGTTAAGGTAAAGAGAGTCAAGAGAATTAAGAACAGAAATATCATGGTCCTTGAATTAGCTGCTGGTAGATTTGTCAGTCTGTAATTTGATCGACAATTTAAGAAGGACATATTATTAGGGCTAAGTGATGAATTGAGAACAATAGTTATTAGGGAAAAAAATCTTAATAGTATGATCGAGACCTCGATAACTGCATGAACAGCACTTTGCTAAATGCATTTTTTAAATAAAGGCCTCACACTATTGCTGCTCCGAAACGGAAATCACTGCACTTTCATCTTAGTTTTCAGGAAGGCCAACCAGTCTTAATGAGGAAGTATCCACCTTCTACTTCTGATTGGTTTAGCTTGTTGATTGACAGCATTACTATCCTATGGAAAAACTTATATAGTGGCCAAGCCCCATGGTTTACATCAATCTACATCTATAAGTGTTGATTTAAGTCTAAACATAAATTTTGTGTAAGTTTACCACAACTGTTTATTCTATAGGACTTAGATAATGATATTTATATAATTAACAACAAAAAAGTAAAGTTGAAAAAACAAAAGTAAAGTTGAGCTGAAGAAAATGGACTTTAAGAATCAATCAAATCTTAGTTCAGTAAGTTTAGTAGTGTATGTGGGTTTATAAATCAAATAATGAATAAACTCCTTTTTAAGTACATAAATGTGAAAAGATCCTAAATATTTAAGAACAATTTCTCAATTACTCTCTTATTTCTTCTATTTTTAAAGGCTTTGAGTCAGTGTCTATGTATGAAACAACCTTGTACTGAAGACTTCCACTGTTCCTGCTTTAGACTGGAATAACTGAAATCAGATTAAGACAGGTTGAGCACAATAGCAGCTTTTCTTACCGAGCACCCGCAACAGCTCCATCGTTCTTTCCCAGTGGTTCGTCCAGCTCCACGCCGCACCATTCCCCTTTTGCAAAATCTGTTTCCCCCAAAAACCTCACCACGCCAGCCTTGGATCCACCCACCTAAGAAACACAACCACAACCCCTTTACATCAGAAGAACAAGGTGAAGCGATGACTATGCCCTCATTTCTCACCAGTACTCGATCCCCCATCTTCAGCTCTCTTTGAGGTTTCTTTGCAGAATCCTTCTCAGACAGGTTTGAAGTGGGTTCGCTGGCCGCTCGGGTTAAACATGAGCCCTTACTGGAGGCCTTCACACTCTGAACCTCATTCTCTGGACCCGTGGCAGCCCGAGTAGGTGCAAGATTTGAGCCATTAGCATCTGGCTCTAAGATGGGAGCTCTGGAGAGTTTAGAGGGTCTGGTGAAAATGCCTCGGAGGTCATCACACTGGAAATATCTGACTCCAGACACAGAGCCATCATTTTTACCGATGGGTTCATCTAAAACGATTCCTGCCCACTGGCCCAGGGCAAACTGTGTTCCTCCAATAACTGCAACCTGCCCGGATTTGTTCCCGTTCACCCAGACACGATCCCCCACAGAGAAATTTGATGAAGAATTTGAAGAACTGCACACCGTGGTGGTCACAGGCTTGGCCCCAGCTAAAACATAAGTTAATTCTTATACATTAAAAGTAAAAGGTCTCACACTTACACCCCTAAACACAAACAGCAGCTCTAGGGTGCATTCCGCAGCAGGAACCACCAGTATGAAATTCATCAATTAACTTGATTTACATGAACTCGATCAAAATACAAAACTTGATTAAAGATTTGTTTGAAGGGTTCTTTGTTATGGGCAGTATGGTAATGTGGTGTTACCCATGCCAGCATTTTTTAGCCAGAGCCTCCAAGACTTAGGCTTGTTGAAGATTGTTATCAAGAGAGAATAAGGCTCTGCAATGAACCATCTAAGCCTGACTTTCATTCAAAGTCATATTCATAATACACTTATAAATTACAGTTAAAGGCACCTTCTGTGCTCCAACCCTCAATTCATAGCATTATGCACCATGACTGCTCATTATCTCAGAAGATCTTTGATCCTAGAACCTTTTTACAAAGTTAGAAGAAAAGAATGAGTCGCTCTGACCAATTCTGTGCATTCTAATACCAGCGTGTTCAGACTCTTATGGGAATCTAACAATGTATAACAACTTTCGGTTAAAAAAATAAATAAATAACATTGATCGACCGCCAGCATCACCGTGGCGCAGTGGGTAGCACGGTCGTCTCACAGCAAGAAGGTCGCTGGTTCGAGCCTCGGCTGGGGCAGGTGCCATTTCTGTGTGGAGTTTGCATGTTCTCCCCGTGATCGCGTGGGTTTTCACCGTGTGCTCCGGTTTCCCACAAGTCCAAAGACATGCAGAATAAGTGAATTGAGTAAGAACGATTGCCCATAGTGTTAAAGAGTGAATGTGTGTGTGAATGTTTCCCAGCGATGGGTTGTGGCTGGAAGGGCATCCGCCACGTAAAACATATGCCAGAGAGTTGGTGGTTCATTCCGCTGTGGCGACCCCGAAAGGGAAGAAAGCTGACATGAAGATGAATGAATGAATGATCGACCGCCAATTCCAGACCTTTTATCATAGTCAAAAAAGCTTTGCAACTGAACATTGTACATACCATAAGATTATACTGGCTGAACTTAGTAGCAAAACAGGTAAAATCTCAGAGGAGAGCGCGTTAAAGTTCGAAGCCTATATTTTTTATTGAAAATGTAAAATAACCAGCTTCCTGTCCAGTTTCGAAATGTTACCCAAGACTTTTTGTAGGTCTTGTTCTCCTAAATATGCGTGATACATTTTACTTCTGCATGCCATACACTGCCAGAATGTGTGTTAAAGAAACAAAACAAAAAAATAAGTTTGGAATAGTGTTTTTATTACAAATTTTCCCTCTTGGTACCATACATGTGTGCAACTAAATGCTCATATTTTGAATTCCCATTTCAGATCTACATCTTCACTAGACTTTAAGCATGTGTGAAACGTAGTGACTTTTTGGTGCACATTCAGGCGCTAAAAAGTGCGACCACAAATTTACAGAGAGAGTAAGAATAAAAAAAAAAAAAATAGCTGCAAACAGCGATGTAGAGCATGGAGCAGTCTGGCACAGCGTATCCGGCTGCTATAATCTCTAACACTCGATGTCAGAAACAAATTCAATCTACAACTGTGTGTTCGGAATCTAGACTCAATATCTTGAGGGGTTTCTTTCCATATTACTGCTTAAAACATTCTATCTTATTAGATTCTAATTTATCGGCTTGTCCACACCTCTATGGCATTTTTTCCCATATTTGTTGCTTTTTAAAAGATCCTATAAATCAGTTTAGACTTCTGTGCTTGACCTTTGGTTAGAGCTGAACAAGTTTAGGAAATAATTGATCTGGGATTATTTTTAACTAATGTTAAATGCGGTTATCATTTCAAAAGTGTTGATTAAACAAATATGTTAAACACTATGGTAAATACCATGTTGGGCCATGTTACTTCTCATGTTTTAGTAATTCAAAGTTGTCGTAACAAACATGTAAATCAGTGGATTGCACTTTTTAATAACCACGGCGTTAAAGCACAACATTATTTTTAAAAATTATTGTGTTAATCCATTTTCAGAGTTGGGCATTGAATTTTAGTGAAGTGTCGCGCACAAACGAAACGGTTCCTTTGAGACGGCTCTTTGTACACTGATCTAGAGAGCTGGCTCTCTGGCTCCGAGCCAGTTGAGCGCACATCATCACTATTGTGGTCCTGCAATTTGGACAAATTGTAGCCAAGCACAGGACATAAACAAAAGCAGTCCTCTTGCTGTTAACGAATGGATGGATGAATTCCTAACTCTGACACCCAAATCACTTTCAACTCTTACACTATACAGAGCGACTGCTGTCTCACTGAGATGTTCATCGCCGCACACTGACCTGAGGTGGGTGAGGTTTTGACTAGGTTTCCCAATCTTCGCGGGGAGCTTTGATACCACTGGGCTTCCCTAAACTCATTCTGCTTGATTTTCTTCTAACAAGGATGACTCAAGAACAACCTGGAAAAAGCTTCCATCATCCTTCACCCGAAGGCTCACTCTGACAAGAAGAATGAAAAGAAAATGAAAGATTCACATACTTTAATCTACAGAGGTTGTGCCTTCTAAATTACTAATTATGTTCATCGTTCATTGTATAAATGTGAATGTTAGATATGGATTATGTTGTTTAGCATGTTCATTTGCTAAAATTACCATATTAAATGTATATATTACCTTATTTTATTTTTGTTTTGTTTTTTGTTTTTCAGTACATAAGTGAAAAAATTAAGTTCTTAGTTCATTTAGTCAATTTCCATACACCTCACTCCTGTTAATTACTAGGGGGTAAAATCAGTGCTATTTAAAATAATGTTAATAGGCAATAACTGAACACTGCTCTGTTTGTTGGTTTTGCATTTTTCCCATTCCTTGTGCTAAAAGATATATGTCTTCATTTAGCTGGAGAAAAGGGACAATCCATTATTTCTTGGTTGAAAGCATGCCTTGCAGCCTGATCCGCTTATTCATTTCCAGGGTAGAACTAAGATGGCCAGGGGGTCCTCATGAGACAGGATTTTGAGTCTGAGAAAATTATAGATTTTTCTTTAGTTTTTTTAATGTGTTCCAGGAATTCACTGTAAAAATAGAGGACTCAAGCTTTAAGTTGCAGCTACTCCTTCTTCTGTACAAAAAGGGATATGGAAAGAGAATCAACTTCTTAGATCCCTATTCTTGTCTGTATAAGAAGGGATTGGTCACATTGTTCTTTAGGTGAGACAAATTCATATTTATGCAAGGATTCATAATTGTCCAGTAGGTTATTGTATTTAACTTTAATTTTTTCTAAATGATGTTGATACAGATGCTCTGAAACCCATGTGATATATGGTTTATAATATGCCATGTCTTCAAGACGTGTAATAGGCTTTTTCTAGACCAAAAAGACCAGCCACAACTTGTTTCTTTTTAATAAAACCATCTTGAATGCAAATTTTTGGGGTTCCGAGTGGCAAATTAAAATTCACACAAAAGTAGTGGCTGCAGCGTGTTCTCATTTGTTGCTTCTAACGTATAACATAATATGGACAACCAAAGCTGGATCATGAGGATCAAACTCAGCCAGTTTAACATATAGCTCTTGCATATTGACATTAACCGTCAGTAGAAATAATTATTTTTCACAAGTATTTCAAATGAGTTATATAGCAGAACCAACAAATATTCAGTGGCTTTTGACCTAAATTGTTTCAATATAGTGTTTAATAGTGCACCTTTTGGTCGTTTTGCAGTAAAACTAGTGTTTTGGGGTTGGTTCTTTCCAGGCACTCTGTTGGACCAAAACATGTCTACAAACGCGGAAATAAGCCCATTTCAACAAAAAAATATTCATGCTTATTGTCTACGTTCCAGAGATTACAAAGAGGTATTATTTGATTATAGCATTTTATCTCCAGTTAATAAACCGGAAAGCGAGAGCCAGAAGTAAACATACAGGTTAGCATTAGCTGACTGGCTAATCGTAAAATCACGGGACTAAATATTTATTTAAAAAATATATAAATACAATAATGAAACCTCTTACCCGGTGTGTTTTAAACTAAGCATTCCTCTAGACGTCGATACTGTATTTTTCCTTCTTCTGTTGTTTTTTTTATTGTCGGTGTTTAATCTAGATTTCAGGAGCTTTACCGCCACCTTCTGAACTGTAGTTTGGATTCGTTTCGTGAATGAATGATTTCGTTCTGCTTATAATAATCACCATTGACTGTATATACGTTTTTTACGACACTAGTTACACCAGTAACGTACGTAAATCGGGATTTATTTTACGTCAGCTCTTACTTAACGCGACTGAAGCAGAACTAGTGAAAAGTACGTAACAAGTAATGTTAAAACAAAATAATGAAGCTTTTTAGATGCTGAAAATTTTATTTTCGTGTTTAATTACATGGGCATCAATGGCATTATGTTTTCGCAAAAAATAACATTTAACGGACGCGGAGTTCTCCGTTCAGAAATTACTGTTTATAATATTTCATCATTTCAATGTTTTCCTCGTTATGTGTAACATGATTCATTCAGAATAAATTGTATTATTCCACATAAAGTTAAATGAACACATTTTAATTCAGGAATATTGGCTCAGTGTGCACTTTCTGCAGATCTGAAGGTGATTCTTCAGGTTGACTTTCAAATAAACAGCCAATTGTCTGTATAGAATAGTTAATCTTTTGCTTGTATTAGAATGTTTTGCTACTGTATTATAGTTAATCTTTTGTTTGAGTACATATTTTCAAAAGTAGTCTCAGTTTATTTTACAGCTTTCAGTATTGATGAGGGCCGTTGACATGTCTAATCAGGAGGTATAAATGACTTGGCTTTCAACAGTCTTGAATCAATAAAGGCCTCACTAGGTACTTGGACCCCAGACAGGCCCTGCTAGGAACACAGAACTTTGATCAGACAGAAGTAAAACACCAAGGCATTCAGAATAGAATATGGATTTGATTTTAATCAAGTGATTAGCAATGTCAGGGAAGTGCTTGATAAGCCAGATCTTGAGACACAGAAGGGCTTCTCTCTGAGGAGTGATTTACAACAGCATTGGGGCCGGGGGTAACTTGAGGTGGAATTAGAGTTGTCCGCAGTCAGCGATCATGACCTTGGCAGAGCATTTTCCACTCGAGCTTCCTTTAGCTTCAATAACGTCCACCACTCCCATGCCATCCACCACCTTCCCAAACACAACATGCTTCCCGTCCAGCCTGCAAAACACAAACACACATTAGCAGTCATTTCCTGCAAGCTAGACGAGCTGCAATAGCCTGTCTGCCTCCTGCTGACAGTAACCGCTCTGACTAGAGGCATGCGCAAAAAGAAGCCTCCAAGAAAAAAACAGAACAAAAAGCTCTGAAACATTATATGTGCTACAAAAATTGTGTATTTAAGTAAACCTGCTAGTTTAACCTAAAGTATACTTTCCATGCCTTCACTTAAAAAAAAAAAAGTAAAATAAAGACAAGAAAAAATGTCCAATTGAAGCAGCTTTTGTGAACAATTGGCATATTTTTCAAGTTTAAGTCCATTTAACTAGCCATTAATAATTATTATTGGATAAAATGACAGTTAGAATCAGATTCTCTTGTTCACACAAGATCATATGATCACACACATTTCCAGGAATAATTAGGTCATGTTATGAAATCTCTCAAACTTATTACTGCGCGTCCAGAAACTCTCTTGATCAGAGTGAGCGCGTCCAGGAGTCCTGTCTTTAAGGGCAGACACCTCACCCCAACTGAATCAAGGGGTTCAAGCAGGAGACCTCGCAGTCTACTAAGGACTTACTGAAAGGTCCAAAGAGGATAAGGGTTTAGAAGGTCCAACCAGGCTGGCTCCTCTGAGTAACTTGACCGTTCCCTCGTTGTGGGCCAGAATTTTGCCTTTTATCAGCTGCGATGGACAGATTCACAGCAAGTCATTAGGGTAGACTGAGAATCCTAGGTCAAACACTTCCTGATGGGAGGTAAGCTCAAGTTCAACGGGCAGTTGATGGAGTCTATTTGGCGAGAGTGACCACCAACGAACAGACCCCTCGCTGGCACAACAAGCCGTAGTAGAGGAATCAAGAGCAAGACAGTGTCTGAACCGTGGAACCTAGTTAATCCCATGGGGTGCTGAAGCCCAGGCCTGGCTGTGCCCAAGGTTCCTACCATGCCCTTGAAAACTCCTAAACCTCCAAGCTCTACCCCGGGAGGCAGATTAAACCCTTAGTTCTAACTGCTCAATCAGGATTTATGTTGCGAGAACATGGAACATTAGGAGTTCTTATCAGGTCTTTGTTTTGGAAGACAGCAGACAAGAGAGAAGGCCGTCTCCATACAGAGGGTGGCCAACTTGCTAGAGGATGTCTATAGTTACTATTTTAACTCATTGTTCCCCAAATATGGAATGGAGACATGGGTCCCCTTGCCACAACGTAGAGGCCATGACTAAGTTTCCGTTTTGCCGAGGGGTGAATGTCAGCTCCAGAGCATATAGAAAATTACGAGTACATCTGCTTCCATTTTATTCCCAGAGTATGCAGATATTGTAATCACATGAGTATGATTGGTCCACTCCGAGGTTGCCCCATAGCAGACATTTGAAATAAAAAACAATTGGTTATGCAAGTAGCTTCCATTGGTTAAAATAACACTTGTGCAAAATTCCACACAACATTTAAAAAATAATGTGCAGAAATCAGAAGCCTGCAAATTTGGTCCGACTGATAATGGTCCTGTCAGGACAAAACTTTAATTACTTTATTCTATTTGGTCAATGAGTCTTGCTTTTCTCCTCTATAGCAGGGGCGGGCAAAGCCATTCCAGGAGGCCCACAACCCCTGCTGGTTTTAGTTCCAACTGGTTTAGAATGTTTAAAGCTGCTCAATAAGTGAGATTATAAGGTGTGTTTCTGTAACCCTTCTTACTCACCTATACTCTAGATGGAGCTTTCATGGAATGTAAGAATTGCTTCTCCCTCTTGAGTAATGATCTTACAGACATTGTGCTAGCTCACACACAAATATTTTATCACTCTTGGCCTATTGGTTTTGTTTATTTGTTGTTTAAGCCATGTCAGCAGCTCGGGCTAGCTCATGACTAGACAGTTATAAAACATTTTATGTTATAAAACTTAAACTTGTGCAAATGTTTGTGTTTTACCCTTTTTGATGAACATGTCTTAAGTGACCAATTGTGCATCAAGGGAAAACTTGTTTGTGCATGGATCTAAACCTATTAGCTACAGTTTTTAACTATAGTTCTCCTATTCACCAAAGGCTTGAGCTCATGCACCTCAGTATTAGCACACGTCCCTTCCCGCCTGCCGTTGGCCAATAAAAGAACACGGATTAAAAAGTCACAAACGCTACACCTTTAGACCCAACACAAGCTATTAAATGTGACACCGTGTATGCTTCACATAATGTGTCTTTGCTTCCATCTACAATGAAGGGTATAAAGTAAATAATAAAGAATGTTCAGGGCACTACCAGGCTGTGTCTGCAGTGCAAATGAAGAACTGCGAGCCGTTGGTGTTGGGTCCAGCGTTTGCCATGCTCAGCGTTCCTTTGCCCCCGTGCTTCAAGGTGAAGTTCTCATCCTCAAACTTGTTTCCGTAGATTGATTTTCCACCGGTTCCATTATGATTGGTGAAGTCCCCACCCTGCAGCAGACAACCACAGATCATTATACCTTAAGCTCTACATTTGAGGAGTGATGAGTTTTGCTTTGCTTTTCAAGTATGGGAAAGTATTCCGGTATAATACCAAATTAATGACTTGAACAAGAAGCATTACAAGTTTATACCGGATAGCAAACAGACTTACAGTTGAGTGGAACTTTATTTGTTACAAACTGAAGAGCCATAGCAACATTGATCTTGTTTTCATGAACCAATCTTGAAGAAAGTACACCCCTTCAAAGATTCTAAAACCACCTGTTTAATTTACATTTTGCAGGTTTGCTCACCCGTGCCATCAAATCTGGCACAATGTCAAAAATTAGTTAATACTAACAATCAAACATTTTCATCATAATTACTTGAGTGAGCTAAAAGCTTAGGCTGTTATCCTTCAACATGCGTTAAACATTTCGTCTATGTATTCCATTCAGATTAATGTTTTGAAGAACAGAACAATCAATCAAGTCATTGGTGAGCCAATACCCTTTTCCTTGCAGGAGAAAGCTGATGGCCCATTAAAATAACGAACATCTTTATTTTCTGATTATACCACTTAATCAAATTCAAATTATTATCCATTAATCTCTGATTAATTTCTCTCGCCAACTTACATATTGTGCTTTATTATTTATTTTCGATTCTGCTGAAGAGCTATGGCTCGCTCACGGTTCAGAAGATGCTAACGCTGGCAGCTAGTGCTAGCCGGTCACTGAATTGCATTACCGCGCATGAGCAAGCCAAACTGTTAATAAGCACAATAATAATTTATTCTCTATTGATGTTTTTATCGTTAAGGCATGAAATGGAAATCGTTAAAGTTAAATTAATTGCACAGCCCTAGAGTACAATTACATATAACAGTATAATACATTCTTAAAATAGCCATAATTAAAAGCACAATAGATATCACTCTCCAATCCGGTGTTTTGTAGTCGGGTTTTGTAGTATCACAGGTCAAAGATGAGTTCAGCTCAACTTTCATTGCCCTGCATAAGCTGGAACAACCTTGTACGCCATCCTAGGACCGCAAACGGAAATGACTACCGGCAGCAGTAACATCCTTGTGATGGGTGAACCAGAAGGGCATGCTTTTATCCATTTATTAATTTTCAATAAATTATATCAATAATTTTTAGTAATCATTTAACTGTCTTAAGTGTTTCAGCCCTTGTGATATTTATTAAATACTCTTTTTGAAGTTCTCCAGATAGATGGAACATTAACAATACGGAGGATGTAGCGTAAGAGAACATGTTTCAAGCGTTTCAAAGCAAAGGTCTGTTGTGCGCGTGACGCTGAAGCCACTGACCTGGCACATGAACTTGGGGATGACTCTGTGAAAGCCGGAGGCCTTGTACCCAAAACCCTTCTCACCGGTGCAGAGGGCACGGAAGTTCTCTGTGAAAGAAATAATATCATTTATTATTACTTCTTACTAATTAAATATTTCTAGTCATGAATAATAATACACACAAAGTACTCCCTTTTCAGTTTAATTGAACCTCGCTTGTGAAATTACCCTAGAGGCTGCTTTAGGTGGTCTCAACATAATAAGATGTAAAAAAAAAAGATGTTCACGCATATAAATCCTTTGCCATCTAGTGTAGAGGTTTATTAATATTTTAAGTTCTATTTTATACATTTGTCAGCTTAGTGCTAGTCATCAAAATAGTTGGAAAAGCATCCATTTTAAGTCCTCAAAAGTCAACTATACAAATAAGTGATGAATATATGTCTCATATAATAAATGATTTTCTATGACTTACTTTTGTTCCATTTTTTATCAAAGTATTTGCATGTACTTTTATTAATTTTCCCCAAATTATGTTTTTAAATGAACAGATTCTTGGCACTTTCTTACTACAATATGATCAGTTCAATTCAACTTCTCAGAGCAAAAAAAACTATCTTTGGTTTGTTTGACCAATCCAGCATCTCTCTTTCTTTCTTTTCTTTTCAAAGCCCTGACAGCAACGTGGTCATTTCAATCAGCATCTCACAAACTATCCAATCTGATTTCAGTAATCTTATATGGTTTGAACCTGATCGCAGGTCTGATTTAATACAATTTGTTATTTTTTCTATCTTCCGCTTCTTATTTATTTTGACCTGCTTACTGAGGGCAAAGCGCCCCCTGGAGTACGCCTCCCCAAGTACAGCAGTGTGATTTCCTGGCAGAACACACCTCCAGGCAAAGAGAAACTCAATTAGCATTATGTCTTCCCTCTTTTCAGCAGCACTGTCCCCTCAATAATCACGCTGTAACATTAATACCATAATAAACCTTCATATTAGACAGAGAAAAAAAATTAATTTAATTCAATCAACATGAAGCCAAAACTCACCAGCGGTCTTGGGCACAACATCTGCAAACAACTATTAAACACAGAAAAAACAACCAAACATTAACAACAAATTCATATGTCCATCATTCATCAATGCACATTTGCACAACTAATAGAATTCACATTATTTTATTTAAAAATTTGTATGCATGCACATTCTGAAAGCATGTTAATTACTCATTGCTTTCCATTTTAATTCAATTTAAATATTTTTTAAATGA
>UELW01000402.1:20000-52437 GCA_900490495.1 Danionella dracula | reverse complement strand
AGTCGTTGTAACCCTCAGTTTTAGCAAAAACTACAGAATGAGGTGTGCCCGTATGAGATGTGTCGTTCATGAACGATTCGTTCTTTTTGAGCGACTCTTTAAAGTGACTCCGTAGGAATGAATCGTGTCGGAGAGGAATTGGTTCAGTGGCGCATGCGCAGCTTTCTTCTGGTGTTCCGAGCGTAACACGCTCATCATTAATGATGAGAGAACGAGAGGAGCCGCAGGACTCGAAAAAGATCTCATCTTTTCTGTTTAGACTGCATTTGGTTAATATTAGAGAGCGTCACGTGACAGAAGGCCCCGGGGCCGGACTAAACTTGTTACCATCAGAGAGAAGAAATGTGAGGAACGAATGAGACTTTAACCTAAAGACAGATCAGAGCTGAGCTGAATCAGACTAAAAGACTCACATAGGCTTAATTAAAATATGTTTTTGTCTTCCAGCATTATAGTTTTGTCTTATTTGTAGAGTGATTCGGGTTTGTGTAGATACTAAATGTGTCCGGGAAGAAACACACAACATTTTATTGGTATTTCACTAAAATGAATGAAATGAACGAAATGACTGGAAAAAAAGATTCGTTCATTTTGCTGAACGGGACTCAAAGATCCGAGTCGGAGAAATGATCCGAACTCCCATCACTATCGTCCAATCAGAGCCAAGCTGTCAGTTCTCATGTCTCTGAAAATGTATTTGTGTTTCAGTAGTTGCAAAAGTGCTTTGGAACATGTAAATGTGTTTTCTAAAATGTAAAACTTGGTTTAAATTTTGTGCATTTGTTTCGTGAATTAAAGCACATTTGACTTTCTGGCAAAATGTTATTATTTCTATCCTGTTGTTTCCAGTTTTCACTTCTGTTCATCCACCATTTTGTTACACCACGACAACAAACATGCCAACAAACATGCAAATTTGCTTTCTGAAATATGAAAGTGTTTTGTAACTTTTAAAAGTTTCACGTTGTGTACATGTGTATGGCACCTCCTGACCCCTAAGCCAGCTTGCAACGGCTCGCTCCAAAGAGCTAAAAGCAGTGAAGAAGCAGTGAAAGACTGTACCTGGGATGGACGGGAAGTTTCGGGCACTTGGTCGCTCGGTCAGGATGAGATGGATACGCCTCTGGTTGAACGTCGTACGTGCACAAATTAGATCCTGCAGGAAACGACATCTTTACTCTGGAACTCAGAGCTTTGTGTTCGCAAATAAAGTGATAAACGCAGGGTTTCAGGTCTCGTTAAATTTAAAACTTTTTAGGAGTGTTAAGAAACAAATTTAAGATCTATGAAATCCAAAACTTTTTTCATAATGAACAGAATGCTTTCAATGCATCGTTTGAACCGCTAACCATCCCTAATGTTTTTGAGTATTTATGCACGTTTTCTCAATCTCTGGCAACCCTAAGAATCACATTTCCATCTTTTAACATTTATAAGTCTTATGTCAACATCTGGCAACCCATTAAAATGATAGTTTTTGAGGATTTACAGAAGTTTCCCAAACTCTAGCAACCCTTCCCAATCCTTTTTTATATTTTGGAGCATTTTCTCAATCTCTGGCAACCCCAAGCAACAACAAAAAACACATATCAGATTAGCTTTACCTTAACATCATATCAATAAGAGCGGTGAGGAATTATTTAAGAGCCAGAACAGAGAATTGAAGACGTTTTAAGACCTAAAATGTTGGCTTTTACAGTTTAGATTTTTTACGACAGTCCAGAAACCCTGTAAACAAGACTTTTACTCTTTGTCAGCACACCAGGAGTGGAATGCATTAGCAATGTCTCCAGACAGTGCTGCAAAACTATTAAAAGGTTTAGAAATATAAGCTCTGAAGTAGGAAAAACAATTAGCTATACTGTGCTCACCATCAAAACCAAGATATCCCTGTGGTTAAAACAGCATCTACTTCAATATTTTTAAGAAACAACCCACAAATAAATAAAATAAAATGTCTCGAATGTACAAGAGAAAAAAAAAGATGAGCTTTAAGTGGCCGCTTGCGTCATGCTCTGCTCTGCAAACCGGAGCGATGATCTCACCGTTAGCGCTGGAGAACGCCGCCAGCTCCTCGTAGGTCTTCAGCTCGGCGTCCGGACACTTGGAGACGCAGAGAGCAACCGATTTGATTTTCCTCTTCATTACGTCGATGTTGCAGGGGTCCAGGAAAAACACATACCTGTGGAAAACATCCAGCAATTATCTGAAACTTGACATCCATTTCCAACAACTTTATAATCTTTTGGTTCACAAAGTAGTGAAATCACACTATTTTCATTGTTTAATCCTAAAAGCGTGTCTAGCAGCTTGATCTACTCGTTCATTTCCAGTTAGACCAACAGGACCAGGGAAATTATCTCATAGAACAGTCTTTGTAGTCGGTGGATGAGCAGATGTCCACATTTTGATCCTTCCCAGGTTTGGAGGCATGATTCGGAGTCTGTAAATATCACAAACTCTTGGCAATGAAACCCGGCACTGACAGAGAAATTTGCTCTGCCTTTTCAGAATTCGGCGGATGCTTTGCTACTTGCTCGACATTCCTGCTCGAGAGAAGCCAGTCTTTACGCGATCGGGACAGAAAGCTGTTTCTCCAGCTCTGAGCGGAACCATGGAATATGCTTCATGTTCGTCATGTTTCCTGAAAAACGTACATTTGGACGTTGCACACTGTGTGGCTTTTGTGAACGACCTCTTTCTCCTCGTGTTCATAAAATCCTAAATGTTGCCATACTGTCGACTTCTAATTTGATGCCGCAGGTTCTAGTTTGTCCGTCATTTAAAAGAACAGATTTCAAGAAAAACGTAAGAGTGTCATGACGTTTAAGTGCTTCCTGAGCGCACTCGCAGTTTGATTGAACACAAAATCGACTCTGAATCGTTGAGAATCGTTTCTGACTCGTTATAGAAAGAATCATGATGCATCGACTTTTTCTCCCACCGTGAATCGACCGGTGCAAAGCTCAGAAGGGAACCACCGAAGCGCTGTCCTCTACTCACCTTCTGCTGCTGTGATCCAGGCCGCTGAACTCCAGCTCAGGTATTCTGCTGTTCCTCTGTCCGCACGTGTTCCCGAAACTGTCGTACCCTGATATCAGCCTGGGACGCCGCTCCTGTCGCGATGGCGAAACCGCAGATGCAGAGCTGCCATTGAGCCCACAAGACGAACAGGAAAAAACAGCGAAAGATGCACGTTCATGCGTTTGACAAAAACTATTGCATATCTAAAGCCACCACACACATACAGGCAAGACAATTTTATGTGTGTAGCACATTTTTGTACACATTGGCAATTCAAAGTGCTTTAGAGAAGAATACAGATCACAGATAAAGATACAACATTAAATGCATAAAAGAAACAAAAAACAAAAGTTAATTTGTGCAGAGCTGTTAAGACAGCAGTGCTCAGTCAGTAAACGCACATTTAAATAAACGTGTTCTTACTACAGATTTAAAATTGACTAAAGTTTTAGCTCCTCTGATCTCTTCTGGAAGCTGGTTCCAGCTGCGAGCAGCATAGTAACTGAAAGCAGACTCTCCCTGTTTAGAGCGAGCCATGGTGGTTCTAACTGATTTGAACCGAAGGATCTGAGAGCTCTGTTAGGTTTGTATATAGTAAGAATTTCTGTGATATATTTTAATGCAGAGCTGTTTTGTGATTTATAGACGAGCAGCAGCACTTCAAACTCTATTGGCCCAGAGAGCTCTGAGATTCGAGTATAATAAGGGCAAATTTACTCACAAGTACGCGCCCCGAGCCTAAAAAATAACAGGTGCAGACCTGAATTCACATCTAGCTGTCGAATCGGTGCGCTTCAATAAAAGGTTCCGCTCTGCCGTGTCGTCCTGGTTTGTCGCAGTGTGTGATCTCAGGGTCGACCAATAAAAGCCGGCTCTTTCGATCACATGTTCAGAGTACTTTCGAGATGTAAAAGAGCAGCTAGGTGGCGCTCGAAATACACTCCCTCGTCGACTCACGACAGGAAACAGAGCAGAAGAACTATGGACAATGAAAAGCTCTTCATGCTGCAGTCTGACTGTCAAAAGCTGTTCGATAAGCGCACAAGGATTATAAAACACGGAAAAAAGGAGAGATTGTGGCGTGGCCTTCAAATTCAGGGCCGATTGCGTTTAGCGCCACTCAAGGGCTAGGAGAATCACTGCAGGTGTTTATCTTGTGTTAAAGCAGCCCTGAAGAGAAGCCTGTGTGGAATTACGTTCACATAGGGGTGTGTGGTGGCCTTAAGGGTGCGTTCCATTTCTACCCATTACCCTCTATTTAGCATGTTCACAAGGGTCCTAATTCTCTTTTGAAAATAAGGAGAAGGACTATACGAGACGTACACCCCTTCCTGATCATATTTGATATTGTACACAGACGATTTGTTTTTTCTTTAAACGGAGAGATTAAAGTCTCTTACCATCCCAACATTGAAAAGGATGAAGAGAATCAGCCAGGGGACGTCTGTGCACCTCCTCTGCTCCAACGGTTTCCATTCGCGGGGCTTCTGCAGTGAGATGATGCCACACAAACCTTTAGGCACTTACTTAAACCGTCCTGTTTTCATTATAACTGCATCACGTGACCTTTGCAATGTCCTCCGAGTTACATCAATTTCCTGCCAATTAACTGTTCCGTTTTTATATTCGTCTTGAGATGAGGTTCTTCACAAGCCAGTTGTTGATGGTTGGGTTGGCGATGCCTTTAAGGCAAAGTATGAACGACCAAAGTCACTTCACTCAATCGATTAGATTAAATGAGGGTTGATTTTGGGGAATCTAATAAACCTCATAAAAACTACTAGATTTAACCCTTCAGACTAGGTCCGTACAATTAATGGCATTTGCAATGAAACTGCAGAAACAGTGATTACACGGCGACATGATCACATGACATTTACATTTATGCATTTGGCAGACGCTTTTGACCAAAGCGACTTACATTAGGGAGAGACAATATGCAATTTGTTACACCGTCAAAGTCTATCTCAGCTTCTCATAATAGAAATTGTATCAACTGATCAATAAACCAAAGCAGTAGGGGAAGAAGGTAAAGACAGAGGAGGGAAAAAGAAGGTAGTATTTTTTTTTTATAGTAGGTGTTCCCTGAAGAGAAGAGTTTTCAGTTGCTTTTTGAGAGCTGTTAGTGTTGCTGCTCTCCTGACTGGATCAGGAGTTTGTTCCACCAACCAGGGACAGTGAGAGAGAAGGTTCAGCTGAGAGATCTTCTGCCTTTGTGGGATGGAACCACAAGTCGCTGTTCCTTCTCTGAGCGCAGGCTTCTGGAAGGGATGTAGGAGTGTATGAGCTCATGGAGGTAGACAGGGGCTGATCTGGAGATAGTTTTGTATGCCAGCATTAGCGATTTGAATTTAACCCGAGCTGCAATGGGGAGCCAATGAAGAGTGATGAAGAGGGGAGTAACATGAGCTCGTTTCGGTTCCTTGAAGATAAGCGAGCTGCAGAATTCTGGATTATCTGCAGAGGTTTGAGCGTATTCAATGGAAGTCCTGCTAGGAGAGCGTTGCAGTAGTCCAGACGTGAGAGGACCAGAGCCTGAGACTTCAGATGGTTGCACGCTACACTACACCTTACATAAAATACACCTGGCTTTAGCAGTTTTCACAGGATCTGTTGATGCTGAAGTGTGGGAGCATTAGGTTTATTGTATGGAACTAGAAAGGAAATTATATATACTTAAAATTCTGGGATGTTGACTATTAGCGATAGTCTATAGCGATGTTGACTATTATTAAAAGCTGTAATTCACATGATCAACACAGTAACTTTCAGTTAAATGTGGTAAACTTTCTTCAATCTTCTCTTCAGGTTATGTGATTTGCTATCGTTTTTTTATTATTGATCACACTGATTAATCACATTGATTAATTATTGTTTGTTGATTTATTTT
Organism: Danionella dracula; assembly: GCA_900490495.1. NCBI lineage: Eukaryota > Metazoa > Chordata > Actinopteri > Cypriniformes > Danionidae > Danionella > Danionella dracula. The sequence goes on along the minus strand of UELW01000402.1, from coordinate 46,523 downwards.
GTTGTAGGTTTTACACGCCTAGAAAACTGGAAGTGCAACAGAAAGTGACTTTGTTTATATAATTATTATTTTCATAATTTGTCAGTGATTCGTAATTTATCATCATTGAAAAAAAATAAATAATAAAAACAGAAAAAGATTGACATTGCAAATTGCAATCCCAATATTGGTACAAATCCAAAATCCATAATCACTTTATAATCTTTTTTTTACACAATACTCTTTGGTTCATGGTTTTATTACACTCTTTGGATTTTAGGTATTTTGGAAAATATTGCAAACAGTTTTCTGTTGTTGCACTGTAGATAGTTTTCATGTTATGTTTGGAAAAAACACTCTCTACTATTCTCCAGATTTAAACATGCTGAGACATTTCTGACAATTTACTGCATTAAAACATGTAATTTCAAGAAAAACATGCAGAAACTTGAGTGAAACTGTCTAAAGAAACGTGATGTTCTGAAGGTCTGAAGGGTAAAAAGCTTTGAACTTTTTATGTGCAAATTGAAACAGAAAATTAAGACTTCTTAAACACAGAAAGAGACTAAAACACAGTTTAAACTAGAAAATGAACAAGAATCACTCAACCAAACACACCTGCCTCGCTTTCACCCAAACCCGGAAGTGAGGTAAACACCTTTATCAACCCTAACAAAACATCTACGTTTTTTAACCATTTTAAAGCGTTTCACATACTGTGCCTCTTTATAAAACCAACAGACATTCTTTTAAAACACAAATCTATTAGCTAAACTTTTTCTCGCTTCTGAGTAAAACAGCGCATGCGCTTAACGTTAAACTCAAAGCTAGCGTTAGCAAGTTTCCAAACGTGTTTCTGCAAACATTTACAGCGTTGTGTTTGATATAATAAAAATATATCTTACCTGGGCGCTTCCACAGCACCCCATGGTTCCTGAGCCGATGCCCAGAAACACACGATAAGGTCAGGGAGTCCCCAGCGAGAGCTTTTCTCCGGCGCTGCTGTCTGAGGGACACGCTGGAAAAGTTTAATCGAGCCCCAAAACACCTTGTACATATAATATATCTGCACACGGGGTCTCGGTAGCAGTAAGACACAAAGAGAAACACACTCGCGTCCCTCTATAGGTAAATGGATTAGAAAGTTGTGTGTATTTAGAGAATCTGAGTGACGCGCCGTCTGTGGAGAACCTCGAGATAAGGCGGAGCTGCTGCTCTCTTCCTGCTTCTGGTGTAACAGTCAGAAACATGGAGTTCGCATCACAATCACAGCGTTTGGCTTCATTTGAGGAGAAACGTTGCGCGCAGAGAGTCGATGGTGAGCACGTGAAAGTGAAAAATGAAGGTAAACTAGCGTATGGTTCGTTATTGTGACGTCACTGAACTTGGGCGAGCCATTTTGAAAAGGAATCGTTTGTATCGAATCGGTTCGTTTGTTTGAACTCGGTTTATTTAGGGTTTGATGGAGGTGAGGTTTATTTTTGTTCGTCTGTGAGAGGTTTTATCCGGATAATTATCGATGCAAATGTTTCGGTGATGGTATCCCTGTTTGTTATCTGTGAAGTAGATTTGAGTTGTTCGTAAATGATTCCTTCGAAAAGCGACGAAGCGAGCTTCACGGTCATCTTTAGCGCCCCCGAGAGGAGATCAGCGTCTTTCACTCACACAAAACAAAGAGATATGGTTTTATTCGTGTGTTTTGAGACACTTAAGTGTCTTAAAACACAGTCGGCGTTGTACTTTTTGTATCACTTTGGTAAAAGTGATTCTATAACTTTTTTGTTTATTATCATACGTTGACTAAATGTTTAGGGACGCTGAGCTTTTCTTATTTTTCCTCGCAATGTATACAATATTCTAAGGCAAAAACGGCTGTTAACCTGTAGACGTATTACATTACAATAAGCGTTTGATATAACTTTACGTTACTTTACGGCATGTCAATTTTGCCGCCATCTTACCTGGAGTATTATTCCATTCAGTCTTTAAGCAGGGTTAAAACGCTTTCATGGGCTAATAAAACCTTGGAATCACTGGATTGAAATAATATGGATCGTGTATCAAGATCAAACCATGGCTCCAACAACAGATTAATTTTTGTGCGCGAAGAGAGAAACCCGTTTGTAAGCGTTTGAAAACGAGAGAACGCGCGGCTATTGGCCAGAGAGGTCATGTGACGCTAAAACAAACCCCAAATAGCCAATGATAAGTCTCTTCGTTGTCAGTGGGAGGTGGGCGGTTGAGAATAAAAAGCCGTGTTTGTAACGGATAAAACATAATTCCTGCTTATTAAGGAACATATCGTTGAGCAATGGCCAGAACCAAGCAGACCGCTCGTAAATCCACCGGAGGAAAAGCTCCGAGGAAGCAGCTGGCGACCAAAGCCGCCCGTAAGAGCGCCCCGGCTACCGGCGGCGTGAAGAAGCCCCACCGTTACCGGCCCGGAACCGTGGCTCTGCGAGAGATCCGCCGCTACCAGAAATCCACCGAGCTGCTGATCCGCAAGCTGCCCTTCCAGCGGCTGGTGAGAGAGATCGCTCAGGACTTCAAGACCGACCTGCGCTTCCAGAGCTCCGCCGTCATGGCCCTGCAGGAGTCCAGCGAGGCCTATCTGGTGGGGCTCTTCGAGGACACCAACCTGTGCGCCATCCACGCGAAGAGGGTCACCATCATGCCCAAAGACATCCAGCTGGCGCGCCGCATCCGCGGAGAGAGGGCTTGAGACCTGCTCGCTACTTCAATAACCCCAAAGGCTCTTTTCAGAGCCACCTCACTGTCTCAAACTAAAGAGCTGCTATTTTCCTTAATTAACACTTTTTTTTCAGTAAAAGACTAACCGAAGTGATAATTACCTGATACAAGTTAAAATGAAGTGAACTAACGATAACCAAACTTAACACACTTATCATGATTATATTCTGTTTACTTCAATGCAAATTATACAGCAATTATAACAATACTTAAATGCATTTATATAACTTTAAAGTACGAGAAGATAAATATTAGTTAGATTGCTTGATGCAGTTGAAACATTTACATTCTAGTATTTTACATTCAGTTAAGTGCTTAATACCTGCATTATTGTCAAATAATGTCTGCGTTGAAATCAATGCAGTTTGGATTAAAGAACAGTGCCATGATTAGATGGAGAAAAAAACGCATTTCAGAGTTTACACGTTACATCAATACGTTTTCATATGCTTTTTTTGTTAAATAAATTGCGTCAGCTGAGCGTGTTTGCTGGTTGATCCCGTTTATCAGAAATATTTGTGAACATTTAAGCGGGAAAGAAATATAAGGAACAAAAGAAGCCGTTGGGGGAGGGGAGGGAAGACTGAAGCCAGCGTTTGAACATTTGAAAACACGCGATTGGCTGCTCTGCTTCTATTCTTTTGACAATGAGATCAGTGAAGAGGACCCGCCCTTCTCGCCAACACAGGAATATGATTGGATAGAGTCTCCTCTTCTAAATCTGCATGAGAGCTCTATAAATAACACAGACTGGCATTTATCAGCACATTAGTCTCTGAGTAGTCAGCCATGCCTGAGCCAGCGAAGTCCGCACCCAAGAAGGGATCCAAGAAGGCGGTGACCAAAACCGCGGGGAAGGGAGGAAAGAAGCGCAAGAGGTCCAGGAAGGAGAGCTACGCTATCTACGTCTACAAAGTCCTGAAGCAGGTCCATCCCGACACCGGGATCTCCTCGAAAGCCATGGGCATCATGAACTCGTTCGTCAACGACATCTTTGAGCGGATCGCCGGGGAAGCGTCTCGCCTCGCTCACTACAACAAGCGCTCCACCATCAGCTCCAGAGAGATCCAGACCGCGGTGCGCCTCCTGCTGCCCGGGGAGCTGGCTAAGCACGCCGTCTCTGAGGGCACCAAAGCCGTCACCAAGTACACCAGCTCCAAGTAGAGCTCTGCTCGAGCTGCGACACCCCAAAGGCTCTTTTAAGAGCCGCCCACTCTCTCTTTAAAAGTGCGTTTGCTGTCATATTATAGTAAAAATATAAGCTAACAATTACTGTGATAATTTGTGTTTTACGCTGTTAATGCCATTAGCAGGCTTTGAAATCAAGGTTGAGTCCAAGAAGAAATCTACTTTCGCTCTCAACGTGGAACAGGAAGTAAATGAATAGCAGTTCTTTGGGCGACCGCTAGGTTTATTTGAGACGTTCGCAGGTTCAGATTCACTTCTATGTTAAAATTAACGTATTCTTGAGCTGGTTCTTTTAGCCTTTCTCTGAGCGTCTAACTTATCGTGATGAACATTAATTGTTATTCGGGATGGAGACCGGCGATGATTGAAATTCTTACTTCCTCACTGACAGACGTTTTATAGGAAGAATGTAACGGCTTTGAATGTTCTTTATCCTCTAATAGCTTTATGGCTCTTATCACTTGTATGACCAGGAGTATGCTGAAGTGTATGAAATATTTACCCTAGATAGATTAAACAGGGAAGATATTTATTTTCATGGGTAAAAAAAAAAAGCTTGATGTCTTTGTTTTCTTGAGCCTGTAGGTGTCAGTTATAGTGGAAATTAATATGATGAGAATCAAAATAACAACATTAAGTAATTGCTTAAAATATGTAAAACATTTTATCTGTTAAAACACACACGCACACACACACACACACACACACACATATATATATATATATATATATATATATATATATATATATATAAAATGTGTGTGTGTCTTTTGACTATACTGTGTGCAGTTATTAGGCAAGTTATATTTTTGACATTAATTTTATCATTGAGCAACTACTATATTCTCAATCAACTCAAAAGACACACAAATATCGAAGCTGAATATTTTTGAATGTTGGAGTGGGGCTTTTTTAGTTTTGGCTATCTTAGGAGGATATCTGTGTGTGCAGGTAACTATTACTGTGCAGAATTATTAGGCAAATTAATAAAAAACTAATATTTACCCATCTCACTAATTTATTTCAAAATAAACGAACAATTCAAAAACAAACCATTCAGTGACCAATATACCTTCCTTTCTTTGCAAGGACACTCAAAAGCCTGCCATCCATGGATTCTGTCAATGTTTTAATCTGTTCACGATCAACATCGCGTGCAGCAGCAACCACAGCCTCCAGACACTGTTCAGAGAGGAGTACTGGTTTCCTTCCTTGTAGATCTCACGTTTGATGATGGACCACAGGATCTCTATGGGGTTCAGATCAGGTGAACAAGGAGGCCATGTCATTAGTTTTTCTACTTTTAGACCCTTTCTTGCCAGCCACGCTGTGGAGTACTTGGACGCGTGTGATGGAGCATTGTCCTGCAAGAAAATCACGTTTTTCTTGAAGGATGCAGACTTTTTCCTGTACCACTGCTTGAAGAAGGTGTCTTCCAGAAACTGGCAGTAGGACTGGGACTTGAGCTTGACTCCATCCTCAACCCGTAAATTCCCCACAAGCTCATCTTTGATGATACCAGCCCAAATCAGTACTCCACCTCCACCTTGCTGGCGTCTGAGTCGGACTGGAGCTCTCTGCCCTTTACCGATCCAGCCACGAGCCCATCCATCTGGCCCTCAACACTCACTCACATTCCATCAGTCCATAAAACCTTAAAAAAAGCTGTCTTCAGATATTTCTTGGCCCAGTCTTGACGTTTTATCTTGTGTCTCTTGTTCAGTGGGGGTTGTTTTTCAGCTTTTCAGAGAACCATCTTGAATTCCAATAAAAATGCTTTCAGAAAGGCTGCTGGTATCTCTCAGCAGAACCTTCTCTATCACTGTCCCTGGCTGGTGGAGAAACTCTTGATGCAGTCAGGAGAGCAGCAACACTGAGAGCTCTCAGAAAGCACCTGAAAACTCTTCTCTTCAGGGAACGCATACTATAAAAAAATCCCTTTTCTTCCTCTCTATTTCCTTCTGTTATGGTTTATTGATCAGCTGGTACACCTTCTATTATGAGCGAGCTGAGAGACACTTTGACTGTAACAAATTACAGATTCTCTCTCTTCTTCTGGACAAAAGTGTCTGCTAAATACATAAATGCAAATGGTATGTAGTGTACAATTAGCTGATTTTAAAGAAATGTTCGCTAACAAGCGTTTGTGAGTTTATGATTTAAGTCAGAAATTACCTTACTTTGTAGTATTTCTTACTGTGATGGGACTATGTTGGTACTAACTGTTTTATATTTATTACGTTTTATTTTAAATTCCAAATAATTCAGTGCATTATGTAGGTCTGAAGTATAACGTATTGCTGTTATTATACACTTAAAAGCTTTTTACCGTTTACTACGTGTGCTATATATTTCTTTATTTCATTGTACCTAGTGCATTGTACTTCACTTAACATTTTTTCGCTCTCTACAGTTCTCCCGTTAAGTTCTCTGTGTTCTACATCCGTGTGTCATTGAATAGCTCAACAAATGGCATGTCGTCATTGGTCACTTGCGTTCTTGGATGTGCAAAATCAACCAATGAAAGGGTTACATTAATGACACCGCCCATCACCTCATGCTTGACGCCACCAATGACATTTATGCAATTTTGTTTCACTTAACTGTCTAATGCATTATTTTAAAAACATAAATCATACATTTGTATTATTAATGAGTTTTGATGAGGTCATAATAAGCGTTATTTCCGTACATTCATACATAACATCCGATTTGATCTTTTATGATTCAGTGGGTGGCTCTTAAAAGAGCCGTTGAGTTAAATGGTTCTTCAGCGGAAAATTAACCTCCGAATCCGTACAGAGTGCGTCCCTGGCGCTTGAGCGCGTACACCACGTCCATCGCGGTGACGGTCTTTCTCTTAGCGTGCTCGGTGTAGGTCACAGCATCACGGATCACGTTCTCCAAGAACACCTTCAGCACTCCGCGAGTCTCCTCGTAGATCAGGCCGGAGATACGCTTCACGCCGCCGCGGCGAGCGAGGCGTCGAATGGCTGGTTTAGTAATGCCCTGAATGTTATCGCGGAGAACTTTGCGATGACGCTTCGCGCCGCCTTTACCGAGTCCTTTCCCGCCTTTACCGCGACCAGACATAGTTCCGAGAGTATAAATAAGCACTGAATCGTAATAATTTGAGCAGGTTGATGCTGGCTTTTCTTCTTCTTCTTCTTCTTCTTCTTCTTCTTCTTCTTCTTCTTCTTCTTCTTCTTCTTCTTCTTCTTCTTCTCTTCTTCTTCTTCTTCTTCTTCTTCTTCTTCTTCTTCTTCTTCTTCTCTTCTTCTTCTTCTTCTTCTTCTTCTTCTTTTCTTTTGGCGGTTGGCAACCAACTTTTGGAGCATTACCGCCACCATCTGGACTGGAGTGTGGACCAGGAGTTCGCTAATCCATAATAATTGTGATTTTAAATTACTAGTCCTAATAACACTTATTATATATATACATATATATATATATATAGTATATATATATATATATATATATATATATATATATATATATATATATATATACATACATACATACATATATACCACCACTACTACTACTAATAATAATAATAATAATACTCCTAACAGTAATACTAATAATAAACTAAATTCTGCCATTTAGTCCCGTGGATTGCAGAAAACTATATACATCCCTAAAACAAATATTATCTGTATTTAATTGTAGAATGTTCTCTATATTTAGTTCAACTTGCTTTTCTTGTAGCTTTGTAAATAGTCTTTGTCTTTCCCTGCAATACAATGGACAAAACATAATTACATGCTCTACAGTCTCCTGGTTATTCCTACACTCACACATCCCATCAGTATGTTTGTTGATTTTATGTAATGTACTGTTAAGTGCTGTATGCCCAAACCGCATTCTTGTAAACACATCTTCTTCCTTTTTGCATCTACTTGTTACCCTACCTTTACCCACTTTGTTTTGAATAGTGTGATACTGACGTCCGGTATCCCCATTATCCCAGAGGTGTTGCCACTTGTCAGAAATTTTATTTTAACAATGCTTTTAATTTCTGCTTTACTGTACTTTATATCAGTATCTACTGAGGCTATTTGTGTTGCTTGTTTAGCAAACTTGTCTGCCAACTCATTCCCCCTGATTCCCATATGTGCTGGTACCCATATAAGGGAAATTTGACTTCCTGATTTCGACAGATTATTTACCTTTTGTATTATTTCATATATGATATCTTGTCTGGATTCTGATATGCTGGCTTTTCTGTAAGAACCAGAAGTTTATATGTAGCTCAAGGACGTGGTTGAAACCAGGACAACCCCCTATTGCGTCATCCTCAGATAACAGCGTTTGCATATTAGATTTAATATATCATTTAATATGAATATTCTAAAACACAAATAGTTTTAGATTTAACGTTAAGAGTTATTGATAGATATTAGATAGAGATATATAGATGTAGCCCTGCATAAACAATTATATAAAGTTTTTTTTTGTCTGATATGTAAATAAGTCAACATGCAGATAGAGTAGTTTTATATTCTGTGTGTAACAGTTATAGTGCTGTGTTGAGTTAATATTATGTTTATCCACCGAATCAATTGTAATTTTAGAAACGAAATTCACTTTCAACAAGCTTTACAAGCTTCATGAAAAATTACATTCCTGTAAATACTTGGCTTTAAGGAAAACATTAAGGAGTAGTTAACTGTGTTCTTGAGATCAAACGTCATCAACACATCGTTCGTGTTTATTAACTATTTCTATTTTGATTTTAATTCATGATCGTGAAACAATAATTATATCAACATTTTTTTAACCCGGAGAAGGTTTTTTTTTTAATAAAATGTTTGTTGAAATACTAAACACTTGTTCGCCATTCATTTTTTTATTTTAAACGTTCCTTACAAATACTAATCTATTTTATTTATAATTATAATACTAATAAAAATATCATTTTAAAAGCCTACTTAAATTAAGATATTCTCTTGTTTTTATCTTGAATATAATAAGTTATTTTGCTCTTTTGTGGAAACGGTGGGTGGCTCTTAAAAGAGCCTTTGTGGGATAAAGCAGAAGTTTTTACTTCCTTTTAGGGGCTGTCTTCTTAGGCTTAGCCGCTTTCGCCGTCTTGGGCTTGGCTACTTTTTTGGGGCTCTTTGCTGCCTTCTTCGGGGCCGCTGGCTTCTTCGCCTTCTTGGGGCTCTTGGTGGCCTTCTTGGCGGCAGCTGCCGGTTTCTTGGCCTTCTTCGGTGATTTCTTGGCGGCTGGTTTCTTGGCCGCAGTGGTCTTTGGTTTCTTGGCGGCGGTTGGTTTCTTGGCAGCGGGCTTCTTGGCTTTGGGAGCCGCTTTCTTATTGGGTTCCGCTGGCTTCTTGTTGAGCTTGAAAGATCCAGAGGCGCCGGTCCCTTTCACCTGAGCCAAAGTTCCCTTGGTCACCAGGCTCTTGATGGCGAGCTTCACGCGGGAGTTGTTCTTCTCCACGTCGTAGCCTTTGGCGGAGAGGGCTTTCTTGAGAGCGGCCAGCGACACTCCGCTTCTCTCCTTAGAAGCGGACACGGCTTCCACGATGAGCTCTCCGACTGGTGGCCCGCTCTTCACTTTTTTGGCTTTCGCGACGGTCTTCTTCTTGGGAGCTTTCGCCGGAGCGGCGGCTGCTGGAGCTGTTTCTGCCATCTCTCTTCAGCTTGTTGAACTGATCTGAGATCAGAATTCAGTCCCGCGGCAAGCGCTTTTCAATGCACGATGAGAACCTTAACGACTCAACCTACCCCTCTCGCCGTTAGGGTCTCGATGAATGCGGTTTCTTGTGTTTCCTTCTCTCGCTTTCAAGATTAAAATAACGAGTTAAAACCAAAACAACGACACAAAATCTAAGCTATCTGCAAGCAAAGGTTTAGGCCTTTCAGAAAGAACTTGAAATAGTACTCAAAATGGCGGTTGAGTCCTCTTTAACGGACGAAACTCCGTGATTAAATCAGACAGAGGAAAGAAATAAACTTAATTTGATTGCTTTTTCTAATTGTAAGGTGTCTAAAACATCGAATGGTGATGTGTGTGTAAAGTGCACAATCTGAACATTCATTTCATAATTCAAGCATAGCTCTGGGATGAATGGAGAAGTTTATAAAGAGGATTGTTCGAGCGGCTCGAAGCACATGCTCTCCGAAAGGAAGATTCGCGAATCTGTTATCCTGTTTATAAAAGCCTGGTTTTATTATGCATCGGTTCGTTCAAGTCAAGGTTAAAATATATAACTCATGATACAGAAATATAAACGTTTCCCAACGTACACAGAAAAACATCTTGAATGTGGTTTTAAAATGTTTGACTTGATATAACCATACTGGAAGCATAATCTGCAGAATCTTTTACCATTGGGTCCATTTCTGATATCTATCATTTTTTGTTAAATTTTTTTAATTAAAGATAACATGATCCTTAGTTCCACCAAAGAGTGGGATGTTTATCCATTTTGTGAGATGACGTCTCTTCAGATACCATTTCAAGTCTTTTCATTGAAAAGAAGTATAATTGATGGTAGAAATTAAACATTTGTGAGGACTGTGAGTGTTTTTGTTAGTAAACTATATACAAAATAAAAATAAAAAAAAGAATGCAATAATTTGTTTACAAATTAAGGTGTTCAGATTAGATAAAAGAAACTCTTTAAAAAATCTTTAAAAAAACATGTTTTAGTTCATTAGGTTTGGGACACTAAAGAAAAGAATGTAAGTGTTTACGGACAATTTTTAGCTATTAAACCCATACATTTGTAGTCAGATGCAAGAATATATCAGTTACAGATCAGCTTCAGCTTCTGGTTTTAATTCTGAGTTCTTTGGTTTTTTTTCAGACTGAAGATAAATACCAAATGTTTTCTTTTGCCAGGGCTACAAAAAGTCTGCTTTTCAACCAAATCGAGATAGAAGATGTCCAGAAAACACATTCTGTAAAAAATCATCTGTCTATAGTGTATGTGTGTCTGTGTTTATGATAATCAATGTAAGGATCGATACATTTATATATTCGTGTATATAAATACATACACATGTAAAGAAAAAATATCATTTTTCTTATTATCCTCTTTTTCTTATTTTATATTCAAAAATTGTTATTTAACGCCAAAACCACATCCCAGATGGCGAGTGGAACAAGACAACAAACAAAAGAAATACCAAAAATGAACATGTTTTAAGAGCCACACTTCCAAAAAGGTGCAAAATCTCACCAGGATTAAAAATAAAAGGTTCATTCTACATCAACAAAAACATGGAAGCTCTAATGCAAATTTAACTTGTATAACTAATTACTAATATTATACAATGACAAAAATAATTTAAAAAATTAGTGGATCCCTCTGAAATCTTAACATTTAATGCAAGACACGCACAGTAACACTGTTCTCGAAAACAACACTTTTGAATTGTTGGGGCCCCGGTGCTCGGCCCCAAAAACAGATATCAGTCGGGACCCAAGGCTCACGTGTTCTGTCTCAAAACAGTGCTAAAGGATTTTTAATAATTCACATCAATTTGTATATCTTACTCCATAATTGATTTAAAAGGTTTTATCTTTACCGTTATTCTTGGTCACAGCCAAATAAATTAGCATGTTAATTATTAATGATAATATTAAGTTTTAACCCACTCAGTGACCTTTATATTTACTCACACTTGACGTTAATATTCTTATTAACCCTTAAGTGTTTCAGTGAAAGAAAAATGAGTGAAAAGGTTCAAACATTTATCATCAGTGATGTGAATAAACAATGCATTAGATTATACAGCTTATGAAATATGAACCAAGAGTAAAGAGTTATTGTCTGCACTTAATTTGGAATTAATCATTCTAAAAAGGCATTACATTTTAACTCCAAGTTTACTACATGATGAGGGCGCTCTAGAGCTCTTCCTTTAGGGGCCGATTCCAGAGACGAAAAGGGCCCGGATTCGAGTCTGCTATCTGCCTTTGAAAACATCTTCAGAGCAGTCTCCTCCAGAGAGGAGGAACCTAACCAGGAACACGAATCAGAGAGCATCTCTTGCAAAATGCTGTTTTCACATTGTAGTGTGGTCAGGGAAAACGGAGGAATTAGAAAATGCTTATGCAATTTTGTTCATGTGACGCAGTTCTAAAGACGTAGTTATTAACTACTAAAGTTATTGGAGGAACCATAATTATTATTTTGTTTAATTTTTATTTTAATGTGTGCATAAAAAAGTGAATTAGTGGCCAACTCATAAATACGCACACACTCACACAGGTGGCAAGGCTGGGAGAAGTGGTTGGTAGTCATAATCGCAACTAAGAACTTGCAACACACAACTCGCAACACGCAACTATGAACTTGCAAAACGCAATTTGGAACTCGCAACACGCAAATCGGAACTCGCAACACAAAACTCGCAACACACAACTTGAAACTCGCAACACGCAAATCGGAACTTGCAACACACAACTCGCAACTCATAACACATAACTCGCAACACATAACTCGCAACTTGCAACACACAACTTGCAACACACAACTATGAATTTGCAAAACGCAATTTGGAACTCGCAACACACAACTCGCAACTTGCAACACACAACTCGCAACACACAACTCGCAACACACAACTCGCAACACACAACTCGCAACACGCAACTATGAACTTGCAAAACGCAATTTGGAACTCGCAACACACAACTCGCAACACACAACTCGCAACACACAACTCGCAACTTGCAACACACAACTTGCAACACACAACTATGAATTTGCAAAACGCAATTTGGAACTCGCAACACACAACTCGCAACTTGCAACACACAACTCGCAACACACAACTCGCAACTTGCAACACACAACTTGCAACACACAACTCGCAACACGCAACTATGAACTTGCAAAACGCAATTTGGAACTCGCAACACACAACTCGCAACACGCAACTATGAACTTGCAAAACGCAATTTGGAACTCGCAACACACAACTCGCAACTCGCAACACACAACTTGGAACTCGCAACACGCAAATCGGAACTTGCAACACACAACTCGCAACACACAACTCGCAACACACAACTCGCAACTTGCAACACACAACTCGCAACACGCAACTATGAACTTGCAAAACGCAATTTAGAACTCGCAACACACAACTCGCAACACGCAACTATGAACTTGCAAAACGCAATTTGGAACTCGCAACACGCAAATCGGAACTCGCAACACAAAACTCGCAACTCGCAACACACAACTTGGAACTCGCAACACGCAAATCGGAACTTGCAACACACAACTCGCAACTCGGAACTCATAACACACAACTTGCAACACACAACTCGCAACTCGGAACTCATAACACACAACTTGCAACACGTAACTCGGAACTCATAACACATAACTCATAACACACAACTCGCAACACACAACTTGCGAGACGAAACTCCCAACTCGCAACACACAACTCGCAACACACAACTTGCAACACACAACTCGCAACACACAACTCGCAACTTGCAACACACAACTTGCAACACACAACTCGCAACACGCAACTATGAACTTGCAAAACGCAATTTGGAACTCGCAACACACAACTCGCAACACGCAACTATGAACTTGCAAAACGCAATTTGGAACTCGCAACATGCAAATCGGAACTCGCAACACAAAACTCGCAACTCGCAACACACAACTTGGAACTCGCAACACGCAAATCGGAACTTGCAACACACAACTCGCAACTCGGAACTCATAACACATAACTTGCAACACGTAACTCGGAACTCATAACACATAACTCATAACACACAACTCGCAACACACAACTTGCGAGACGAAACTCCCAACTCGCAACACACAACTCGCAACTTGCAACACACAACTCGCAACTTGCAACACACAACTTGCAACACACAACTCGCAACACGCAACTATGAACTTGCAAAACGCAATTTGGAACTCGCAACACACAACTCGCAACACGCAACTATGAACTTGCAAAAGCAAAAAACTCGCAACATGCAAATCGGAACTCGCAACACAAAACTCGCAACTCGCAACACACAACTTGGAACTCGCAACACGCAAATCGGAACTTGCAACACACAACTCGCAACTCGGAACTCATAACACACAACTTGCAACACGTAACTCGGAACTCATAACACATAACTCATAACACACAACTCGCAACACACAACTTGCAAGACGAAACTCCCAACTCGCAACACACAACTCGCAACACACAACTCGCAACACGCAACTTGCAAGACGAAACTCCCAACTCGCAACACACAACTTGGAACTCGCAACACGCAAATCGGAACTCATAACACATAACTCAAAACTTGTAACACGCAACTCACAACATGAAACTCGGAACACACAACTCGCAACACACAACTCTCACACAATTATCACATCTGTACTAAACGCAATGCAATAAACTTTAAGGTTGTCAAGTCAGACTCTGTGCGATCTTTTCCCTCAACACACCCTGTTTGCGCACCACACACTTCTTTTGGAGCCAACAACTTCTAAAAGCGACGAGGAGGACAGGAAGTGGCTACCGTTATAACTACTGAAGACGTAGTTATCAGTCTTCAAGCTGAGACGTAGCAGTCCGCTTATATATGGTCACCACGACGTGAATAGTTTTGTTGCTGAAAAAAGTTGAGATTAGGTGAGGTTAAATGTAAGATGTTTTCTCTACTATCATATCATCTCTGTGCACTATCGGTTTGTTTCTAAAGACTCTACTTTCTTCTGCAGCATGGAGGAGTGTGAGGCTCTCTGCACGCGGATGGCCATCATGGTGAACGGCCGGTTCCGCTGCCTGGGCAGTGTGCAGCATCTCAAGAACAAGTAAGGGTCGCACTGTCTCTCCTCCTTTCGCTTCTTCAGGACTCCACACGCCTAGAACGGGTTTTTGCATAATATCACAATAGATGGGTACTACAGAGGTGCTCCCGGACACACGGTGGCGCTAACCTTTTCACATTTTCCTTCATTAACGCAGAAGAAGAGACTTTTCTTCAGGAAGGTTTAACTTTACATTTCTTTGAGATCGCAGAAAACAAGAGCATGCGTGAAGTCTCCTCAAATACTTCTTTAAATCCATCCTTTTTTTCTTTTCTGCTCATTCCGTTCGTCTGTGGTCGCTACAGCGGAATGAACCGCCAACTCATCCAGGGTTTGTTTTACGCAGTTGCACCCATCACATTCACACTCACACCCTACGGACAGTGTAGCTTACCCAGTTCACCTTTACCGCATGTCTTTGGACTTGTGGGGGAAACCGGAGCACCCGGAGAAAACCCATGTGTGCACCAACATGCCAACTCCACACAGAAAGCCAACTGAACCAGCCGAGGCTCGAACCCGCGACCTTCCTGCTGAGTGGTGATCGTGCCACGCACACTTCTTTAAATCATTGAAGGAAAAATAAAACAGAACGTGCTCTTATCTTTGTATCTTCGGAAGCTCCAGATATGAGAACGAAAGAGCCGATCTCATTGGTTCTCCCGATAAAAATGGCTCACTTTTTTTTTAGTAAGCACAGGTGTGTTGAGTCTCTGAGTCCTGTCAGAGAGCGAGTAGATGAAACGAGTTATTGGAGTGTTTGAGTGGAGTCACTGATCTCTCCGCTGCGCTGCAGGTTCGGAGACGGCTACACCATCATCCTGCGGGTGGGTGGAGCAGACACTCATCTGGAGCCGGTGATGGCCTTCATCGAGCGGGCGCTGCCGGGCAGCACGCTGAAGGAGAAGCACAGGAACATGCTCCAGTACCAGCTGCCCTCCTCTCTGTCCTCGCTGGCGCGGATCTTCAGCCTGCTCGCCCAGAACAAGGAGCAGCTGCAGATCGAGGACTACTCCGTCTCACAGACCACCCTCGACCAGGTGAGTGCTGCTTTTCTAAGACTTTCAGGTGAAATGAGGTTAAATATGAATTAAATTATTTACAAAACATGTCAAGAGCTATTCTTCATCTCACTAGCTGTCAAATGTTTCAGTTTAACTGTGAACTTTTTGCAAATGTATTCATTTTTTATACATGCTTTTTATGCTTCTGTACAATGTTCTTTTTTTGAGAAATGTTTAGAATTTGTTAATGACTTCTTTTCTAATTCCTTACTTCATCTAGGGTGGAATTGTCCAGTTTAATATTTATATATTTTTCTCTTTTTGCTGCTTTTTTTCTAATTTTGTGAATTGAAACGTTTTGAGTTGACAAATTGACAAAAAAGTGTTCATGACGTTTTACGTTCTTGGGACGTTTTCTACATTTTGGAATGAAATTTGTGAATTTTAGGGTGGCATTTTTAAATCATCAAATCTTTTGTTTTACCTCAAATTTAGAGGAAATTTTACTGTGAATTTCTCCCTAAATAGTCTCCCTGTCTGTGTTTAGATTTTGCAATTTAGTTTGGTTTGGTGCCTTCAACACTTCTAGCTACATCTGTTTTTCCTGATAAATCCACTAAAAAGAAATAAAAATTAAACAAAATGAACATTTTAGTAATGAAATGGTAAAATGATGCCAGACTCGGACTTTAATAAAAAAAAAAAACATTGAAAACTGATTTAAATTTCATAAACTTTTTTAGTAAAAAAAACTGAATTCAGTGGCATTCGTTCAGATTTCCCGGTTTCTATATTTAAAGAAAAAAAGTTTAAGACATATACCATATATTTTAGAAGGTGGTGCTATTGTTAAATCAAATTGGGAGTTTTTATCTGTGCCATTATGCAGTTATTTAAATCCTTATTTATAAGTTTACTTTTTTATCCATTTAGATTGATGACCGTTTAAATTGTATTTTTTTCAGCGCTGAAATCAGTGTAAAAATATTTCATAACTTCAAAGGTTTTTAAATCGAGTGCTAGGATGTATATGGCTAGTAAACATTTGTGCTAATATTATAAAAAGATCTTTACGTTTACACAGATTTTTTTCAATACTTTGTTAGATTTGGCAGAGAAAGAGTTTCATTCCGTGGAGAATGAATCAAGATGAGCGATGAATTGATGAAAAGTTCAACATCGTGTTCATTGTGATTGACTTGTTTTCTTTAATTGTCTCTTTCAGGTATTTGTCAACTTTGCCAAGGACCAAAGCGACGAGGACCACTTAAAAGACATTTCCCTGAGCAAAAACGACGCGGTCGTGGACATTTCTCAGCTCGACGCCTTCCTCTCGGACGAGAAGGCCAAAGAGACGGTGGTGTGAGGGTCGCGGCTCCGCCGGACTCCAGTTCGACCACTTTTGAGTTTATCGTGGATTTGATCCGTGCGCCGGAGCGGCCGCGCACGAGTCTGAAACAAACCAATGCAAACCAATGCAAGAACCGGAGCCTGGCGCTCCTCGCCTCGTCTCACTGAGCTCGAGGACACTTGAATCCTCTTCATCAGACACTGCCAACGAGACCCAATCCAGGGCCGGAGATCTTCTCGTCATGCGACGCAGGCTTCAAACTGTGCATTTCAGCGACGACTCTTCAGATTTTTCTACGTATTCCTTCAACTATCAAGTGTTTCAGCGTCGAACGCGTGTGCCTCGCGTTTCTCCGAGGTTTTGCATGCTCGCCACATTCAGGAGGCGGTCGTAAGCTCGAGCATGCTCCAGCATCCTCATCCTCATCCAGCAGTATTTCACATGGATCCAGGAACAGACGCGGTGTTTATATTGTGAAACGATGTTTTAAAGTAACTCATGTCTGTGCCAAACCAGGGCGAGCCAAGAGCTTGCGCCTGGCGTCTGTGTGTTATGCTAATGGTCGGGATACTAAATAGTGCGTTTTGGTTGTTCTCTGAGGCCACGCTTCCACATTCGAGTTCTGTTAACTCTTGAGTCGTGTTCCTCAGGATCTCGTGGTTTTAACGTTGGTGTTTGATAGCGCTCATTCTGGCGACGAGACGTGAGCAAACGCGAAGCGCCCTCGAGAAGATCAAGCGCTCCCCGATGCACAGTGGAAGAGAAGAGACCCATGGAAGCGGTGTTCGGTCCAAACCTGAAGCACTTTATCGAGGCGTGAGAGTGGTCTCGGGACGCGGGACGTTTGGTGTGGGAGGAGAGGTGAACGGCGGTTTTTAAACGTTCCACCATGGCCATTATTGTTTGTGTTAATATGTTTGTGTTTACATTTCTGATATTAAAAAGGTATTTCTGTCATGTTTTGGGTCCTTGTGAGTTCTTGGTTCGCATCGTTGACTGTCTCACACTCTAAAAAATTTGATTTTTATCTGAAAGTGAGCATCACCTTTAGGGTGTAGAACAAATGTTTGGATTGGGACCTGGCAACCCTTGCTGCTACAGAGCCTGAATAAACCTGGCAAGATGGAAAAGTTCACTTTTTTTTTTGCATCCCTTTGCATTGGTTTTGCTCTTTTGCAAAAAAAAAGAGAGCATAATTAAGTACATAAAACTCTAATATATCTCAAGACAACAGAAATCCTGAGTGGACACTCATTCACTCTCATACGGTCCTCTCATACCGGAGCACCCGGAGTAAACCCACGCGATCACGAGGAGAACATGAGAACTCCACACAGAGATACCAACTGATCCAGCCGAGGCTCGAACCAGAGACCTTCTTGCTGTGAGACGACCGTGCTACTCACTGCGCCACTGTGATGCTTTCTGCCAAAATTAATAAGTGTAAATATTGTTTATGAGAGAACACAATATTTTACAAAAATGGTGAAATATTATATATACATCTTTATATTGTATATATTCTTATACATACATTTAAATATTCTATGTATATAATCTCTTTTATTTACGAATGCCCTATTTTTTAGGGGCTTCAAATAATGTCGTTAATAAATGCACGTCTGTGGTAACGATAAAGCTCTTATGCAAATGTAGAGACGCAGACTCTGTCGAATCAGATTCGTTTGTTGGCGAGAAGGAGGTGCTCTTCTCTTCTCTGATCTCATTGGCAGAAGATTAGAGGCAGAGCAGCCAATCGCCTTCCTTCAAATGCTCAAACCCCGGATTCGCTGTTTCCTCCCCTCCCCCAACGGTTTCTTTTGTTCTTTAATATACTTTCCCGCTCAAATGTTTTAAAATATTTCTGATAAATGGCCTCAAACGATTTATTTTAGCGCAGTTTATCTAAAACATTGGTTAAATTATCGATATATTCATCCATCCATCCATCGATTTAAGTGCATAGACCCTAACATCTCTTATATTAGGTTTCTTGACTTGAACTGCAACAGTCGAATAAATATTAATATTATTATAATGATATATGAGTAAGACTTATTTTTCATGCATCACCTCACATTAAATGAATTTATGGTAAATGGTCATTTATCGTGTTAGTTTTCTAAATTCATGGCGAAGTTAAAGAAATGTACAAAAAAATGCTTTGAAGGATCAACAACTTTAATACACAAATGTAACGCAGTGTAAAACTGGACACAAGAATACAGCAACGGAGAACAAACAACATGAATGCAGCTAAAACAAAACCTGGGAAGTACAGAAGTACAATATAGTAGATTATAACGTTCTTGTGATCAGTTGCTTGCTATATTAATTTGTAGTTACGTTAACTCTATTTTATCGGAAATCTACTTGATTTCCCGGATGTTGTAAATATTAGTGTAGCGACCCGCGCTGCATTGTGGGAAACGACGCATGGTATCGAGTTGTGTGTACAAAGTTCGCTTTGCGAGAGTAAAATCAATATAATAAAACACTTCCACGTATTTAATTTCACGGTCACCACATAATATATAAGTACTAGTATTAACTAGATAACTTTATAATATATTAATTTGATTTTTTATACTGTCCTTAACGTATGACGTCAGAGGGGATGTAGCTCAGTGGTAGAGCGCATGCTTTGCATGTATGAGGCCCCGGGTTCAATCCCCGGCATCTCCAACCTTTTTAACAAAACAGTGAAAACTTTTATACAGCTTTTATACAGCAACGTGGCACGGAGGTGCCTCTGTGTGTCAGTATTGTACTAAACGCAACCATCTCCTCTTCTGATCATCACCACGGGAAATCTGAGGTTAACAGTATGTACACTTTTCAATAATTTGTTAAAAATAACCGATTTGTATAACATACAACGTTGTTACTACTTTTAAAGCATACATTTGTTTTGAACAATCGCAATCATTGAAAAGGTTGGCCTATTCATATATATAAATGCTGTGTTGTTTTAAAAAGGAAATTTGAGATGTCTGCATTTTTGTGATGTACCGTTCAAGGAATCTTTGGTAAACTGTAATGGCGCGCTATTGTACTGTTCGACACCAGAAGAGGGCAGTGTTTGCTATTTTAGGTCCCAGCTAAGCGTGGTTGAACGGATCCACAGAGTGAACGCTGCCATTGGTGAAAAGTGCCTCGTACTAACGACCAATCAATGACTTGGTAGGTTTTATTCCACTCATCTGGCTATGAGTCTTTTCCCATCCCCCCACTTCCTGCGCTAAATCTTTGTCCCCCCAATGCAACATTTCATTTTTTTGTTAAACTAGGCATTTTTTCAGGCAGATTACTAAAGCGTGAACATTTTAATATTTGATCTTTTGTAAAATTGTGGGCGGCTCTTAAAAGAGCCTTTGGGTTATTGATGATAGAGATAAATTTTAGCCTCCGAATCCGTACAGAGTGCGTCCCTGGCGCTTGAGCGCGTACACCACGTCCATCGCGGTGACGGTCTTTCTCTTAGCGTGCTCGGTGTAGGTCACAGCATCACGGATCACGTTCTCCAGGAACACCTTCAGCACTCCGCGAGTCTCCTCGTAGATCAGGCCGGAGATACGCTTCACGCCGCCGCGGCGAGCGAGGCGTCGAATGGCGGGTTTAGTTATGCCCTGAATGTTATCGCGGAGAACTTTGCGATGACGCTTCGCGCCTCCTTTGCCGAGTCCTTTCCCGCCTTTACCGCGACCAGACATAGTGATCTATTAACAGCTGGCGTTAATGCTTTGAAGAAAAAGTCAAATGAAGTACTGCATACGCGGACATTTGTTTTGTCCTTCGCTAAAGGACGTGGTTGAAACCAGGAGGCTTGCTGATTACGTCATGCTTTGATGGGCGCGGATTCAAGCCGCCACACAAGATGAGGGTATTTTTAATTGAATTATATATAGTACGATAATGTTAAACTTTAAAGTTAACACGCTAACTTATATAAGTTAGCGTAAATATAAGTATAAATGGTAAACAATATGAACACAAATTGATCCATCAATTGTTACATTTAAGAGTCATTCACTTCTTTATTCAAATAATCGTCGATGGTTTTTAACCGCCAATTGTAACTAACGCTTTTAAAAAGTCTATTTTCTGTCAATTTGTTACACTATATTTCATTGAGTTTATTAATCCGGAAAGAGTCAATAAAGCGAACATTCAAAACTATTTACTACTAGGTAATATTAATTAGCATCCAAAATCGTGTGTGTGATTGAACGGTTTAATTTAAAAACGATTGTATGTCGCCGCTTTAACGTTTGCTTTAATTCGTAGAAAGATTAATATATTAGAACGCTCTTTTAAAGAGAGAGTGGGCGGCTCTTAAAAGAGCCTTTGGGGTGTCGCAGCTCGAGCAGAGCTCTACTTGGAGCTGGTGTACTTGGTGACGGCTTTGGTGCCCTCAGAGACGGCGTGCTTAGCCAGCTCCCCGGGCAGCAGGAGGCGCACCGCGGTCTGGATCTCTCTGGAGCTGATGGTGGAGCGCTTGTTGTAATGAGCGAGGCGAGACGCTTCCCCGGCGATCCGCTCGAAGATGTCGTTGACGAACGAGTTCATGATGCCCATGGCTTTCGAGGAGATCCCGGTGTCGGGATGGACCTGCTTCAGGACTTTGTAGACGTAGATAGCGTAGCTCTCCTTCCTGGACCTCTTGCGCTTCTTTCCTCCCTTCCCCGCGGTTTTGGTCACCGCCTTCTTGGATCCCTTCTTGGGTGCGGACTTCGCTGGCTCTGGCATGGCTGATAACACAGAGACTAATGAGTGCTGATAAAATGACAGTCTGTGTTATTTATAGAGCTCTCATGCAAATTTAGAAAAAGAGACTCTGTCCAATCAGATTCGTGTGTTGGCGAGAAGGGAGGGATGCTCTACGCTGAGCTCATTGGCAGAAGAATAGAAGCAGGGCAGCCAACCGGTTTCCTCAAACCCCGTATTCGCTGTTTTCTCCCCTCCCCCAACAGTTTCTTTTGTTCCTTAATTCACTTTCCCGTTCAAATGTTTTAAATTATTTCTGATAAATGGGCTCAAACGCTTTATTTTAGCGCAGTTTATCTACAACATTTGTTAAATTATCGAACTACTCATCCATCCATTGATTTAAGTGCAGACCCTCATAGACCCTAACATATCTTATATTAGTTTTCTTGACTTGAGCTGCAACAGTCGAATAAATATTAATATTTTATCAAATAATTTTGACTATGAATTTACTATAAACTACAACATTCCAAACCAGATGGTGGGTAGTTAGTTTCTAAACAATGTTGTTCTTGATCTTTAATTTATTAAATACTGTGAATCGTTTGTAGAGTACATTCTTTACTCACAAATTGGAGTGTCATGTATATTTTTCAACATTTTAAGGCATATTTTAAGCTACTTAGTGATAATGTTCAGGCAGTTAAACACACTTTGAGATGAAATACCGACATCAGAGGCATCTTTTTTATGGAAGTATAATTTGATTATACACGCAGCGCTTTTTTTTAAATAAAGTTAGCTTTATTTAAAGTCAGCTAATTTATGCAATAAGCAAATAACACGTTCCGCTTAAAACCATGTAATTTTACAGTAAAAAAAAAATCTTATATTTAACCTGGTGTAATCTATATTCAGCAAACACAGAAAAAGCTCTTAGAAGAAAGAGTGGGTGGCTCTTAAAAGAGCCTTTGGGTTGTTTAGGTTTTCGGTCGAATGAGGGTTTATTTCCCCTTGGCGGGCTTCTCGCTCTTCTTGGGCAGCAGCACCGCCTGGATGTTGGGCAGCACGCCGCCCTGAGCGATGGTCACTCCGCCCAGCAGTTTGTTCAGCTCCTCGTCGTTGCGCACAGCCAGCTGCAGGTGGCGGGGGATGATGCGGGTCTTTTTGTTATCCCGAGCGGCGTTTCCAGCCAGCTCAAGAATCTCAGCGGTCAGGTACTCGAGCACTGCGGCCAGATACACCGGAGCCCCGGCACCGACGCGCTCAGCATAGTGTCCCTTACGAAGCAGTCTGTGAACGCGACCCACGGGGAACTGTAGACCAGCTCTAGAGGAGCGAGTCTTGGCCTTGGCCCGTGCCTTTCCTCCGGTTTTGCCTCTTCCGCTCATGGCTAACTGTAAGAAAAAGTCGATTAAGATCGTGCTTCACGGGCTTGAGAGCCGAGCTTTTATAGAGCAGCTCTTCCTTTCCATACGAGGTAGCAGCCAATGACTACAGTTCCCTCCAAAAACAAGCTATTAGTTAGATTGCTTGATGCAGTTGAAACATTTACATTCTAGTATTTTACATTCAGTTAAGTGCTTAATACCTGCATTATTGTCAAATAATGTCTGCGTTGAAATTAATGCAGTTTGGATTAAAGAACAGTGCCATGATTAGATGGAGAAAAAAACGCATTTCAGAGTTTACACGTTACATCAATACGTTTTCATATGCTTTTTTGTTAAATAAATTGCGTCAGCTGAGCGTGTTTGCTGGTTGATCCCGTTTATCAGAAATATTTGTGAACATTTAAGCGGGAAAGAAATATAAGGAACAAAAGAAGCTGTTGGGGGAGGGGAGGGAAGAGTGAGTGAAGCCAGCGTTTGAACATTTGGAAACACGCGATTGGCGGCTCTGCTTCTATTCTTTTGACAATGAGATCAGTGAAGAGGACCCGCCCTTCTCGCCAACACAGGAATATGATTAGATAGAGTCTCCTCTTCTAAATCTGCATGAGAGCTCTATAAATAACACAGACTGGCATTTATCAGCACATTAGTCTCTGAGTAGTCAGTCATGCCTGAGCCAGCGAAGTCCGCACCCAAGAAGGGATCCAAGAAGGCGGTGACCAAAACTGCGGGGAAGGGAGGAAAGAAGCGCAAGAGGTCCAGGAAGGAGAGCTACGCTATCTACGTCTACAAAGTCCTGAAGCAGGTCCATCCCGACACCGGGATCTCCTCGAAAGCCATGGGCATCATGAACTCGTTCGTCAACGACATCTTCGAGCGGATCGCCGGGGAAGCGTCTCGCCTCGCTCACTACAACAAGCGCTCCACCATCAGCTCCAGAGAGATCCAGACCGCGGTGCGCCTCCTGCTGCCCGGGGAGCTGGCTAAGCACGCCGTCTCTGAGGGCACCAAAGCCGTCACCAAGTACACCAGCTCCAAGTAGAGCTCTGCTCGAGCTGCGACACCCCAAAGGCTCTTTTAAGAGCCGCCCACTCTCTCTTTAAAAGAGCGTTCGATTATCATCTTTCTTCGAATAATGCCAAACGTGAAGGCGGCGGTATACAATCGATCTTAAAGTTAACGTAAAATAACGCAATTTCCGATGCTAAATAATACTTTAGTAGTAAAGTGTTTGAATGTTTGCATGGTCAGTAGTAATAACTGCAGATTTTAATCTTAGAAAAACTAACATTTTACTTCCGCTTACTATTTTTGTTATAATTGACATATTTATTATTGTACTTTGGGTCTTCTGTAGTCAAAAAAACGCAATCTATTAAACAATTCTCTTGTTTAATATCGTTTCCACACTTTCTGTGGTGTGTAATCGGAATATGGTTTGTACTTTTCTATAAATTGTTTTTGTGCAGCGTTTCTGTAAGAAACTGAATTATGTCGTTGTATGATCTGCTTGAAAAGACCAAACGAAGCACAGGAGCCAACACGAACTGCTTTCTTTTCAGAGGCACATCAGGCAAAACGAGCCGATTGAAAAGACAAAGCAAAGAGCCAAAAACCAGTTCAGGGTGTCAGAATAATGTGTTTACTGAATCTGCATACGAGTGTGTTTGAGTATCAGAAGCCCATGGGACGAGCCCTAAACTTACACCTAACTCTCACCAGCTTTGTCTCTCGATGAGCCTCACCTTTTCTCTGAGAGAGCCAATCATGTATGCCTTAAATCTCTAAAACTCCCAACATCTTTGACTGAAGCTCTCTGATTGGTGTTCCTGGTTAGGTTCCTCCTCTCTGGAGGAGACTGCTCTGAAGATGTTTTCAAAGGCAGATAGCAGACTCGAATCCGGGCCCTTTTCGTCTCTGGAATCGGCCCCTAAAGGAAGAGCTCTAGAGCGCCCTCATCATGTAGTAAACTTGGAGTTAAAATGTAATGCCTTTTTAGAATGATTAATTCCAAATTAAGTGCAGACAATAACTCTTTACTCTTGGTTCATATTTCATAAGCTGTATAATCTAATGCATTGTTTATTCACATCACTGATGATAAATGTTTGAACCTTTTCACTCATTTTTCTTTCACTGAAACACTTAAGGGTTAATAAGAATATTAACGTCAAGTGTGAGTAAATATAAAGGTCACTGAGTGGGTTAAAACTTAATATTATCATTAATAATTAACATGCTAATTTATTTGGCTGTGACCAAGAATAATGGTAAAGATAAAACCTTTTAAATCAATTATGGAGTAAGATATACAAATTGATGTGAATTATTAAAAATCCTTTAGCACTGTTTCGAGACAGAACACGTGAGCCTTGGGTCCCGACTGATATCTGTTTTTGGGGCCGAGCACCGGGGCCCCAACAATTCAAAAGTGTTGTTTTCGAGAACAGTGTTACTGTGCGTGTCTTGCATTAAATGTTAAGATTTCAGAGGGATCCACTAATTTTTTAAATTATTTTTGTCATTGTATAATATTAGTAATTAGTTATACAAGTTAAATTTGCATTAGAGCTTCCATGTTTTTGTTGATGTAGAATGAACCTTTTATTTTTAATCCTGGTGAGATTTTGCACCTTTTTGGAAGTGTGGCTCTTAAAACATGTTCATTTTTGGTATTTCTTTTGTTTGTTGTTTTGTTCCACTTGCCATCTGGGATGTGGTTTTGGCGTTAAATAACAATTTTTGAATATAAAATAAGAAAAAGAGGATAATAAGAAAAATGATATTTTTTCTTTACATGTGTATGTATTTATATACACAAATATATAAATGTATCGATCCTTACATTGATTATCATAAACACAGACACACATACACTATAGACAGATGATTTTTTACAGAATGTGTTTTCTGGACATCTTCTATCTCGATTTGGTTGAAAAGCAGACTTTTTGTAGCCCTGGCAAAAGAAAACATTTGGTATTTATCTTCAGTCTGAAAAAAACCAAAGAACTCAGAATTAAAACCAGAAGCTGAAGCTGATCTGTAACTGATATATTCTTGCGTCTGACTACAAATGTATGGGTTTAATAGCTAAAAATTGTCCGTAAACACTTACATTCTTTTCTTTAGTGTCCCAAACCTAATGAACTTTTTTTTAAAAGATTTTTTAAAGAGTTTCTTTTATCTAATCTGAACACCTTAATTTGTAAACAAATTATTGCATTCTTTTTTTTTATTTTTATTTTGTATATAGTTTACTAACAAAAACACTCACAGTCCTCACAAATGTTTAATTTCTACCATCAATTATACTTCTTTTCAATG
>UELW01000402.1:7500-15000 GCA_900490495.1 Danionella dracula | reverse complement strand
ACTCAGACGCCAGCAAGGTGGAGGTGGAGTACTGATTTGGGCTGGTATCATCAAAGATGAGCTTGTGGGGAATTTACGGGTTGAGGATGGAGTCAAGCTCAAGTCCCAGTCCTACTGCCAGTTTCTGGAAGACACCTTCTTCAAGCAGTGGTACAGGAAGAAGTCTGCATCCTTCAAGAAAAACATGATTTTCTTGCAGGACAATGCTCCATCACACGCGTCCAAGTACTCCACAGCATGGCTGGCAAGAAAGGGTCTAAAAGTAGAAAAACTAATGACATGGCCTCCTTGTTCACCTGATCTGAACCCCATAGAGATCCTGTGGTCCATCATCAAACGTGAGATCTACAAGGAAGGAAACCAGTACTCCTCTCTGAACAGTGTCTGGAGGCTGTGGTTGCTGCTGCACGCAATGTTGATCGTGAACAGATTAAAACACTGACAGAATCCATGGATGGAAGGCTTTTGAGTGTCCTTGCAAAGAAAGGAAGGTATATTGGTCACTGAATGGTTTGTTTTTGAATTGTTCGTTTATTTTGAAATAAATTAGTGAGATGGGTAAATATTAGTTTTTTATTAATTTGCCTAATAATTCTGCACAGTAATAGTTACCTGCACACACAGATATCCTCCTAAGATAGCCAAAACTAAAAAAGCCCCACTCCAACATTCAAAAATATTCAGCTTCGATATTTGTGTGTCTTTTGAGTAGATAGTAGTTGCTCAATGATAAAATTAATGTCAAAAATATAACTTGCCTAATAACTGCACACAGTATAGTCAAAAGACACACACACATTTTATATATATATATATATATATATATGTGTGTGCGTGTGTGTTTTAACAGATAAAATGTTTTACATATTTTAAGCAATTACTTAATGTTGTTATTTTGATTCTCAGCATATTAATTTCCACTATAACTGACACCTACAGGCTCAAGAAAACAAAGACATCAAGCTTTTTTTTTTACCCATGAAAATAAATATCTTCCCTGTTTAATCTATCTAGGGTAAATATTTCATACACTTCAGCATACTCCTGGTCATACAAGTGATAAGAGCCATAAAGCTATTAGAGGATAAAGAACATTCAAAGCCGTTACATTCTTCCTATAAAACGTCTGTCAGTGAGGAAGTAAGAATTTCAATCATCGCCGGTCTCCATCCGGAATAACAATTAATGTTCATCACGATAAGTTAGACGCTCAGAGAAAGGCTAAAAGAACCAGCTCAAGAGTACGTTAATTTTAACATAGAAGTGAATCTGAACCTGCGAACGTCTCAAATAAACCTAGCGGTCGCCCAAAGAACTGCTATTCAATTACTTCCTGTTCCACGTTGAGAGCGAAAGTAGATTTCTTCTTGGACTCAACCTTGATTTCAAAGCCTGCTAATGGCATTAACAGCGTAAAACACAAATTATCACAGTAATTGTTAGCTTATCATATTTTTACTATAATATGACAGCAAACGCACTTTTAAAGAGATAGTGGGCGGCTCTTAAAAGAGCCTTTGGGGTGTCGCAGCTCGAGCAGAGCTCTACTTGGAGCTGGTGTACTTGGTGACGGCTTTGGTGCCCTCAGAGACGGCGTGCTTAGCCAGCTCCCCGGGCAGCAGGAGGCGCACCGCGGTCTGGATCTCTCTGGAGCTGATGGTGGAGCGCTTGTTGTAGTGAGCGAGGCGAGACGCTTCCCCGGCGATCCGCTCGAAGATGTCGTTGACGAACGAGTTCATGATGCCCATGGCTTTCGAGGAGATCCCGGTGTCGGGATGGACCTGCTTCAGGACTTTGTAGACGTAGATAGCGTAGCTCTCCTTCCTGGACCTCTTGCGCTTCTTTCCTCCCTTCCCCGCGGTTTTGGTCACCGCCTTCTTGGATCCCTTCTTGGGTGCGGACTTCGCTGGCTCAGGCATGGCTGATAACACAGAGACTAATGAGTGCTGATAAAATGACAGTCTGTGTTATTTATAGAGCTCTCATGCAAATTTAGAAAAAGAGACTCTGTCCAATCAGATTCGTGTGTTGGCGAGAAGGGAGGGATGCTCTACGCTGAGCTCATTGGCAGAAGAATAGAAGCAGGGCAGCCAACCGGTTTCCTCAAACCCCGTATTCGCTGTTTTCTCCCCTCCCCCAACAGTTTCTTTTGTTCCTTAATTCACTTTCCCGTTCAAATGTTTTAAATTATTTCTGATAAATGGGCTCAAACGCTTTATTTTAGCGCAGTTTATCTACAACATTTGTTAAATCATCGAACTACTCATCCATCCATTGATTTAAGTGCAGACCCTCATAGACCCTAACATATCTTATATTAGTTTTCTTGACTTGAGCTGCAACAGTCGAATAAATATTAATATTTTATCAAATAATTTTGACTATGAATTTACTATAAACTACAACATTCCAAACCAGATGGTGGGTAGTTAGTTTCTAAACAATGTTGTTCTTGATCTTTAATTTATTAAATACTGTGAATCGTTTGTAGAGTACATTCTTTACTCACAAATTGGAGTGTCATGTATATTTTTCAACATTTTAAGGCATATTTTAAGCTACTTAGTGATAATGTTCAGGCAGTTAAACACAATTTGAGATGAAATACCGACATCAGAGGCATCTTTTTTATGGAAGTATAATTTGATTATACACGCAGCGCTTTTTTTAAAATAAAGTTAGCTTTATTTAAAGTCAGCTAATTTATGCAATAAGCAAATAACACGTTCCGCTTAAAACCATGTAATTTTACAGTAAAAAAAAAATCTTATATTTAACCTGGTGTAATCTATATTCAGCAAACACAGAAAAAGCTCTTAGAAGAAAAAGTGGGTGGCTCTTAAAAGAGCCTTTGGGTTGTTTAGGTTTTCGGTCGAATGAGGGTTTATTTCCCCTTGGCGGGCTTCTCGCTCTTCTTGGGCAGCAGCACCGCCTGGATGTTGGGCAGCACGCCGCCCTGAGCGATGGTCACTCCGCCCAGCAGTTTGTTCAGCTCCTCGTCGTTGCGCACAGCCAGCTGCAGGTGGCGGGGGATGATGCGGGTCTTTTTGTTATCCCGAGCGGCGTTTCCAGCCAGCTCAAGAATCTCAGCGGTCAGGTACTCGAGCACTGCGGCCAGATACACCGGAGCCCCGGCACCGACGCGCTCAGCATAGTGTCCCTTACGAAGCAGTCTGTGAACGCGACCCACGGGGAACTGTAGACCAGCTCTAGAGGAGCGAGTCTTGGCCTTGGCCCGTGCCTTTCCTCCGGTTTTGCCTCTTCCGCTCATGGCTAACTGTATGAAGAAGTCGATTAAGATCGTGCTTCACGGGCTTGAGAGCCGAGCTTTTATAGAGCAGCTCTTCCTTTCCATACGAGGTAGCAGCCAATGACTACAGTTCCCTCCAAAAACAAGCTCCGCCTCTCTTTTCAAACTCTGTTCCTCTCTAAAACAATCTAAATTTGATTTACTTCATGTTCTTTTTCTCTTTCACCAAACACGTTTCTTCTTAACCAAATTTTGAAAATGGAGTTTAGAGCTAAGCGAAAGTTGAGATTGAAATTATGTGAAAATGTTACAATTGTGATGTCAGTCATTTTGTACACCTTCAATTTAAAATAGGAAATCAGCCAACAAGAGAACGTAAGAAAGTGTGGAGAGCAGGCATTTATTGAACTCGTTATTACGGATGCAAAACCTATGAAGAAAGGAAAATTCTAATGAAAGAAATAAAAAAAAATAGATATAGAACCATGTACAATTTTGACATTATTAAAAGATGCAATAACTTACAAAAGTATTTAGATTTTTCTTAAAAACTAATAATGATTACGGAATATAAGGGGTGCAGGTATTTGTATCCATTTTAGACACGTACATTCAGTATAGGTTGGAATATCTGTCGAGGTCAAAACCTACCCGGTAATTCTGATTTTGTTAAGCCACGTTTATGGTGCAGGCTCCCGTTCGTAAATGTCTGAAATAAACAATGAAATGAAAGTGAGCGGGAAAATAGAAAACCGCCTGAACTCGTTTGAAAACAAGGAAGCGCTGGGCTATTGGTCAGAGAGGTCATGTGACACTAAGAATCGTTCAAAAAGCCAATGACATACCTCCATTTTCAACGTGGAAGGGGGTGGTTAAGAATAAAAAGCCGTGTTTATGACGGGCGTACATGATATTTCTGCAAAGTCAGGAAAGATATCGTTGAGCAATGGCCAGAACCAAGCAGACCGCTCGTAAATCCACCGGAGGAAAAGCTCCGAGGAAGCAGCTGGCGACCAAAGCCGCCCGTAAGAGCGCCCCGGCTACCGGCGGCGTGAAGAAGCCCCACCGTTACCGGCCCGGAACCGTGGCTCTGCGAGAGATCCGCCGCTACCAGAAATCCACCGAGCTGCTGATCCGCAAGCTGCCCTTCCAGCGGCTGGTGAGAGAGATCGCTCAGGACTTCAAGACCGACCTGCGCTTCCAGAGCTCCGCCGTCATGGCCCTGCAGGAGTCCAGCGAGGCCTATCTGGTGGGGCTCTTCGAGGACACCAACCTGTGCGCCATCCACGCGAAGAGGGTCACCATCATGCCCAAAGACATCCAGCTGGCGCGCCGCATCCGCGGAGAGAGGGCTTGAGACCTGCTCGCTACTTCAATAACCCCAAAGGCTCTTTTCAGAGCCACCTCACTGTCTCAAACTAAAGAGCTGCTATTTTCCTTAATTAACACTTTTTTTTTCAGTAAAAGACTAACCGTAGTGATAATTACCTGATACAAGTTAAAATGAAGTGAACTTGTACTAAATAAAGGTGCAATAACGCACAATCTCAATTTTTAATCAATTGTGAAAATAACAGTAACGATAACCAAAATTAACACACTTATCATTTTTATATTCTGT
Source organism: Danionella dracula (assembly GCA_900490495.1). Lineage (NCBI taxonomy): Eukaryota > Metazoa > Chordata > Actinopteri > Cypriniformes > Danionidae > Danionella > Danionella dracula. The sequence goes on along the minus strand of UELW01000402.1, from coordinate 10,129 downwards.
TTACTTCAATGCAAATTATACAGCAATTATAACAATACTTAAATGCATTTATAAAACTTCAAAGTACGAGAAGATAAATATTAGTTAGATTGCTTGATGCAGTTGAAACATTTACATTCTAGTATTTTACTTTCAGTTAAGTGCTTAATACCTGCATTATTGTCAAATAATGTCTGCGTTGAAATCAATGCAGTTTGGATTAAAGAACAGTGCCATGATTAGATGGAGAAAAAAACGCATTTCAGAGTTTACACGTTACATCAATACGTTTTCATATGCTTTTTTTGTTAAATAAATTGCGTTAGCTGAGCGTGTTTGCTGGTTGATCCCGTTTATCAGAAATATTTGTGAACATTTAAGCGGGAAAGAAATATAAGAACAAAAGAAGCCGTTGGGGGAGGGGAGGGAAGAGTGAAGCCAGCGTTTGAACATTTGAAAACACGCGATTGGCGGCTCTGCTTCTATTCTTTTGACAATGAGATCAGTGAAGAGGACCCGCCCTTCTCGCCAACACAGGAATATGATTGGATAGAGTCTCCTCTTCTAAATCTGCATGAGAGCTCTATAAATAACACAGACTGGCATTTATCAGCACATTAGTCTCTGAGTAGTCAGTCATGCCTGAGCCAGCGAAGTCCGCACCCAAGAAGGGATCCAAGAAGGCGGTGACCAAAACCGCGGGGAAGGGAGGAAAGAAGCGCAAGAGGTCCAGGAAGGAGAGCTACGCTATCTACGTCTACAAAGTCCTGAAGCAGGTCCATCCCGACACCGGGATCTCCTCGAAAGCCATGGGCATCATGAACTCGTTCGTCAACGACATCTTCGAGCGGATCGCCGGGGAAGCGTCTCGCCTCGCTCACTACAACAAGCGCTCCACCATCAGCTCCAGAGAGATCCAGACCGCGGTGCGCCTCCTGCTGCCCGGGGAGCTGGCTAAGCACGCCGTCTCTGAGGGCACCAAAGCCGTCACCAAGTACACCAGCTCCAAGTAGAGCTCTGCTCGAGCTGCGACACCCCAAAGGCTCTTTTAAGAGCCGCCCACTATCTCTTTAAAAGTGCGTTTGCTGTCATATTATAGTAAAAATATGATAAGCTAACAATTACTGTGATAATTTGTGTTTTACGCTGTTAATGCCATTAGCAGGCTTTGAAATCAAGGTTGAGTCCAAGAAGAAATCTACTTTCGCTCTCAACGTGGAACAGGAAGTAATTGAATAGCAGTTCTTTGGGCGACCGCTAGGTTTATTTGAGACGTTCGCAGGTTCAGATTCACTTCTATGTTAAAATTAACGTACTCTTGAGCTGGTTCTTTTAGCCTTTCTCTGAGCGTCTAACTTATCGTGATGAACATTAATTGTTATTCCGGATGGAGACCGGCGATGATTGAAATTCTTACTTCCTCACTGACAGACGTTTTATAGGAAGAATGTAACGGCTTTGAATGTTCTTTATCCTCTAATAGCTTTATGGCTCTTATCACTTGTATGACCAGGAGTATGCTGAAGTGTATGAAATATTTACCCTAGATAGATTAAACAGGGAAGATATTTATTTTCATGGGTAAAAAAAAAAGCTTGATGTCTTTGTTTTCTTGAGCCTGTAGGTGTCAGTTATAGTGGAAATTAATATGCTGAGAATCAAAATAACAACATTAAGTAATTGCTTAAAATATGTAAAACATTTTATCTGTTAAAACACACACGCACACACATATATATATATATATATATATATAAAATGTGTGTGTGTCTTTTGACTATACTGTGTGCAGTTATTAGGCAAGTTATATTTTTGACATTAATTTTATCATTGAGCAACTACTATCTACTCAAAAGACACACAAATATCGAAGCTGAATATTTTTGAATGTTGGAGTGGGGCTTTTTTAGTTTTGGCTATCTTAGGAGGATATCTGTGTGTGCAGGTAACTATTACTGTGCAGAATTATTAGGCAAATTAATAAAAAACTAATATTTACCCATCTCACTAATTTATTTCAAAATAAACGAACAATTCAAAAACAAACCATTCAGTGACCAATATACCTTCCTTTCTTTGCAAGGACACTCAAAAGCCTTCCATCCATGGATTCTGTCAGTGTTTTAATCTGTTCACGATCAACATTGCGTGCAGCAGCAACCACAGCCTCCAGACACTGTTCAGAGAGGAGTACTGGTTTCCTTCCTTGTAGATCTCACGTTTGATGATGGACCACAGGATCTCTATGGGGTTCAGATCAGGTGAACAAGGAGGCCATGTCATTAGTTTTTCTACTTTTAGACCCTTTCTTGCCAGCCATGCTGTGGAGTACTTGGACGCGTGTGATGGAGCATTGTCCTGCAAGAAAATCATGTTTTTCTTGAAGGATGCAGACTTCTTCCTGTACCACTGCTTGAAGAAGGTGTCTTCCAGAAACTGGCAGTAGGACTGGGACTTGAGCTTGACTCCATCCTCAACCCGTAAATTCCCCACAAGCTCATCTTTGATGATACCAGCCCAAATCAGTACTCCACCTCCACCTTGCTGGCGTCTGAGTCGGACTGGAGCTCTCTGCCCTTTACCGATCCAGCCACGAGCCCATCCATCTGGCCCTCAACACTCACTCACATTCCATCAGTCCATAAAACCT
>UELW01000402.1:0-2500 GCA_900490495.1 Danionella dracula | reverse complement strand
AAAAAGAATGCAATAATTTGTTTACAAATTAAGGTGTTCAGATTAGATAAAAGAAACTCTTTAAAAAATCTTTTAAAAAAAAGTTCATTAGGTTTGGGACACTAAAGAAAAGAATGTAAGTGTTTACGGACAATTTTTTAGCTATTAAACCCATACATTTGTAGTCAGACGCAAGAATATATCAGTTACAGATCAGCTTCAGCTTCTGGTTTTAATTCTGAGTTCTTTGGTTTTTTTCAGACTGAAGATAAATACCAAATGTTTTCTTTTGCCAGGGCTACAAAAAGTCTGCTTTTCAACCAAATCGAGATAGAAGATGTCCAGAAAACACATTCTGTAAAAAATCATCTGTCTATAGTGTATGTGTGTCTGTGTTTATGATAATCAATGTAAGGATCGATACATTTATATATTTGTGTATATAAATACATACACATGTAAAGAAAAAATATCATTTTTCTTATTATCCTCTTTTTCTTATTTTATATTCAAAAATTGTTATTTAACGCCAAAACCACATCCCAGATGGCGAGTGGAACAAAACAACAAACAAAAGAAATACCAAAAATGAACATGTTTTAAGAGCCACACTTCCAAAAAGGTGCAAAATCTCACCAGGATTAAAAATAAAAGGTTCATTCTACATCAACAAAAACATGGAAGCTCTAATGCAAATTTAACTTGTATAACTAATTACTAATATTATACAATGACAAAAATAATTTAAAAAATTAGTGGATCCCTCTGAAATCTTAACATTTAATGCAAGACACGCACAGTAACACTGTTCTCGAAAACAACACTTTTGAATTGTTGGGGCCCCGGTGCTCGGCCCCAAAAACAGATATCAGTCGGGACCCAAGGCTCACGTGTTCTGTCTCGAAACAGTGCTAAAGGATTTTTAATAATTCACATCAATTTGTATATCTTACTCCATAATTGATTTAAAAGGTTTTATCTTTACCATTATTCTTGGTCACAGCCAAATAAATTAGCATGTTAATTATTAATGATAATATTAAGTTTTAACCCACTCAGTGACCTTTATATTTACTCACACTTGACGTTAATATTCTTATTAACCCTTAAGTGTTTCAGTGAAAGAAAAATGAGTGAAAAGGTTCAAACATTTATCATCAGTGATGTGAATAAACAATGCATTAGATTATACAGCTTATGAAATATGAACCAAGAGTAAAGAGTTATTGTCTGCACTTAATTTGGAATTAATCATTCTAAAAAGGCATTACATTTTAACTCCAAGTTTACTACATGATGAGGGCGCTCTAGAGCTCTTCCTTTAGGGGCCGATTCCAGAGACGAAAAGGGCCCGGATTCGAGTCTGCTATCTGCCTTTGAAAACATCTTCAGAGCAGTCTCCTCCAGAGAGGAGGAACCTAACCAGGAACACGAATCAGAGAGCTTCAGTCAAAGCTGTTGGGAGTTTTAGAGATTAAGGCATACATGATTGGCTCTCTCAGAGAAAAGGTGAGGCTCATCGAGAGACAAAGCTGGTGAGATTTAGGTGTAAATTTAGGGCTAGTCCCATGGGCTTCTGATACTCAAACACACTCGTATGCAGATTCAGTAAACACATTATTCTGACACCCTGAACTGGTTTTTGGCTCTTTGCTTTGTCTTTTCAATCGGCTCGTTTTGCCTGATGTGCCTCTGAAAAGAAAGCAGTTCGTGTTGGCTCCTGTGCTTCGTTTGGTCTTTTCAAGCAGATCATACAACGACATAATTCAGTTTCTTACAGAAACGCTGCACAAAAACAATTTATAGAAAAGTACAAACCATATTCCGATTACACACCACAGAAAGTGTGGAAACGATATTAAACAAGAGAATTGTTTAATAGATTGCGTTTTTTTGACTACAGAAGACCCAAAGTACAATAATAAATATGTCAATTATAACAAAAATAGTAAGCGGAAGTAAAATGTTAGTTTTTCTAAGATTAAAATCTGCAGTTATTACTACTGACCATGCAAACATTCAAACACTTTACTACTAAAGTATTATTTAGCATCGGAAATTGCGTTATTTTACGTTAACTTTAAGATCGATTGTATACCGCCGCCTTCACGTTTGGCATTATTCGAAGAAAGATGATAATCGAACGCTCTTTTAAAGAGAGAGTGGGCGGCTCTTAAAAGAGCCTTTGGGGTGTCGCAGCTCGAGCAGAGCTCTACTTGGAGCTGGTGTACTTGGTGACGGCTTTGGTGCCCTCAGAGACGGCGTGCTTAGCCAGCTCCCCGGGCAGCAGGAGGCGCACCGCGGTCTGGATCTCTCTGGAGCTGATGGTGGAGCGCTTGTTGTAGTGAGCGAGGCGAGACGCTTCCCCGGCGATCCGCTCGAAGATGTCGTTGACGAACGAGTTCATGATGCCCATGGCTTTCGAGGAGATCCCGGTGTCGGGATGGACCTGCTTCAGGACTTTGTAGACGTAGATAGCGTAGCTCTCCTTCCTGGACCTCTTGCGCTTCTTTCCTCCCTT
>UELW01000816.1:0-49897 GCA_900490495.1 Danionella dracula | reverse complement strand
CTTTTGAGTAAGACATGACTGAAATTAATCCAGTTATTCAGTGCTTAACACTACAAAAGTGCCTTTTTATCTACTCTGACAGATCCTCACAGAACACAAACATTTTCAGATTAAAAACCTGAATCGACTTGAGTATGTTTCACTTGACAATTCAGGTTTGAGTCTTTTCTTTTCTGTCTCATTTTTATATTTCTGGAAACAGTGACTTTGTGTCTTTTAAATGAACTTCTCATGTGCAGTTACTAAGAAAATGTTTGTTTTTTGTTTCATTCTCGACTTCATTATTATCTGCATTAATATTATGCATGAGAAGCTTACTTGTTTTCCTCTTTTGTTTTGTATTTTGTTAAATATTCATAAGGAAGATGCAATTAGCACATAGTTAATAAATAATTAACACACCGCTCTCTACATTTGTATACCTCATTTACAGAAACTTACCGGTAAAGAAAATAGCAGACTGCTGTAAATTCCTTAACTAGTGTTAGTTAAACATATAAAGAAGTGAAAAATCAGATTCTTCATTGGGGTCCAGTTATAAAAAAGTATATATGTGTGTTTTTGTTTTTATTTCATACATTTGTTTGGCTCTAATGTTCACTTCTGCTTTTCTGATTTTCAGTGCAAAATATCTATATTTCATTTTACATTTTTAACATTTCATATAATTAAGTTGAAGTTGAGGTTTTTTGAAAGTAGTACTCTAGAAATGCCCAGTAAATGATTTTTTAAAGAAATAAATTTTATTTGAATATGAACCAGTGTTCTTTATGTGTAACAAAAACTGAAGATCTCATTCATCAATTTTTTTGGAGAAATGTACAGTGCTGGTTATAAGGGAAAGGTTTAAGATACCTCATGTTAAATACAGGTTAATTCTTCTTGAGGATAAATTGTAAATCGAGGAGAGATGTGTTTCAAACAAATGTTCACACCAATGTTCAGTGATGGTGTTTTTTAAATAGCGATTTAAATTAGGGGTGGGCCATCTTTTTGAGATGTTTGGTAACATTCAATCATTTTCATGTCGGCTTTGTTCCCTTTCGGGGTCGCCACAGCGGAATGAACCGCCAACTCTCTGGCATATGTTTTACACAGCGGATGCCCTTCCAGCCACAACCCATCGCTGGGAAACATTCACACATTAACACTATGGGCAAATGTTCTTACCCAATTCACTTATACTGCATGTCTTTGGACTTGTGCAGAAACCGGAGCACCCGGAGAAAACCCACACGATCACTGGGAGAACATGCAAACTCCACACAGAAATGCCAACCGACCCAGCCGAGGCTCGAACCAGCAACCTTCTTGCTCTGAGATGACCGTGCTACCCACTGCGCCACCGTGACGCTCTGTTTAGTAACAGTTCAACCCAACTTTAAATTGCACAATTTAGGGGGCAATTACACCATTCTTCCATTAGTCAGACAGAGGCGACCCAATGTGATTATGTGAGCCAATTCTTATTGGAAAAAAGACTTTACAAGACATCCTGTTCATTGCTGATTAGTTAATCATTGAACTTACTGTTTGGCCAGAAAGAAATGTAACTAACTCTATTTTTTTACATAGGAACCTCAGAAAAAAAAATCACCCTTGCACATGACAATGAAAGTTTAGCTGATGTTGAACAAGTGATTTTCTAGTCATTCAAATAAACTCATTCATGCATTTGTTAAGGTTTTTAAAAAAAAAAAAACTTTTTGTGACTTTGAAACGGTGCATGGTGTGGTTTGTATAAACACTCATCATCGACATCAACAAGATAAAGCAACACACCATAATGATGCAGCTGATGTGCTGCATTTCGTTTGTTTTTAGGAGGGATGAAACACACTTCAGATGTGTTTTGTCCTCAATTCTTCCTTCCATACTTGCTCCTTCTTTTCCTTCCAGCGCCTCACGAGGAGCATGATTTGTGACAGAAAGCTGATATTCCTGTTAATAAACAGTCCTCCTCTCAGCCAGCATCGTGTTTAAGAGCAGCAATGAAAACTCTTTGTTTCAAGTTGTCATGAAGCCCCGAGATGCTGCTGACAGCTACCAGTGACTGAACAAGTCTGAATAGAAACTGTGTGTATTTATGTGTGTACCTGTGTGTTGAAGACTGCACCTGTCATAAAAAACACACAATGCACAAGATGAAACTGACAGCTACCTGAGTGTGGCACAGGCCTGAACTCATGTTCAAGCAGATGCCACGCTCCTACAATCAGAACAATCACTCGCTCCTACTAGCTGCCAGGATCTTATAGAAATGAACTGGCTTCTAAGAGATAAATGCTCTAAGAAGGCAGTCTTGTCAGGTAGTGTGCATTCAGGGGTTCCTAATAATTGGCATCCTATTTGCTCTTAAAAATATCCTAAAGGAACCACACTACAAGCTGAATGTCTTGTGGATATACACAAATTCATGAGTAAAACTGGTGCTTTGTAAGATGTATATATTTAAAACATTAAAAAAACAGAGAAATTCTATATATTTTTCATTTTTACAATAAGAGATATTAACTTTATGTCACTCATCATAATGTCAAGTTCTGTTTTAACATAAATACAATTTTGGATACTATGTGATTCTGATGCATGTGCAATCAACAATAGTTTAGGGATTGCTAACTGTGCAGAGATAAAGATCGTCCTCTGTTAAGTCCAAACCGTTGGCTAATTGGCTTAATTTTTTTTATGCGTTATACAGGTCAAATTAATCACATGCGTTAATGCATTAATTTTAACAGCACTAATATATTTATATAGTGTTATATAAACAATATATATAGACAAATTGGAATTTTTCTTAGGTTGAATCAGAATCATGGCTTACTGTTTACTGTATGTACAAGAAAAGATCTATAAAAATGGAAAAAATACCTTTTCTGTTTCTTTTCTCTATTTTAAAACGAACGTTTGCATAAATGTAAAAACTGCCATTTCCCAATTTATACAGTACACACACACACGCACACGCACACACGCACGCACACACACTAACTGTTCAAACTTGTCCGACTCGGGTTGCTATGTCTCCTCAAACTGCTAGCACTGAGAGATTCTGGGAAATTTGGGTGCCTTGGTCAACTTCTGTAAGTTGCTATATTGATTGACTGACTGATTGATTGATCGATTGATTGATCGTTTGATTGATTGAAATGTCACCATTGACTTGACACTGTCATTCAAAATCAATGGGAAGGAGTACCATTCACTTTTAATAGGCCAATAGAATGCATTGAATCCCTTATGCTTCCACGGTGAAAGAACAATTGCCATTGGTTACCACTGGAGAGTCACACAGAAAATAGGGATGACTCAATAGAGTTAACGCAACCTGGAGATTGTTAACGCTAGTGGAGATTGGAATTTAACATGTTACCAAATTGCATAAATTAATACGCCCATGCTACATTTCTCAAATATATTGATAACAAAGCAACCTACAGATGGTTGTTTAATCTTAACCCTAGTGGAGAGTAGATTTTAACATGAAAGCAAATTTGCATAAATGAACTCGACCATGCTCAATAAACACTTCTAAGTCAAAAATCTTGAAAATTAAGTGACAAATTTAAAAATTAAGTTTTATTCTTAACCCTAGTGGAGAGTGCACTCTATCTTGATGCCACATTTTCATTAATAACCAAGCCACGCTCACTAAGCTACAGGTAGGTAACCGTTTCAGACCTTCTTAAAGCTATACAAAACTTAATCAAGCAAAAAAAAAAAAAACCTTCAGACTTCAAGCAAAGATTTGTTAAACTATAACACATCTTATTTTCCAAGACAACAAAATTTGCTTACAGAACTTTAAATACTCGTTCACTCTTGTAACTGCCTAGCATCAGAAGCACAAAACAATGTAAGGGGTCTGAGATCAGAGTCTGGTGAAGGAGGTGGCATAGGTTGCTTAAACGTTGATAAATACTTGTTAGCAGGCAGTCTTAAAACAAACGTGTTCCAAACTTATTATTTAACTTCAGGGTTTTGTATTTGATCTGGTTAGATGTTTTGGAACAGAATGTGCTGTATTCAGTCAATTTAAACATTTTAACCTAGTTTGTTTTATCTGCATAGGCCATTCGTTTTATCCGTTCGTTTTGTATTTTTTCCAAGCCTTAGTGGTGCCCTTGTTTTCGGGTTAAAGCAACAATAACAATGGGTTTTGTTTATCGCCCTGTTCTGTGGCAGACTGTTTTAAATCAAACAGCTCTCTTGACTTCTCAGCTTTCCTCTCATCTCTCCCACTTCTTTCTTTTTCTGGTCCTCATCTTTTGTGCCTCTTCTCACTAATGACAAACAGTTAAATTGCTGCTCTGGATTGTTGCTTACTTGGTTCTGCAACAACAGTAAACGAAAAAAAGAAAATAGTTTGCAGATGACAAACATGTCAAAGTTGTGCCAAGCATGATCTTCCCTTCTGCCTCTAGCTTTGATTTAAAGTAGTCTGTGCCGTCCTCTAATAGACCTCAGCCCTCTTCTAAAGTCTAAAGTTTTTTCATACTATAAGGGAAACCTAAATGTCTGCAGTTTTTTGTAATTTAGAGAAGTTTCCATTTTTTTATACTGGGGATTTCATTCTGAAAACCTTTTAAGGAATAAGTATTGCTTTTTCTCAGCCTCTCTTTCACATTGAATCACAAAATATTGTCAGAAAAATGAAGAAGAAAAAATCTGGCAAATACTACAGGATTTGTTTTTTGTTTTAGTTAGCAAGTCTTCAACACATTTGTCCTGTGTAACATCTACTTTTAAGATAAGGGGAATCTACATTTGTACCTCTCCCCTCATCAAGACGACTCATTTCGGGGGAGCTTGGATTAGGAAAGTAACAAAATTCCTGGAAAGTGATCTTGTTCTCTGGTGTGGTGTTCATGTATTTCTTTTCTTACTGCATTCCTTACTTCCATTAATCCAGATACTGATTTAAAAATGCACATCTCAACAAAAAACTAAAAACAAAAGAGTCCGTAGACAAGTCTAGCTTGAAATCAAAGATAAAACACTATATACAATATAAATAACATAATTTTTTTTTCATTTTATATAAGTCACCCCATCATTATTTTTTATTATGGTTAAATATAGTTAATTGTTTATTCAATACATGCTTTTTAATACTACATTTAATGACAGCATAATTTGATACTATTGTTTTGTGGCTTTAAAAAAAACCTTCATGTCACGTGGTCTTTATGCAAATTAGTTAATGGTGTCATCTGCTCATTTTGATAAACCAAAAAGCAACTTTACTTACAGAGGAGCTTGCAGCACAGTGAAATATATGATATACGAAATATTTTATAAAATCTTTTATTGATTGTAGAGTTCAAATTAACATGAGCCAAAACACTTTTCCACATTTGTTGTAATCCACAAAGAATATCAAGACTGAGTTTATACAGCATTTCTTCATGTACACAACGGCAATGAGTTTTAAATGCTTCAAGATGCCCAGCATCGCACATTGGCAGGCAGATCCCATGAGTCTACCTTTTTAACTAGTTGAAGAGTAAAAGAATTAAGATGGGAGAACAAGATGGATGGAGTGATTGTGAGCGAGAGATAATGAGCGTATGGTGCTGTGCTGGAATCTGAAAGTCATCTTCTCTGTTAATTATCCTCGTTCACAGACTCCTCATCCAAGACTTCTTCTTGAATTGCAATGGATAGCTTCCAGAGGTTGTTTTTTTGTTTTAATTTTTTCAGAAAAAATACAAATGAACTGTTATTAATCCACCACTAGTCTGTAGCATCCACATGGATGATGCCTGCAATAGTCATGACATAGCCAATTAGAAAACCTGAGGGATATTATTATTTGGATAAATAGTAGGCATGGCAGGTGAGCATTAGAGTAAACATCTCTCTGGAAACAGTTATTGGGAAAACAGTTATTGGAAAAAGTAAGTATTTTATTTGTAATATTTTTTTATGCTAAAAATGAATATCTCCGGAATGTAGCGTCAGATAAGCTTGATTGTAACTGAAATAATCTAGTAATTCTTCAAAATAAAAAAAAATGTTCTGACAAAGATAATAATTGCACAATAGCAACAATTAATAATTTCTTTGGTGTCCTGATATCAATCTGCCCGAGGACCACTGCATTATAAGCTGGGGGTCAAATGGGCTTGACTTTGGACATACCTGCTTTTAGGCCAATCTATAGTTGTGCATAAAACCTAAGATTTGCCCGTTGCGGAAGGCTCTGCGTGCACTCGTTTGTCAACAAAGCATTCACAGCTCGGTTTTATTTACCTTATCATAAATCGTGTAAATATAACTTCTTACATACATGCGCTGCTGCTGTCTCTAAACTGATCAATATCACAACATGGCATGATGACAATGCTAAGTTCTAGCTAGCTAAAACTCAGCACAGATAAAGAAAAGTTAATTACGTTATTGCCAAAGTTTTACTTCATTATCCAGTGTTTAACACAGAGCGCAAGAGAAAGAGCTTGATCTGCTCCACTTCGTCCAATCACGTAACCTTGCAACCTTCGCAGAGGGCAATGTGTAGAGTTGGCGCAGAAGTATAGATCAGGCTTTAGGTGTATATTTGTAATTTACCATGGGTGGAATCTAAAGCTTTGTGATGTCACAAACAAAGCAGACTTAAAAGCTAATTTTAGTGTCGATTAAAGAACATTAACGACTTTGGAAATAATAAAACAAAAATAAATAAATTAAAAAACCTGAATGGGCTATTTCCACTTAAAGACAGTTATTCCTAAATATTTAGCTAAATTATTGTCAGCTAAAATTAAGTAAATTCTATGATTTGGTTAATTACACCAGTGTTTATTTTATTTGTGTTTAATATGGATTTAGTGCAATTATATCTCCCCAATAATGCAGTGAATCCACTATTTAAACAAAATAGGCAGCCAACAACCAATTCATAAGTTCTCACGAGGACTCTGATCTCAGAAATATGACCTATATTCAGAGACTTTAGAGCTCAGTGTGTGAGGTAAAGAGCATAAATAATAGCTATCTCCAATCTTATTGGCTAAAGACTTGTACCCTGAACAATTTAATTGGATAAACTTAAATTAAACATTAAAGAAATCTAACATATGTCTCAGGAAATGTTTTCTTTTTGTGATTACTGTGTATTACGTCTGTTTCCAACTATATCTGTATCCGTGGCATCTGTGTCACATCATGGTAGCGTATTTACTGAGCGGGTAGCTCTTTTGTTTTCACACAGCACTCGTTTTCAGCATGTATGGCAACAGAGTGACCGACAATGTGCATGTGAAGAGTGCGCTTTTTATTACATTTCTTGATTAAGCGTGTACTGTATAGGGCATGGTTTGAGGCTTTAAAATACTTTATAGTTTTTATTATTTATTTACAATATTTTTTTCATACCTTATTAATTACAGCAGATTATGACAGGTAAAAGCCTTTTTTTATGTAAAAGCCTTAAAGTATGGACTAAAATAAAAAATCTAGTTTTATTTTTATCTAGTAAATAGTTTTATTAATTTATTAAGTTCAAATTAAATGTCTCACAGCGGTGACAGTTCTTTTGCTAAAGACACACCAAACATAACAGATGGGGCAGAAAAATGTTTATCCAGCCCTTAAAATGTAATTTAAATAAACATTAATGAAAGTATTCTGCACATATCTTTTTCAGAAAAAATGTACAAAACTGTTAAGAAAACATGGACTTTTGTGCTAGGGACAAAAGGTTGCCTCAGAAATCAAATGTTTGTGTGTGTCTTTTTTTTATGAAGGAAAATAGATATGCTTAATAACTGTGTAAAGCTCACAGAAAGCCACTTCTTTTGTTTGCTGCAATCAGATAAACATTCAAACGATAAAGACTTCTTATATTACAGTATTTCAATTATGTAAAGTTTTGTTAAATATCATTTTAATACATTTAATTATGATTTCCTCTCAAAGAAAATTTTTAGCAGGGATTATATAATTCACACACAAGGATTTTTCTAGATAAACTTATGCTCTGCCTGAAAGATAACAAACAATTGGATCCTGTCCCTTCCTCTCAGCTTGTTCCTATTTGCATAATCAGCTGAGTTCAATAACTCATACTTCCAGAAGAAATTCATTCTAAAACATGGCTTTTCATAACAAGCATCAGATTTTCAAACCTGGCACTTTCCATTTTAGCAGGCGTGCTCAAAGACAAACACAAAGATGCTAACATGTTTTTCTCAAAACACACTAATTGGTTCCTTGAGACCTAATTAACATCACCTGCTTAATTACTGCCTAAAACCAATCAACAGATTTCCCACTAATTGTGTTTTCTTGCCCATCAAGGCCGGATGTTGCCATGGAGACATGTCACCTGAGGCGTGATGTACATACAGTACACATGCCAAACAAAAAGGGGACGGCCTCCAATTTAGGCATGTTTGTGTACAACCTCATCAGCAAACACCTTATGCTAGACTCAAGGGATCAGCGCTGAGCTGTTGTTTTTGAAGCAGGCAAAACGAAACATGCTCCGGTTCCAGCCATCGAGGGGCACAGCTGTGAGGAGCAGTCTCCCCAGAGACACATGCCAGTCAAGATCCCATGAGCATATAAATTGAAGAGCGCAGTTGTTTTTCTCTTTTTATGTGGTGCATAAGTAGAAACAAAGATGAAAATGCTGTTTAAAGCACATCGTTAATGGGTTTTAAAATGTATATAAAAATGTCAACTATTACACAAGGATATAAATGATAAAAATGAATACTAATATTGCTGTAAAATTAAAGAAAAAAATAAACCAACACTAAATATAAACTGTTGTAACGATTTTGTGTCATTCTTAACCAAGAAAACAGGGCCCATCCTTGGGTATCAAGCGCCAACTAGTGGCCTGCAAAATCTGTTTTGCCACAAGGACAGTGTCATAAATATTGTATTCCGAGAGCCAAGAAGGAGCCAAGAAAGCGGGGTTTGTTCACCAAGTTTAATTGTGCCACCAAGTGATTCAAACAAACCAAAACAAACTAAATCAATATAAACAGTACAAACAACTTGTTCCTAATCAAACAAGAAAAGAAACCTGCTCAACAGCAAAAACTTAACATAGACTATACTGTTGTTCTGAAGCCTTTCATGAATTAGTTTCCCATCAAAACAAATTGGGTAAAAAAAAAATGAAGAGCAAGATTTTTAAAATCACATAGAGCTAGAATTTCTCTATTTTTTAACCAAATTTTTTAATTTTGGAATTAATATAAGTAATAAGGGCAACTAGCATGGTCAGTTTTTTATGAGCAGGTTTATGTGTAAAATAAGTGTAGTTTATTTAGCTCCTTAATTCAAAGTACAAGACTTGTTTACAGCTCAGGTTCAACTGGGAAAAAATGGACCCTAAGAACAAAAAGGTTGAGAACCCTTGCCTTAGCTAATCAGTGCCTTCAACAGAGCAGCAGACTTCAGTAAGGAATCAAATTCACTTTATAATTATTGTAATATACTGGTCACTGACAGTAGAGATGCGTTTTCTGGAGTGACAAATCTTGTTATTCTGTCTGGGTTTGACAGTTGCCAGGGGAACACTACTTGTCTGACAGCATTGTGCTGAGTGTAAAGTATGGTGGAGGGCAGATGAGGGTGTGGGGTTTTCAGGAGCTGGGCTTGACCCCTTAGTTCCAGTGAAAGGAACACTGAATGCTTCAGCTTATCAATATATTTTGGACAATTCAATGTTTTCTTTTGGAAACAGAAAAGAGCTAGCTCCTTTGTCTTCCAACATGATGGATGCACCAAGCAAGGTCAGAAAAGACATGAAATTGAATGGCTTTGTTCTCATTTCAACCCGATAGAGCACCTTTGAAATAAGAGCCAGTCCTTCTTGTCCATCATCAGTGTGTGATCTCACAAATGCGCGTGTGGAGAAATGGTTAAAAAAATCCCCCAAAAACTTTACTAAACCTCATAAACACTCCTGGCTAAAATTTGAAGCCCTTATAGCTGTATAGGTTAAAGCCGTGTCATATTGAACCCTCTAGATTACAAGTTCATATACGAGTCAAGACAGATCAGCAACTACTTTTGGAAAATAAAAAAAGTTTAAGGCTTTGTTTAAGTTAAACAAGGAGGAAATATTTATTAGTTCTCCTACTTCACTTTCCTTTCATCAACTGCTTTCAGCTGTGTCGTCAGCCATGAATGATGTAAAACCTCCCACCCCCACTCAGAAATGCAACGTCTGTGCCAAAACAACGACAGAAAAGTCGGATAAATGCTACCTGGCTGTTTAGACTGAGGTCAGATGGCAAAAACCTGATCTGATTTAGGACCACATAAGAAAGCGAAATCTGAATCTAATTGTTCAGACTGTCATATGGGCAAACAAATGTTGATTTGGGTCACTTTGGGCTGCAGTCTAAATGTAGCCATAAGTTACTCATGTGCAGTTGAATAGGGTTACAAGCTTTATACATTGTCGTGCACTAGTTGCTTCATGTTTACTGTTTAATATACATCTTTTTATTAAAATGACACATTTGCCAATAAACGATTTACAGAAAAAATCTCTAGTGATTAAACAGTGTCCTCAAAAAACACACATGCCATTTGAGACTCCCTTCAAAGAACCTCCTTTGTTTGCTCTTAGCTATCATGTAAATCCCAAATCTCCTCACACTTACACTTATACAGTGCGACCCCCAGGAGGAATTTCACCCCAGTTTGATTCCCTTGACCACATACATGTCTGCCTTTCTCATGCAATATTTAGTGCCCTGAATGGAAGCCATAAAAACTGACCAAGCCGCTGCCATGGTAAATTATAAATTGCTATTGATTTTCTTTGCTTTTCTTTTGTGCTAGTAAAGCACCTCAGCCTCATTGTGAGATACTACTACTGTAGAAGAACGCACTTTATTAGATTATAGGAGAGAGCGAGTTATCTTGTATGCTCATTTAATAGCTCAGGGAATAGGGGCCATTTTCTTTCAATTCAAGAATGATATCACCGTCTTAAAAACAGTGAGAGTGCCGGATACTCATCTGAACACATGTCCCTTTAGCACTGCTAAATGCTAGCTAACACACTGTGCCATGCTTACACAAAAAGAAGATTTGAAACAACATATTGAGACTTGAGTATACTTAACAATGTAGACTATTACAACATAATTGTATCGCAGATCTTTTCACACTGCATGACTGTCTGGGGTAGCATTAAGTCGCCGTTGTGTTCATATTGACAGATAGATCAGCGTCAGAAGGTAATTCACTGCATGGCTCTGCATCGCTCAAATCACTTATTTGACAGTTCGCAGTGTATCATTTTTATTTGCATGATTTTTATCCGTTCTCCTCCCTTTCAACCTACTCCTTCAACACTTCGCCTCACTCGAAAGGTAAGGGTTATTATTTTTCATTTGTTTTATTCTGTTTTCATTGTTTTATTTATATGTACTAGATTTATTATAATTTGTACTTTTAAGGAGAGAAGAATCCTACTTTATTTTCTCTGGTTTTCTCATGTCCATGTTTTCAGGATACGAAGACCAGGATTAAAAATCTACCATAGCAAAAAGATAGCTGTATAAAAATGCTGCAAAAGTATAGTTGCTGCAAAACATTAAAAGGCTCAGTATGATGTTAATCAGATTATCATAAGTTCGGGAGGAGCTTGGCTGATAATTGACTAATCATATATATAACATCTACATTATGCAAGCACAAACCAACAGAGGAATATGTTTACCTCTTCAGCAAAAATGCAGACTTGCTCCTGCTAACTACCGCAAACAGTAGACACAACAGAACAAAACTGTGTTCTGTTAACTCATCTGGTCGAGGATATCCTTAAAATGCTTGTGATGAACAAAACAAGAAAACAGTATCATTACAACTTCAAAAAATCTTTAAAATATTAATGTTTTCCCCAAAAAATACAACGATCACATTTTGCTTCCTAGAGAGAACAACCTTTTTGGCGATTAATTTTGTCATGTAACTTTGTCATATTTCAAGATTAAAAAATATTTTGCCTTTTAATTAAGCACAGCTATTTTTAAATAGCCTCTGAATAACCAGCAAGCTCTGATTGAGAATGTTTTTGTGAGAGGTACAACATATTTTTTTATCATCCTTTGCTTGTTGGGTATAAAACAAATTGGGGATTTTCCTCTGCTTTACTTGACTTATAAATATTTTACATTTTAATAATTGTCTTAAATATGATTTTTATTTTTAGCCATGAACATTCATCACCCTCCAATCATAAGAGTGTACTTTCCATGCTTTCTGGAATTATTTTGTTGTATTTTTCTTTCATTATTATTTTATTAAAAACTGTCCCTCTTAGTGTACTTCAATAGAAAAAAGTAAGCACCTTGCAGTCAATTATCCTTTAACAATCTACAATTTTTTTACTTTACTCATACACAGATAAAATAAAAGTGTAAAAACATTTTAAATTGAATAAAATATTCACAACGATCTTCACACACTGATGTCTCAGGGTGATCTCAGTTTTCTGAGGTGGTGTTAAACACTTTGCTTTTCAGTCAAGGTGCTGCTAATTCTTGTAGAGTGAAAGAACAACAAGAGGAAACGTCTAATTCGACTCAATAAAAGCACGCTGGTTATTGATTCCTGCAGTTGTCAGCAGTGCTCTCGTTGCACAAGATCCTGCTCTAGATTTCCGTTCAGCGCATTCTTCTCCTCGCATGAATCCTTTCATTTGCAGCCATTCTAACACCTCTTTTTTTTTGACAAGGCAAGCATATCCTGTTATTGATGCCAAGGAAAAATAGCCCTGGTAATAGCAGCATTGCAGGACAGGAGCAAACCAAAGGACACAACCAATGTTTCCCACATGCTAACATGTCAAAGAAAGTGTCAAACCTTTTCAAATCAGCCTTTTACTTTCAAACACTATACAAGCTTTAGAGCAAGACTCCTGTACATCTTTTATTTATTTTTTTTAGCTCACAGAGTTACTGGGTTAACTTGCTTTCATGCTGTGTTGTAAAACCCAACTAAAAACTAAAAAGTTATTAAATTAAATGTACATTGAATCTAAAAAGCAACTAAAGTGTTTAATGAGATTCTATAAGAAAAATGGCAAAAACTACAATATTTACTGGATTTGAAAATAATTTTCCCTCAATTACCACACAAATTATTTGTGGCAGAAGTTGTTAAACTTTAAACATTTTTATGTTTAACTGTTTATCTTTAACTAAAAAGGTAATCAATTAAATGCACATTTAATAAAAAAAAATCCCCAAACAAATTGATCTCATCCTGGAAGGTAAATGCCAAAAAACAACAACAATCTTTACTGGATTTAAAAAGTTTTCCCTCAATTCTCACAAAATGATATGTGTGTGTGTGTTTTTTAATTTGGTAGCATTTAAACACCAAATATAAACAAAACAAGTCGACTTAAATAAAACATGAATTAGTGAGAATTTTACATTTTGAGTTCACAAA
This sequence comes from Danionella dracula, assembly GCA_900490495.1. Taxonomy (NCBI): domain Eukaryota; kingdom Metazoa; phylum Chordata; class Actinopteri; order Cypriniformes; family Danionidae; genus Danionella; species Danionella dracula. The sequence goes on along the minus strand of UELW01000816.1, from coordinate 36,460 downwards.
CAAGCGTGGTGGTGCAGTGGGTAGCACGGTCGTCTCACAGCAAGAAGGTTGCTGGTTCTAGGCTCGGCTTGGTCGGTTGGCATTTCTGTGTGGAGTTTGCATGTTCTCCCCGTGATCATGTGGGTTTTCTCCGGGTGCTCCGGTTTCTCCACAAGTCCAAAGACATGCGGTATAAGTGAATTGAGTAAGAACGATTGTCCATAGTGTGAATGTGTGTGTGAATGTTTCCCAGCGATGGGTTGTGGCTGGAAGGGTATCTGCCACGTAAAACATATGCCAGAGAGTTGGTGGTTCATTCCGCTGTGGCGACCCCGAAAGGGAAGAAAGCCGACATGAAGATGAATGATTGAGTTCACAAACATTGTCTGTTAAATATGGTATGAGGTTATTCTTGTGAAAGAACAAAATCGTCTGTGCACACGCACAGAGTTTAACCACATATTTTATTTTTGCTCGCTCAAAATACGTTTTTCTACATGAGAAGAACATTTCATTCACAAAACGCAACTCACACTCGTGAAAATTAAGTCTTCAAAATCATTCAAAATTTAACTTTTTGTGCTCAGAATTGTGATGCTAATAAAACCACATATTTTCTACCTGAACACCCATCTGCTTCTGCGCACACTTTCTTCCCAGATTGGGAACCACTGTTCTATATCAACCAGCTGTAAGGACTGGGGTTCATCTCCTGGCTGTGGGCATCTTGTTTCCCAGCTTGTTTTACCAGGTCTCCTATTTTGACTTTGTCTCATTTCTTAACTATGTGGAGTATGCATTTCTTTTAGCTGTGTCCTTACTGTGTAGCTTCCATCTCTTCTCCAGGCTCTGTATCTTCTATATAATCAACCAGCTATGTGAATTATGTCTCCTCTCCTGGCTGTGTGGCTTCTGGCTTGCTTTCCAGCTGTGATAATTACGTTTTGTCTACTTTCTGTGTGGCTTCCGTCTCATCTACTGGCTGTGTGGAGTACACTTTTCCCCTGGATTACATCTTGTCTCCCAAATCTTGTCTTCTATCTCATCAACCAGCTGTGTGGATAATGTCTCATCTCCCGACAGTGTGGCTTCTGTCTTGTTTCCCAATTGTTTGAATTATGAAGTGTTCCTTCGGGAGAAGTGTTCCCCTTGTTATGCGGATTACTTGTTGTCTCTTTACTGTGTGGCCTCAATGCTCACCTATGTCTTATCACCTGTATGTGTGGAACACGTCTCACCTGAGATTTGATCCTGGTGTCTTGGTTTTGGATCCTATGTGTCTGTGGTTCACATCTGCTGATTCATCCTGTTTTCCATGTCTGTCTTTGGGATCGTCATCCTTGTGATCCATTGCTGTCTAATGTGAGCTGGATTCCTGTGGAAATTGTAGCTGCTCCAATTAACTTTTGATCAAAATTACAAGGAATGTTCATCCCATTGTCTGTTGTTTCCTAGCACATTAATAATGTTTTGTGAGAAAGTTTGTTTTGAAATCATTGTCTGGTTCCATTCAATTTATTTTTGTTTTGACATCTTTATTTTATTGTTACATCTCTACAAAAAAACTGATTTAATTTGACTTCATATTGCATTTCATATTTCAAGTCAAGTACACAAACAGACACACGCATGCACGAATACACACACACACAAATGTTTTCTTACAACCCCCTTATTTAAACCTCTCCTCATGCTCTTCATCAAAAGTGCAATATTGCAGCATGCCCACTAGGGCAAACTCCGCCGGTGTCCCAGAGGTTTGGCAGACTCTGTTTTTGTACAGCTTAATCCAGGGGTGTCAAACTCAATTCCTGGAGGGCCACAGCCCTGCACAGTTTTGCTCCAACCTTAACTGAACACACCTGATTCCACTGATTGAGCTCCTCTGGGTTTGTTTGAAGCTATTTGTGTGTCTCCTGAAACAGGGTTGGAACAAAAACCTGCAGGGTCTGCGGCCCTCTAGGAATTGAGTTTGACACCCATGACTTAATCCTTCATGCCAGAGAGGTCTGCTGTGTGTCATCCACCTTTGGAACATGGCAAAGATAATGTGACAACAATAAATAAAAAGGACTAAAACCCTATTTTTTCTATTTTAATACCAAACATTTTTTTCTCATTGAAATATCAAAATTGTGTAAACTTTCACTGGACACTAAAAAATACAAACTCTCTTCTGTTTATTTCTGTCTCTCTATTCCTACCTGCTCATAATACAAGTCAAAACACGAGTCAAAATACCTCTAAAAACTAGAGTTCACAATCTTAACCTCCCTGGAGGAATACTTTAGCTGGTCCAAACCCTCTTCCTGTAGGAGGTGAGCAATTGTCAGTGCTCTTGGAGCCTTGGTCTTCCAGAACAGGATGTAATTCAGTAAGCAGAGGAATTAAACATTTCCCTCCCCCCACACACACATCTAAAAGAAACGTGTTGAAGTTTCCATTCCACAAATATAAACGCTGCCATCCATGGCCTTGACCTTTGACTCTGTCAGTTGATAAAGCTTAATTAAGAGGACTGTACGTGAAAGAAAGAAGCAACATAACTATGCTCTCTCCACGCTATAATGAGCATATATAAGATAGTACATTTAGAGTCATCGTAACTGAAATAAGACTTCTGTCAGCTCCAGCTCTTATAACTGACCCAAGGAGTACAACCAGTTTTCAATAGCACACACGCTCTTAGCGGCTTTTGCATGCAATGTGTTTCATAACTAACATAATAGCTTTTTTTAGATTAACCCGTATTTTTTTTACACAATTAATGAAATGAAATTCCAGCACTTATGGTGGCACATAAAGAGCAATTTAAAGGCTGCTCACAGCCTGCCTATTTTCTTTGATTTGATTTTAAAACCGGTTTACTTGGTTAAACACAAAGTTATTTCACAAGTTTGCTTACATCAAACTGCCCAGTCGCATGCGTTTTTGGCAAGCTATAAGAAGCGAACTGGGTGAGCTGTCCGAAGAAGGGCCAGCGACTGGGAGCATCCTGGGCCTGAGAATCTTCTTCCATGAGAAATGAGAGGTGAAAGGGGCTGGTGGTGGGATTTTGCTTTAAGTGTCAATGGGAAATGGGTTTAGACTGTTTATAAACTACTAAAATAGTCGATAACAGACGTCACCAATTGCCAATTATATGACACTGATCCCAATGGCGATTCCAGACATTTTAAATTGGGATGTCCATGGATTGGTCAAGTAAATTCTTGGGGTAGCCAATACTAAGAGGCTCAGGCATTCTGTAATATATGAAAATTACTATGAATAGTAGTTTCTTTGGAAGTTTAAAATACAGAGATTATAGATCTAGATATAAATTATAGAAACTTTGACTAAAATACCACAGACCCATGAAAACACATACATTCTGTCTCACTAAAGTATAAAAATGCTTAATATCTCTGATTAAAGCAAACAATGATTGTATTGATGTATTTAAATAATAAGGGTAAATCAAGTAGAGACAATGCAACATTAATTTAATAAGTAAAGATAAATAACTAATTTAACTCTAAATTAGTGAGTTCAATCAATACTTTGTACATTAATTTAGTCATTTATCAAGCATGTTCAGAGCACATAATTACTGGTGTGGAAAATGTAAAATACATTTCTTTGATTCAGTTAATACATAATACTTTTCATTGGTGACAGAAACAATAGACAATTAGAACTGCAAAACAGTAGTAGTATAAATGTCTAAATGGCCTCAGACAGTAAGGTCACACCATTTGAATCGTGTTACTGTTTTTCAACAATGAACTTGTGCTGCAGAGCTTGACAGCAAGACAACTGTTTAAGACCAGTTAAAAACAATTTGGTGTCAAGCTTACTTTCTGTCGAGCATAGCAATATTTAATTGAAGACGTATGGAAGTTCTTGAATTATGAAATTAAAAGTGAAGCTTGCTGCAGCCTGTTTGCACACTGCTTCTTTCCTATTGGACGAGAGTCGTGGTATTGTCATTACTGCACATATAGTGTATGATTTTAATGGTATCTGTTTGTTTGAGTTGGTAAATAGAGTATGTAAACGTGTTTGTTGTGTGTTCAGTGTGATGTCTATAAAACACACACACACACACACACACACACACACACACCGTCATTGATTATGGTCTGTGTTTTGATCTGGTCCTTGGGAGAAATTGTCAGTAACGAACCTGTGGGAAAAGGTGTTGTTCACTTCTATGCAAGTTTAGTTTCATTGATTTTGTTGCAAAGGTTTTCATGGAAAAAGCTTCTGATTGCATGTGTGTGCTCATACTCATCATGTGCGTTTGATGAACGTGGATATACATTTTATTATTATTGCTTTTTCTAATTAGTGCATTCAGGGGTGGCCTTCTGGATATGCCACTGATTAAAACTTTACAAAATTGCTTTCCCCTGAAAATCCATTACCTGAAATTTCATTCCCTAAAGTTCCATTAGAAGAATCTTGTGAAATAGGTTCCTCTTTTTTTAAATGTAAAAAAATTTTTTTGCGACCAATTTTTGGTTGACCATGGAACTAATTAGTTAATTACAAGTAAATACTCTGTTACGGATCAGTCAGTCACTAAGATTTATTTCGGTGACGACTATGGGAAGTTCTGCCAGGAGTGCTCTGCTCTCTCCATACCCTTTTCAAAATACCAATCAGTGAAAATCCTGATGGTCACGAGACCACGCTTTTGCATACAAAGGGGATGCAAGCGTGATCATTCTTCCTGCTTTTTGCTGGAGCCTACTCTCAATACTTGAGAGACTCACAGTGAGAGACAGCCACAGAAAACAAGTTACATTAGTTCTTGTGTGGATTTTGGGATGATCAGATTTCTTGTTTTTCACCTTTTTTATTAGTAGAGCACTTGTTTTGAGGGTCAACTGTTCCAAACATGTCGCAACCATGCAAGTCCATGCGGTGCATCTGCAGAAGGAGACAACACATCGTTCTTGAGATGGCCGATTTGCTTACCCGGGATGTCAGGGAAATTGGGTTGCAGGTGGCCCTGCCCCTTGCACCCAGGATCTCCTTGCTGGGGTGTGGTTTGTGGGGTCGTGCTGGGATGGTACCCTGCAGCTGCCTCAGATCACCCAAACTTGGAAAGCACCTCTTAAAGAGAGGTTGGTCAATTTCCCCGCTCGCGCTCCCCTTGATGGTGTGGTAGCGATTCCCCAGGTAGACGCGGTGCACTTTTGCCTGGGTAACCCTGCCGTCTGGCGTGAACAGCCAAGGCCTCCATCTCATCATCTAAGCTTGTCGTTGGACCTGACTTCGATGGCTTATGATGCTGCGCATCAAGCCTTCACTGTCCTGCATGCGCATGGCAGCCTTTTAGGTGTTCCAGGCCAAGGCCCTGAAAGAATTGCCGGGGGGGAGGAGTTGTAGCCCTGGTCTTACGGAGGATTTGAGAGCTTTACTGATTTTGCACTCAAGGCAACTATGCTTAGTCACATGATGTCTAAGTTAGTGGTCCACAGTGAACCTCTTTGATTGATCCAGGCTGAGATGCTCCCACACAATCAGAAATGTTTCCTCAATGCACCTCTGGCAGTTCCTCTTCTACATTGGCGCCCCAACCGCCTGCTTAATTCTGGAGAAAACCTCCTCAGTCCTCCCCTGATCATGAGCTCCCACGTCAGTGACATCTTTCCAGAGCGTCTACAAGGAGTCAACAGAGCTATTCAAAGAGCTCGATACAAGGAGTCGACAGTCCTATTCAGGGGCCCCGCCCAACATCATCAGGGGAAGCCGCATCGCAAGCGGACCTAGGACAGGCTGCCCAAGCAGTCTAGCTGCTGTGCAGGCTTCATCACCAGCCTGCCCCCCTTGGAGGGAGGGGGTACCACCAGTCAGCGGACCCACAGGTTTTTCATTAAATGTGGAAAGATTTTACTCCCTGGGTTATAAGTCCAAGGTTGAGCCTAAACGCCCGAGTAGGTATCCCTCTAGGCTCCGTCCGTGCCTCACCGATAAGTCCGTTGGTTTGCGGTCCCGCTATAAAAACTATTGGCAATATGTGTATGACAGCATTAGAGGAGTTTCAGGAAGCTTGGTGGGAGCTTCCCACTAATTCCCCTTGGCTCATACGAACTATCCGGCAAGGCTATCGACTGCAGTTTGTGGTCAAGCGGCACAGATTCAACTGGGTTCTACTGACCTGTCTCACCCACAGACAGGCCTGGTCCTGCGAAAATATTGATTCTTTTCTATGCAAATGTGTAATCAAGGTGCGATAGAGAAAGAGGGTTTTACAGCCCTTACTTTCTAGTTTACAATCACACAGGCAGGTTGCGTCCAATCCTTATCCTGTGTCGTCTGAACGCTCATCTTCTGAGACTTTCGTTCTGGATGATATCTCTCAGAATCACGGCCCACTCAGTTCATTAGAATAGATCTAAAATATGCTACTTTGAAGAGAGTAATCATATCTTTCAAGTGAGAGCACATCTTTTCTGGGTATAGAGCTAAAGTTGTTGAACATGTGAGCACGCCTGCTGAAGGTAGAACGCAGAGTCTGCACAAGATTGGATGTCCTTCTGAAGAACTTCCAGGGACCTCTAGGGTGTATAACTTCCACAGCATCAGTTATTCCGCTGAAGTTATTACATATGAGACCACTCCAGCTTTGGCTCAAGTTCCATCGCGAGCATGGTGTTCAGGGCAATCAGAGCATTCCTGCCTCCATCTCTGCCTTTGTAAGGACATTCGGTTTCACTGTGGCTATGTCCCCCTGGGAGTACCTGCAAGGCGTGCAATAGTGACTTCTGAGGGTTCAAAGACTGAGTGGGGGTGCTGTAAGCCGAAAGCACAAAATCTCAGGGTTTTGGACTGAGAAACACGCTTCTTGGAGCATAAATCGCCTATAGCTATGTGCAGTGTTCCTAGCAGTAAAGCACTTCAGGAGAATGCTGCAGGGTCTCCACGTGTTTGTTAGAATGGACAACATGACAGCGGTGGTGTATAGCAATCGACAAGGAGGGATACGTTCACTGTCGACGCAAACCTAGATTCCGTGTCTGCAGGCACCAACCCAGGCTTCGTATCTACCGCGCTAACCCAGGTTCCGTGTCCTTGTCAAAAGAAGCATTGCATCATTTAAGTAAGAATAGGAAGCTACAAATAAGAAGCAGAAAATATGCTTGTAGATCATAAGCATGCCAGAATTATGCAAATGTCAGAGAGAAAGAGAGAGAGAGATAGAGAGAAAGAGCACAGAATGAATTCTAAGGTTATTGGACTGCAGAGATTAAGAGGTTAGTGCTAAATACTGACAGGTTACTTCCTAGTCTCCAGTTGACTATATAATGCGATGGCTGTGATGCATGTGTCAGTAACATAGTGCTAATAGCTATGGTTCCTGGCTGAGCAATCTACTATGGCATGATGATTGTCACTATTGATCCTGAGCTGTTCGCTGTGTGTGCTTTATTAACATGCCTGTAGTTTTATTGCTATTTGAAAATAGAACAGATTATCTGATTTGAATTAATTCTTAAAACTCCCCAATGACTCAAATATATTATAATATAGCAGAACAAAATAATCAAAAATTAGACTATTTAATGAAAAGGTTACAATGTTTTGATTAATCTAATTCTACATAGAAGGATATTTGTTATAAACAAAAACTAAATTACTACCATACTAATGCTTTAAAAATACATTAATCAGAATATGAATGTGATTAAAAGAGTTATTTTATACAGCTTTCGCTCATTAACAAACATGTCGACTGTACTGATACCTAAATCACACATGGTGGGCATCAAAGTAAACAACTTGACTGTTATTATAGTGATTCCATTTGTTGGTCTTTATTAAAGGGTAATGAAATGCACATACTTTTCATTGAGTTCCTATTATACAGATAAAAACACTTAAAAACAGATGTTTTGACTAAAATCCAATTTAATCAAGCCATATTCATTCATTCATTCATCTTCATGTCGGCTTTCTTCCCTTTCGGGGTCACCACAGCGGAATGAACCGCCAACTCTCTGACATATGTTTTACGCAGCGGATGCCCTTCCAGCCGCAACATCAAGCCATATTTTGACCTTGTAACATTTAGAGGGGGTAGGGTTTTTGATTCTTAATTGGGGTAACAAATTTTCATTAGACGATTTGCAAAATAATCTGCATTAAGGTCCGGCCATATAACGGCAAAATTTCGCCATGAAAATGCACTAGGCGTGCTTAAGATTTTGCTTTTATTTTCTAATCAATGGCTGTGGATGGGCCTGCACAGATCCATGCTGAAAAGTGAAAAGTTTCACAGCCTTATTGCCGTGGTCTGATGCCTTGTCAAAGTTCCTCGCTCCACCAATGAATGAGGATCTTTTGTTGACATGAGAGAAAGTGCTGTCGTTACATAAATGCACGACTTGAGGATGCTCTTCACTCACTCAGCGTCCTAGATGTGCAGTGTAGAAGAAGAAGAGCCAGGAGAGCAAAGGCAGACGCCAGGATGGAACCTCATTGTTGCACTGATATTTTATTAGTTTTCTTCTACACTGTGCCTGTTTTTATAAATGTATGTAGATTTAGAATGATATTCTAGAATTTGTAGAGTTTTTACGTGTAATTGCACTTGTGACTGTTGGTATAAAGTTGCACATTCTGTGTCTAAAATATTTTGTTATTACAATAAATATATTTTAATTAGTTACGTTAATGTCTTTGTTTAGCTGTTTGACAATGTTAAAAACTTCCGTTTACTACTATTTAAATGCAACATGTATCCCAGACATGGAAAGGTTTGAAATAATCAATGTGTTTAATAAAAATCACCTCATATTAATTGCATGCTGTGATAAAATGTCAGCATTGGAAATACTTTTATTTTTATTGCAATGTTGGGTTTGGGTGAAGTGCACCCTCATATATGAAAGAAAAGCAACGGTTGATTAAACCATATAACTTTGTAGATAATAATAATAATTGTCATCATACCTTCGTAATTCATAATCTACACATTTGTCTACAATGATTCTGTGAAATACCAGATAACATCGGCTCTATTCACGTGGATCTATTTTCAGAGGTTTTGAATCAGACAAACCAGTAGTACTTTGCTTTCTAGAACTCTGCCACAGCGATCAATTGTTTGTTTACCAGATAGTGGGGTAAAACAGGAGTGCATCGAAGGGCCTTTAGCTCTGAAGCACCACCCTGTGGTCAGAGACATTTTGTGCTCCTTGGCACCATCACACAGCAAGGAGCGCCATTTCATCTCTTTTTCCCTCCACCTGGGCAAACGGCACCCCGTTGTTCAGGAATGTAAAAAGGCCATCTAATTTAAATCGCCCCATTGTGGCCGGACCTTTTGAATAGGTTTCCCTCACAGCAAGAAGGTTGCTGGTTCGAGCCTCGGCTGGGTCAGTTGGCATTTCTGTGTGCCTGTTCTCCCTGTGATTCCGTGGGTTTACTATGGGTGCTCCGGTTTCCCCTACAAGTCCAAAGACATGCGGTATAAGTTAATTGGGTAAAAATGATTGTCCATAGTGTGGGAGTGTGTGCGTGCATGCGTGTGTGTGTGTGTGTGTGTGTGTGTGTATGGATGTTTCCTAGCAATGGGTTGTGGCTGGAAAGGCATCCTCCGCATAAAACATATGACAGAAGAGTTAGCAGTTTATTCAAAAACTATTTTCCAATTATTTTATGAACTTACCTCTTCTATCTTTAAGGTAAATTAATCATTCCATATCCTAGAATCTTGAAGAGCTCGGACATTTCACAACAGAGTAAATGTTTCTATTTCCTCAGACGTGAAGATCCATTTTTCCCAGCTTTTAATTTTTTTTTATTATTGGTCAAATTACTATCAACTTCTCTATTTCACTTTTTGTTGATAAAAGGGTTGTCTAGTCAGCGTGCCAAGTCTGAATACAAAGATATCAGAGTGAAAGCAGAGAACCCCACCATGAAGACTGACTGTATAAGAAGGTAGAATATCCAGATTTAACCCCGTGAGGGGTCACTCAATAAATTCTACTGATAATTCCTCCTGCGTCTTCCAATCAATATGGTTTTCAGCACACTTACCAGTGCAGCCATGACGCAGAGCAAGAATTTGTTTTACTGCTATATATTTTTCATTTTCCATCTTCCTCTCCTTAGGAGTGGACAGACGGCATAGGTCCACTCCCAGGCAGTAAGCAATTATTGAAATGAGACCCAGGTGGCCTGCCATCAGTCTTGCCACTTGAGTAGGGCGGCAATGCTGTGACGGATAATCGATTGGTGCTTTCATAAAAGCAGCTTTCTGACCTTTGCCCTTAGCTAAGCTTCCTCCCCAACAGCTGAAAACCTGGGTGCTTTATTTGATTGATAGAAATCTCCAGTAATGCTGTTTTTTTCATTTGGGGTTATGGAGTGATTAAATATGCAAGTCCTTTTTTTTCTCCCAGTATCTTAAAGAAAGTGTAATAAGAATGAAATATTTATTTTAGATTTGGTTATGGATATTATTATTATGGTGGATTTACAGGCAAAAGTGGACTAATGTAAAAATGTTAACCAATTCTTTTAACATATTTAGAGAGAGAGAGAGATGAGAGATGAGAGAGAGAGAGAGAGAGAGAGAGATGAGAGAGATGAGAGAGAGAGAGAGAGGAAGATGAGAGAGAGAGAGAGAGAGAGAGAGAGGAGAGAGAGAGACGAGAGAGAGAGAGAGAAAGAGAGATTTTCTATGCTACTAATTGGCTAATCATATTCTGTTTGCAAATAACAGGCATTGTGCAGGCTTCAAATTGTCTCAAAATGTGTTAAGCCAAATCATCTGCCAACATTTTTGAAAACATGTAAAAGATGACAGGTTGCACCCATACATGATTTGTAATTAATAGTTTGCATTTTTACCACCAGAATACTTAACACATACTGATTACAAACATAACAAAATCCACAAGAAGACCCTCCTGCAGTGTGATGCACATGCAGATTTAAAATATCAATAATGTGTTTAAAGTTGGTGTGCTGTCAAGGAAGAATACATCTGAAAGCTAAAACTGCTCTGAACTTATATTGGAAGAAGCTTCTCATGCTCCTCCTTGAGATAAGTGCTAGTATGCCAGAAAAAAATACCACTGATTTGTTGCTGAATGTAAATTAAGCTTGTGATCGAATATCAGAGTTTAAAAAAAACACATATATTTTTGGTTTTAGACCAATTTAATCAAGTGACTCAAATTTGAATTAATAATAAAAAAAACAACCATTCGATTTTCATGCAATCAAATTTTATGCTGAGATATTTACATACAGACCTAACAAAATCTGGAACTGAAGCTGATCGATGGCTGAAATTTCTGCATCAAAATGAGGTTAGACAAATTCTCTGGCTTGTAAATGCTTATAAATTATTATATATTTTGCATAACATTTGCTCAACTCTAACATATTTCAAATTTCAAGATGTATTATCCTCATCAAGTTGATTCTGTATAAAAGGATGACATGGTTTTTGTTTTCTGCATAGAAACAATGGATTGTTATATCAGCGAGAGGTCTATTGCTTGGCATTCAAACAACTTCCTTTCTTCGGTTGCTGGTAATGGCATAAAATCTTTGAAATACTGGCGAAAAAACTCTTTTAGTATTGTCTGCTCCCAGGTATTTTCAGAACCCCACCATCTGCCTGTGATGCACCGTCTGTGCGAAAGTAGCCATCCATAAAATCTGACAATGTTTGCGTTTTTGTTCAGACTGCTATTAATATTATAGTGGTGCATAACATTTCCAAAAACTCAGCAGTAGTGCAGTAGTGAGACCCTACTCAAGTGGCTTCCCAACCCCAACATTACTAATTTGTTTAGATGAACTCCTCTGCAACCTGTACCTTTGAGTATGAGTTTTACCAGCAACTTTTTGGCAAGAACACACAAGGAGCTGGGCTCTGATTCTGCAAAAACTGTGGCCTGTCAATAACTCTCCACATTCCTTGAGGTTGTCCCTCAGCACCTCTACCCCCTCCTTTTTTTAAAAAAGCTAAATTGAGGAAAAAGGAGAATAAACGAGTTTCAGATTTACATTGGACCTACTATCTTGAGGCATTAGTACCTCTAACATGAATACACTTATGCAGACACCCCCAGGCTGGAGAATAATAAGGTTACCTCCATGGCATCCAACACTTGACACAGCAGCAAAAAAGCCCAGACGCTAACGAAAGGACATCTACGAGAGGAGACCTTCTATGTACTGAGAAATAGCTGGGCGCTTTTGAGAAAATAGTCACTGACAGCTACATTGGCATCTTCCTTCGTGCCCTGTGACAGACCAGAATCCCTCACGTCCAGCTTTCCCAAGGATCCTCGCTAGAGCCAAAAGACCGATCACAAACCGAGACTACTGGGGCAAGCTTTTGGATCTTACTTCTTTTAGCTGTCACTCAAACTCTGCTAATCTAAAATCTCAGGAGTCACCCATTGTGACACTTCCTGTCAATGTGATGGAGAAGCTAGCAGTATGGAAATGACTGCCACACTGTTAGAGACCCATCTTTATAGAAGCTTTTGAAGTCTTGAAGGCACAGTTCAGCACAGAGATGTCTTCAGAAGTGAGAATTCAAAACAGTCCTTCTTGCGGCTGTAAAACTTGCCAGAGATTTGTAGACGGTTTTGTTAAATTATGCTAGATAAAAACAGAATAAGCAATGTTTTTACCACTTTTACACTTTAAACCTTTTACCACTCTAATGATGTACAGGTATGGTATCCCAATATTTCTATTGAGTAGGGTTACGTTTCATGCTCAAAAAGATTTCTCAAACAGGAATTGATCATGCATACCAATTTTCCAGAGAATGAATGTTTTTAGGGACACACAGATGCATGTAGAAAAACGTATATTGTTATCTCCATTTTGTACATTTACATGACTTCCATTAAATACACCATGTATTGCAATTCAAATTCATTCCCATGTTTCTTTTGGCACTTGTTTGTGATGTAAATATTTTGTTAGTGTGCTGAAAAGACTAACCATTGCTGATTTATGCTAATTTAACAGTGAACTAGAATCTTGCATTGGAAAGTCCTCTTATAAGATTAATGCAGAAATATGATTACTAAACAGAAGCAATGTTGGCAAGCTGAATGTGAAGCTGAATTGTATTTTATTAGTGTTGGGACCTATCTTTAATGAAATAAGTCTCAATCACAGATATAGGTGGCACATTATAAAACCATACTTTTCTGACATTCCTGGCATCTTGAAGTGTTGTTCCCTCATCAAAAACATGCCTCAACTTGTATTCGGAATATTTCACACATGTTTGAACAGTTCCTTATTCCTTTTTTGTAAGCTGAAAACGTTGTTCTTAACCACACTCAAGTTCTTAGCCCCACCCACTGACCAATCAGATTAAACGCTAGTACAGCCCCTCTCTATAATGAGTGGGAAAGGCAGTTTGACCCTGAAGTGTGAGAGCAGTAGAGCCACGCTGCATAAACAATGTGTCATGATCTGGAGTGTACGTTAAAGGATTGATCTCATACGCAGAGACAGCTTGACATGAGAGGCTCTTTTATTAAAGAGTAAAGCAAAGAAAAGAGATGGCTAAAACAAAGGACCCACGAGGGGGCAAAACTTGGCTAATAACATAAATAACACAGATCACTGGAACAGAAGCAAATTACCAAAATAACTAATCAGACGTCACATTGAGTAGCACATTGGTAAACGCACACAAAGACAATTAATGCACCCGAGAAGAACAGCACAAACACAGGATTATAAAAAGGAGACTAATAAGTGAGGGCGCGCGGGAAGACAGCAGAAGGGAATAAAGACATTAGACATAGGGCAAAGACTGACACAACAAGCCATGAGGTGAAGAGAGAACATAAACAAACACGCACAAAATATAGACAATACAACCGCCTATCAGGGAAGCGCGAGGGAGTCACATGACAGGCGAGAGGACGGAAAGTGCCGACCAGGAACCGGCACAAGGGAAAACACAGCGAGACTGAGAATGCACGATCGGAGACAGGAGGGAGTGGAAAGGGAAACACAGACAACAGCGACTTGCGTCCTGATGGCCAAAAGCCTGACACAATGTCAGAGAAGTGCGTTTTCGGATGTCCGGAGCCAAACTTTTTGTTTGGATTATTAAAGACTGAGCTTATTTGTCAGAAATGGCTCGATTTTGGGTCTGCCCATCAGAGAAAACTTGGAAAGATCACTTTTGTTTGTGAACATTCACATTCAACTGGTTTATCAACAAAGAAGAGTTTGACAAAGAACTTGTAAAAAAGGCTGGCTTTAAAATGGGCGCTTTTGCAACTGTTCTGTGTTCATTGATTTGGAGATCCACAAAAATTTCTTGTGCTATGCTTAACATACAAGAATGAAATACATCATTTTAACTCTACATCTATTAAGCCGAGCGCACACTGAATTACATGATTTGTATAATCCTATCAGGAATTCTGGTTTGAGTACACACACGGAGGCTTTCTGCTTATTATCGTCCCTCAAATCTTAAACATGTACACACTACAAGATTTAACAATCACTGTACATCAAACACTACAAGATATTAACTTTGCGGTTTCTGGTTCATTCTGTGGACTTAAACTCTATGTCAGACTCTGGTTCACACATATAAGGTGCTGTTACATGACGCATAGCCGTTGTCTGTCAATTATAGTGTTTTAAAGCAATAAAGCGTGTTTAAAGCGTCGCTTGTTGTATTTGTTTTTTTGCTCTATCCGGACTAACATGAGCGAGTTGGTCAGTTGGGGTGTGCCGAAAGCATGTTTGTGGGAGGGACAAGGTAATTTAAACATGTTTTTGATGAAAAATATGACATTTTGAAAGTCATTAACAGTGCAGCGCTAGTATAGAGAGCTCAAACATTTATTCTAAATGCTATAAAAAGAGCATAATATGGGCATTTAACAAAAATCTATATATAATCCAAGTAGAATATCTAAATTCAATGCAAATGCAATGGCGAAGGCGGTACGCAGATACTACATATGGAAAGAATTTGACATAACAATTACACTTTGTGACCTCATTATGCAGCACAGAAGAATGGCAAGCATGAAACACAGCTCAAGTGAACACATATTACTGACAATATGGCAGATCTACAAAATTACTGTACATCCAAATTTGAGTATCGAGACTATATTATATAGTAGGTTTTCTATCGGTGATTTAGTATTTTTCGATGTGTAACATGCTAGCGACTAGCAAGTCTTCCGGTTTTGAACATAGAGATTGTTGCTCTGCATGTAACCCATCCCCTGTAAATACACCGGAGCAGTGGGGGCTATGGCTGTGGCGTCCGGGGAGCAGTCGGAAAGCTGGTGCTTGCTCAAGGGCTCCACAGCTGTGGTTGTTGAAGATGGGAGAGCAAGTGTTTCATCACTCACATTGCCTTCAACTTTGAAGATCTGGGAATCGAACTACAGAGTCAGCATCATTATCCACTGGGCCACAACTGCGATGTGAAATAAAGCATGTGGTCAGTAGAAGCACAGTTCACTGTAGACTTTAGTTGATGTTTAAAAACAGCTTCTCAGGATAAAGCAAGTCAAATAAAAAACACTAATGTTTGCTTGTGGAAGATTCCCCCCTTCCAGTTTTTTTTTTACCTTGTGTGGGTTTCTTCCCTGCATCTGTGTTTCATCTTTTTGAAGTTTAAAATCGTCCTTTAATTAAAAAATGTAACATCTTTTTGATAATAAGCCTATTTTAACTATTGTGACAATATTTACTTATCACTAAATAACTAATTTCCCTTATGACATTTTACTCAGTAGATCCAAATTCATGCCTTCATTTCTTGTGGAGTGCTGAACAGGATCTTTGTCGTATTACATTCTGTTAAACTCAGAATGTTCATTAGCGCTAACTGGCAAACTGTGGGACCGGTTATGCTGGGACATATCTGTGTACAGCGAGTCCTGGGGCAAGGCCATTTCTTCCTAATGCTACTTCAGTTCTATCCATCGTAACTCCATGAGGTTGGCTAGGATTAGTGCTTGTCCCAACAACCCCTTTAAACACTGCCTGGGGCACTTGGTTAGGCCCACTGCAGAGCAATGCTGTCAGTGCAATCTGGAAGGTAGAGATTCATTGTGTATGCTTAAGAGCTGATTCGGAAATAAGGGATGCAAAACTGTTTTTGTTTTTGACAATTGTACAATTCATTTGTATGCTTAAATTAAGGTAAATGCAGTGGGGAAAAATAATATTTTACAATCTGGGGGGGTGTTGTAAAATTAGCATGAAATGTAAATGTTGAGTTTTCTAATGATGGCGGGTGCAAAAAAGCATTCAAAATAGAATAAATGAATAAAACATCTTCAGTTTCTTCCTCTGTTGTTTTTTCTCTCTTTCTCACTGACACAAAGTCAATGGCATGAATAATTAACTCCTCTCTCTTTCTCAGAGCCACGGGTGACCTTTCCCCACAGGAAGTGGAATCGAAACACAACAATGCCTATGCATAGGGGGATCTCGGCTAAGGAGATGCTCAAACACAGCAGGACTACAGAGAGCTTGTGAATCCTACACATTATACATTCATAAATTATTCAGCTACAGTCCCCAAAACTCACATTGATTCAAAAAAGCCACCCACACACTGTTGGGGGAAGACCAGCCAAAAGTCTTTGGTCCAAATATGTCCAAACATCAAGCATCAACAGGACATGTTTGAAACCTGGGGTAATGCTTTAGCAGTATATGTTTTTAAACATTCTTTGCAGGCTCAATTTCCAACCTTGTAGATCCCATAATTCAGAGGAAGTGCAAATCATTTTTTTAACACAAAAAAAATGTAACAGAATAATAGATGAGTATCCATTAAAAGCAATGGCAAACTATTATCTTCAGGTAGATGCAGACAGGAATAAGAACAGGAATATGAAGGAAGAAGTGGCAATTGATACTGGAGTGTACAGCGGTACCTCGAGAGACAAATGCTTCATGTTACGATAAATCCACCCAAAGATTATTTTGTTATGATAAAAAAAAAATCCAAGATATTAAAAATGCACAATTCGAGAAATACATACATGTACATATTAGACATTTGAAATTCGGGAGGCTGACAACACTGGACAGCACGTGACCTGTGATGCTGTATGTTTGTGCGTAGCATCCTGCTCTCCTATTAGTGAGTTCCAGCCCTGATGCTGTGTGTTTGTGCGCAGCATTCTTCTCTCCTATTGGTAAGTTCCAGGCTTAATGCTGTATGTTTGTGCGTAGCATCCTGCTCTCCTATTGGTGAGTTCCAGCCCTGATGCTGTGTGTTTGTGAGTAGCATCCTGCTCTCCTATTGGTGAGATCCAGGCCTGATGCTGTGTGTTTGTGCGTAGCATTCTTCTGTCTTATTGGTCAGTTCCAGGCTTGATGCTGTGTATTCGTGCGTAGCATCCTGTTCTCCTATTTGTCAGATCATACCTATAACGCCTTCCCCGAAGTGCTCCCTCTCTCTTCACGGAAGCGTACAGTGTAGTTGATTTCGTGTTGGTGTCTTAAATTTGTCAATATTTTAGGTAAATTATGTTTTTTTTATGGTCATGGCCTCCTCCGCTACCATCTGGTCTCTTCCTCTACCACCTCCTCTGACACTTCGCCACATCGCCTCACTCAAAAGGTAAGGGTTATTATTTTTCATTTATTTGATTCTGTTTTTATTGTTTAGTATTATTTATTAGATGTATAAAGTGTACTTGCAAGGATTGAAGAATTCTACTTTATTTTTCTCTAGTTTTCCATTTTATTTAAAATGTGTAGTGTTGTTTCTGTTGGACTTGGAATGGATTATCGATTTTACATGTAAAACTTGCTTGAAAACTAGCACGAGAAGGCCACTTTGGAACGAATTAATTTTGTATCTCGACGTATAACTGTATAAGGTGAGTTCCATCAGGTTTTAGTAACAAAAAAAATTGGTTTGGTATGGCTTTGATCTGTTTTTGGATGTTTCCAACATCTTCAGGATCAGTTCTGAGTGTGCTTGTTTTAGACACATCACTAGAGGCACATCTCTCCGCTAGATTAATCTATGTCTGCTCCTGTAGAATATTGGAGATCACTGGAGTGGTGTTCTTTGTTTTGTGTATTTGGTGACATTTCGCACTCAAACGAAAGGCTTGATGACTTGAAAAAAAAGCTAAAAAGTGGACTTGCGTTAGATACATTCTTTCCAACTCAGTGACCAATCATCAAGAGATCAAATCATGTCTTTTTTTCAATCAGCTTGCTTCATAAAACCTCTTATGAACCAATACAAAAATGTACTCATAATGGGAAAGAACACTGTGGAAAAACTCCTCATAACAAGCAACTGTAACAAAACAAAAAGTTGTATTTGAAAGAAGAGGATGAGCATACAAATAGATATGGATAAGGGACTTTAGTAGTGCATTGTGGGATTTGGATTGTAGGTGATGTGTGAGGAAAATTGCTCTAATTTTAGGTGGGGGGTCTGAGGCCAGTGCATTCCAGTTAAGCAGCCTAATTGAGCTGTTGAAGTGGGACATTGAAAGCTGTCTAATTTAGCTTGAAATACATAAGTGAATTTTTCACATGACTGGTTTTATCATATTGGTTTAACAATCAGAAATGGCCCTGTGTTTCCATTACAGTACACACCGCTGACACATAGTTCAGAGGTGACCATCATTGTTTGTTTTGTTTTATGTTTTTCTTTAGGTTTTTGGCAAGCTTGTTCTATGTCCTTTATGAAAGATTTGGGTAGAGGTGGGTAGAGTCTAAAATATATATATACTAGTAAAAGTACTTTTTGAAAGTACTTACTCAAGTAAGATTAAAAGTAACTACCAGATTTACTTGAGTAAGAGGATAAACATATAGAAAGAAATTACGGAAAAAGTTAACATTAAAACGACCAAAGTTTTCTCAGTAACTACTTAATAATGTTATCTTTGTCACACTGTTTATTAAGGTTAAAAGTGCATCTCAAAGCTACTTTTCCATGCATATTAACAATTAAAAAATAATAATTCCCATGATATCAGTAACTTAGGAATGCTCCCGAATGTAATTTCAAAGAATACACATATTTCAAAAAAATATTATTCGTATAAGTATAAGTACTAGAAAATGTAACAAAGCTAATGTAATTAGTTATTACTCACTTCTGGATCGGGGGACATCAACTGAGAAATACAAGAAAACATTCTACCAATGTCCCAAATGTGAGAGAACACATAGAGAACATTCCCAAAACTTACCTGAGGAGGTTTTTGAAATGATGTATCAAAAACAACAAAGAATGTCTATTCTTTCATGTTTCTTTTGAAATTTACAAACTTCATCCTGTGCACAAACAAATAGATTATTTGATGACTATTTGAAAACGAAAGTATTTTTTTAGTCCTCTGTTCTTATCCAGACAGTATTATATGCTGTTCAGAAAAATGCAGCAGCATGGTCTTGATAATGATAAAATATAACAGGAAATTTCAATGTAAACCTTTTAAAGATGTGTGATAGTGATTCGTTGCTGTAATAAACCATGTTTTATGGCTCTGTGAGAAATTAGACTGAAAAAAACTGAGAGTAAATAACTACCAGTAAAAAACTTAAGAATAACTATTTCACAGGGTTGTAGACTACAGAGGTTCAGAGGTGTGATGCTCTAACACAGAAAAATGTAGCCACCAAGATTCAATTGCAAACTGCAGTTTGCCAAATTTTGTCACTCTTTTGTCACTTTTCCAACTACTTTCCTGTTTCAAGCTTTTTAACAAAAGCCAGAAGTTGAAGCTGTTTTTTGTCAAACTAAATGGCAATGCCTTCCATACTCTCAAAACACAATAGTGTACTTAAATGTTTTTTTTTGTATTTCCCCAATTCAAGTTATAAGCTTGGCCAAAAGTTCTTCTTGTTCTTGATCCAATCAACTATCATGAGCACTGCTTTAACATGCAAAGATATGAAGAATAGAAAAAGATATCTTATTGGATGGTCAGTTTATTGTAACTTTTTAGTTTTCAACTTTTCATTAATGTTCATGCTTGATTTTTTTTATTATTATTATTTTTTTTTACAATTTTGGATGCTATCTAAGCAACATTATTCATCAACTTAACGAGCAGTAGCTATTCTCTATTTATTTAAATATTACAATTATATTTGCTACTAACATTTTTTTTACAAGAATATAGGGTTATACTCAGGCTGCAGGTCTTAATGCATAACTCAGATTTTTTTTATTTGGTGCGTTAGTTCACGTTACAAATATCATACGTCTTCTATCCGTCTTCTGTGTGAACAAAATGTGGCTCCAATGTGACACGTATGCGCAGAATAGTGAACTACATCTTTAAACTGTGTACATAAACTACGTCTACGTGCAACCTTTAATCGTATTAAATCATATATATAGAAAAAGATTGAGAAAAAAACACATGTTACATTAGACGACTGGAAGCGGAGTTAAAAGTGCTCATATAACAACTGCAACTTCATTGAGCGTTAAATGCTTTTTTGGGCTCTTCCTGAAACTATTTCAGCTTCATCTTATCCAGTAGCTTGTATCTGTGAGAAACTGTGTTTAAATTGAGCTCGATGATGCAAAAACAGACAAATGTGATCTGGCTGATCAGACAGAGGTCACAAGGCTATAATTGAAATAAGTTTGGATTCAGGACCAAAATCGGATTCAGGACCACATATAAAAGTGATTTGGGTCAGACTTAAAAAATTGGATTTGAGCTGTTAGGCTCGAATTTAACATTAAAATGTTAAATACAGGTTGTATATTGACCATTTGACCTGCAATCTGTACGTAAGCTTTTGAATCTTCGCTCACTTCGTCATCACAAAACAATAGTAAATCAGTGTAACAGGAATGTTTGGAACCTAGTGTACAAAGATGTCATGTGACATAAAAAAGTTGCCAATAGCATCACAGATAGATAAAAATAACATAACAAAAACTTTTTGGTATTTGTTATTGGTAAAGAGAAAACGACATCAGCACCCAGGGGGTGGTTCATCCTGTCAGCCATTATGAGTTCATGGCAGAATCTCATCAGCAGGAAGCTTTGCCCATTAGTCCCAATCTTCACACACTCCTCTTCTTGTTAAAGGTTTGAAGCAGTTATAGGAAGAGATTCATGGTGTTAAAATAAAACTGATTGAAAAGATTTATTTCAAGTAGTCCTAATTATGTAGACCTAAACATTTCTTTGTGAGGAGTGCAAAAAGCACTTTGAGGGTCAGTGAAGCTTATGATAGGATTGTCAGTAACAAACTTGGAGAAGCAGAGAGTGACAGATGTAGCCTGTCACAAAGATCACAGTGAATATGGCTGATTCAAAACGTTAAACCTACTCATCTTGTAGCCTTCTCTTTTCCATTTCTCTTGAGTTTTATTTTATCATTCTGTCTCTTATTTTTAGTCATTTGACAGTGTGCATTGGGATGACAAAACAGCACTTTAAACAGTTTAAACAAGCTTCTCAGAAGGTTGTTTATGGATACTTTAAACAATTCCCACTTTAGAAAGATAAAAAGTAAAAAAATATATATTTTTGTGTAAGTAACTACAGTATATTCTGAAATCATCCAGTAAACTTGTAGCAGAAGGCTGCTCTTTTTCAACAGGCCATTAAGGTAAAATTCAAGGGGATGGCGACCCTTTCCCTCATGAAAGCGCATGAATGTTGTTTTGGTTAGAGAAAAGAGATCCAGATGATCTCCCAGGGTAAACTCACCATAAAAACATGAAACATATATGATGCTAAGTTTGGCTTGTTTATGTGACAGATATATCTGAATATGAATGTACTGAGGAAGTCTCTCCTCTCTGTCTCTCTCTTTGTTAACTTCTTTCATTCTTTCTTTCTTACTTTCTCTCTCTCGCACTCTCTCTCTATTTGGTATCTTTCAGGACTTGTCCCTCTGCCCCCATCTTTCTATTTAATGACTTATTTCAGTTAAATGAGTCATCAGATGCTGTCTTCGCTCTCAGACTTCTCTCTCAGTTTAATTTGTGAATTTTTTCAATGAAATGAGTTGTCCGACCTTCCCTTTCAGGACTTGTCTCTGCCTGTCTGTATTTTTAATCATTTAGTTAAGACAGAAGAATCTGTGTCATTCCATTTTGCCAACATGACTATTTAAATAGTAAAATAATATATTGCTAGGTCTAGGTTAATCTATATAAATCTTAAGTTTAACTGTTTACTAGTCAAATGTTAGCTAGTCACTTCTCATATTCCAACTGTGAGAGATCCTCCCATCAATTGTCTGATTGATCATTCTGGGTTGTCAGGCGCATGAAGTCTGCGTTATTGAAGTCTGCGCTGAAGACCGCATTAAGGGTGCACAGGGAGCGGTCATAAGTACACTTCCAAGCATAAATTCGGAAGCTGGGGCAACCTGTAGATTTGAGTATGTTGCTAACACACATGAATCAAGTCCACAAGTCTATATCAATTAAGAACATTGGCACAGGGTTTAAAAGTAGTTGTGCAATGGTAAAGTTGCACAAGGTCCATATTTTTCTTTGCATCTCCTTGGGCAATAACAGGTACTAAAATACTTGAAGTAAAAGGATCCTTTAATTGACTTTGAGTTGTCAGGGTCCTTTCTTTGTCACTGTGTGTTTTTTATCGTGTCGATGAACAACAAGTTTATTCATTTTGCTTTTAGTCTCTAATGGCGAGCCATTGAGAGCCAAACAGAAACCGAAACACATTCTGAGATGTAGGCAAAATCAAGGTCTTAAAGGTAACTTCAAAGTGCCAAATTTATGTTAAAGTAAATTTGTGTATCGTCAACGTAAAAATTTTAGTTGAGTCCAAGAGAACAAGGAAGATGTCTGATTGAATATGTTTTTGAAACATTGCATTGGATGCTTTATTTCGGCACAAAATCAGCTTAAATTGGGCTTTTATAGTAAGTTAGTGATTCATGGTCAGATTAAATCCACACTTTCTTCATACTATTAAAGCCACCATACATCTGTGGGTATAGTTATGCTAAAGCCATATACTAAATGATGCAAGTGCACCCAAAATAATGGGCGTGGATGGGAGTTCACACATCTGGTTGGTTCCACTCTACCAAGTTGTCATGGTTTTTCGCAGTACATGACATCATGGTCAACCAATGAAATCATTGATCATGTGTTCAAAGTACTTTCAACAAAATAAAAGAGCACCTGGGTGGCGCTCGATATATGCCCGCGCCGACTTATAGTGACAGATAGTGAAAATTTATGTTCACATAGGTGTATGATGACCTTCAGACTTTCCCTTTATTGACTGAACTGGGATAATTAAACTTCATGATCTTAGAAGGAGTTTCACCATTCCTAAAGTAGCATTATATATTTTTATTTGTACCCCATATAATTATCCAATATGAATTCCTATCTCACTCTTAATCCACTTTGTAAAGCTACTTTAAAGCAAAAAAAAAAGCACAACATAAAAACATTGATTGATTGGTTGATTGAAAAGCTGTACTGTAAAGGAGACTCTCTGTGGTAATTACATAAAAAAGCACAGATATTAGCCTGAACAAAGTAAGGGAGTCACCTCAAAATGCAGGCCAAATGTGTGAAAGAATTCCTGACTTTGTACTGCTCAAATAATTACAAATAATTATTATTCCCTTTACTCAAAAACAAACATTTGGAAGGTGAGGTTTCTTGTTTGTCTACAATACAAAAATTATTAACTACAGAGTAAGTTTCTCTGGAATCAGCATGATAAGGGTTCATTAGTGTTTTTAATTAGCTATATTCTTTGCCTGTATACTGTAATTAGTGAATCATTCTTGATTCCGCAGCAGTCAAACTAACCATAGCCAGACTAATTACCGGTATGACATTAAATCAGCTCAGTGAAAGAATGATTATGAGCTACAACTTGAAGAGAAAGGCAGATCTGTGGTTTATTTTCATTTAGGTGAATGGACTCAGAGAAAGTGTTGTCATTTATAAACAACGAGCAAAATATGTTTTGATCAAGGATGCAAAAACATTAAGTTGAGAGTCAGATTTTTTTTCTCATTTGTTGTGACATTTGTTTTCAGCATAAATGTGTAACTGGCTTTTCTTTCATAGATCAAGTTCAATAGTCATGGCTTTATATTACAGTATAATTATATAATATTAAAAAAGTTTAGTCTGCAAATGTAGATCCAATTGAGATTCTGGAGTCAACTTTGGACAGGTATCAGACAGGGGTGTTTCTTGGAATGGAGTACATTTTGGGTTGAGCCCAGATGCTTAAATAGAAGTCCCTATCCAATTCCACCCAGAAAAAAGCTTGATTTCTATCGAAATCAGTGAAATCACTACATTTTAACAATTATCTTTATACTATGAACAGCTTCCTTTAAAAATAAGGCCAATGAAAAGCTGAAGGAATTCTAGCTTTCAAGTAGCAGCCAAAATGAGAAAGGATACACACAGACATTAACTAATGTGAATAACTCTTTTTTTATATACAATAAGTTTACTTGGCTAACTAAGTTCATTAAGTGATCATTAATCTTTCATAAATTTTCACCAGCTCTCAATTGTTATTCATTACAAAAGGATTTCAGATCTTTTGTGTCTTGTATTTTTGCTTCTAATTATTGTAATTTTAGACACTTTAGCTCTATTTTCGGTAGAAACATCCACACAAGAGCATAGAACTCACATGCATATGAATTAAGTCATTTTCAGTATTCCTTTGTGTCCTGTTACTAAAAAGCAAAGGACCATACATCTTTGGCATAGGAGAAATCAGTGTGGCACAGCCATACACTTAGAGAAGTGGAGAAAGGCATACAAAAAACATAAAAGAGCTTTGTAGCTTTTTGCTTAAATTATACAGAGACAGAGACCTCGTTCATTTATTTTATTAAGTTAAATCTTCAATTAGTCAGCCAGGAAATGTCAATCTTTGCATCTGGAACTCTTGTTGCCCAGGCTAAGTGACATCCCTGGTGTGACAACAATAGAGAAACCCTTTTATTTGTAACATCATTGTTTCTGAACTTCTCACAGAATCAAAAGTGTGCTGTGCTTCTCATCATTCAGCTACTTGCTGAAACAAACTAATCTGTTCACACAATAAGTGGAACATGTTTTTTTTCTCACTGAAAATGGATATTATCATTGTGTGACCTCCCCTACATATATTTTTGTTAATGTTGCATTAAGCTGCTTTTGGCTGTGCCAAAAAATTTTTTTTAAGTTTTGTTCTCACCATTTTTTATTTTATTTTGTAAATTATTGTTTATATTGAGTGTATTGTATGCACTTTATTCAGATTTTAATATGGCAGTGAAAAATAATGATATGAATTAGGGGAATGTTTTTCTTATTGCATTGCCAAAATGTATTTGATGTAGAAACATGATTGGAACTGCATTGAGAAAAAATATATATAATCGGAAATATTGATCAAAATTTTTTGGCTTGGCAGATACCTAAATGATCAGATCGGATCGGAAACAAAAAAACCTGATCAGGACCTTCCGAACGATGAGTATATTGCGCACTAGGCAGTCCCAAGAGAGGGTTTCTAGGACTTTGAGGCATCCTAAGCCTGATTAACCCCAGTAATGTGTAGTGTGTTTGTGTCTAGGAATTTGATTGTCTCAGTCACGCCCACTCATTATAATTCACTACATCTTCCAGCAATAATCAACCTGACAGATTTCTACAGGTTCCTGTACCATCGAGACCACACACACTCATCATTTCATGAGCTCATTTTCAGAGCTCCATCAAACTGAATAAAAAAACTGATCTCCATAAAAATGAACTTGTGCTCTATTTTGGGCTTGATTTAGCCTTGCCCTTGTCTGATTTGGTTGCATTGTAAAACTTGTAAATACTGTTGGAAAATAGGGAGTTGGAAGGGTGTTATTCAGGGTCACATCTTTTGTTTTTCACCCTTTCACTCCTGAGATATGTACTGTGGGCTTTTTGTGTTATATCATCTTGATTTTCTTAAATAAATCTTTTTCTTTACTGGCCTCAAAATAGAACAAAAAGCAAATGCACTAGACACTTGCTGCAGCAACATCCATCCATCCATAATCATGTTGGCTTTCTTCCCTTTCAGGATCGCCACAGCGGAATGAACCACCAACTTTTCTGGCATATGTTTTACGCGGCGGATCCCATCCAGCCGCAACACATTGCTGGGAAACATCCACACACTCATTCACACTCAAACGTTTTTACCCAACTGACTTATACCGCATGTCTTTGGACTTGTAGGGGAAACCGATGCACCCAGAGTAAACCCACGTGATCACAGGGAGAACATGCAAACTCCTCACAGAAATGCCACCTGCCCCAGCCGAGGCTCGAACCAGCGACCTCTTGCTGTGAGACAACCATGGTGCCCACTGCACCACTGTGACGCCCCATGCTACATTAGAACATGTTGAACTTATGTAATATCACAGTTTATAATATCTACATCCAGACCTCTTCTTCCAGACCTGTGTGGTTCCAGTTATGCAAATTATAATTTATTGGTCTATTAACATTGTGGTTGACTATGTCAATTTCTACTGTCGAGCCTGAGGCTATTGTAGGATCTGATCTTTAGAATCAGAAAGATGTATATTTCCAAGTGTGCAGCACACACACAAGGAATTTGTTATGGTACAGGGGTACTTTCCATGACACAATAACGTTGCACTGTAACAAAGGTAACGTAACACCTGTTACGCAGTAACACAGTTGCACAGTGACACAGATAATATAAATACATTTCTCAAAGTGAATAGAATAGAAATACAATATAGTAATATTCTAGAAATAGAGGTAGTAAAATATAAAGTAAATATAGTAAACAAACCAACCCGGGGTGGGTGCCATGTTCGGTGCCATATTCGAATCCTCAAAAAAAAAGCACTTTTATACCACTGAATGATTAATTTTTTGTCACAATGAGTTAGTTATTATAATTAATTTATGTATTAACACATCAATCACTCATTAAACACAAATGTTTTATAAAGTGCTACAAAATATACAACCAAATTTAAATCGTTCAAAGAAGCTGATTCATCAAGTCAAATTTATTAGTTTTTTAAAACAGTTTTCATTTGGTGTTGAGTACCCCTAAAGCTCTGGATTTTCATCTACTTTAAAATTTGTTAATCTATATAATTATTTCCTAGTTTTATTTTACATATTTATTTATTTCACAAGAATAACAGTTAAAAGGCATGAACTTGATGCTTCCTCATTGAACAGATAAAACGATGCTCAACAAATCAAGCTTCTTGTGAAGTCAACTTTTTTGAGAATAGGCTATAGAAAAATATTAAAAGAGTTTGTGGGTTAAGGCTATGGAATAATTCTGATGAAGTTAACAATTTATTCACATTTTTTAAAAATCGATCGTTGGTTCAGTAAACTTTCATACACTTCATGTTAAAGTCCAGCTCATCTTCAAACAATGTTGGGAGAATTACATGTATAATAAAAAAGGTTAATTTTTAGGGGCGTAAAGATGAAGCTTAGAGGTGGTATAGCAACCCTTAAAATGGCCTAATACCTAAAAATAAATCAACTATGATCACCAAAAGCAATAACACAAAAAGTAGCAGTGTGCAGTTAAGAGTCTCCTGGATTTATTGCAAATAGATAAACTCATGAAATCAGGAGTATCAGGCTTTCTGCAGACTGCTGATCTTGAATTTACCAAGAATTCCTTCTCACCACACAGGAGACTAATCCACTGTATTTTAATTTTACTATTTGCTCAGTGAGGCTTAAGTACATTTGTGGATGGCTGAGCTACTTCAGTCCTCACACCTGAGTCCATTCTGCATGAACGGGTCAGTGAATATAACTGAACAACCACAACTGTCCACCTCCTTTCGATTGATGCTTGAACATGAAGTAAACAAAGCAGAGCTGAAGAAAAACAGCCAATAACTATACATTTTCAGACCTCTTGGTTTAAGTAAGTTTTAGCACATCTATGTATAATTCAAACGCACCAATGAAATCAAACCCTTGTTAATTAAAGTAGTTTGCATTTTTTGTGTTGTCATTGAGTCTAACAATTTACTATAAGAGAATACACCAATGCACTTGGTTCAATAGTTTTTTGCCCCCCTAGAATCTTTATTCCTGCAACATCCTAAATAGGCTTCCCCTAATCTCTCTATATGTGTATCAACAACTAAAAAACACTAACAACAGTTTTAGAAGTGCGATCCTGAAACGGCATTCTCTGGCACCAAAACCAATAACATATGAAAGACCTCAATCCACACGTTACCATCCAACTCCCACCCCTAGCTGTGCCGGATTGACATTTGAGGCATTAGTGAGGGTGATGGCTTCACTGCAAAAAATGTCTTTGAATCACTGAAACGAAGCAGTTCAGTTCAAAGTGGCTTGTTACTATTCATCAAAGGTTCGGACAATCTTGAAGATGCAAGCTACTGAGCAACGAATTAAAAAAATATATATTTAACAGTTAAGCTGTAGTCATTAATATACTCAAAGGTATCAAAATAAACTGTTTCATTTTGTTAAAAGAGCCGGACTGAGTCATATACCTGTGATTTCGCTGGTTTTGCTAAATGTTCTTAATATATTTCAACGCATCAGTTCTTGAGAGTCATTTGTTCAGACTACACTTTAATCGAGGGGCAACCTCCTGGTGTGACAGATTGACTGAACTGCAGTTCCCCAAGTGGCCGAGACTGGTTCTAAAAGGAAGCAAGTTCAAACAAGCCAACTTTGGAGCAGAAAAAAAAAACATGATTCCACCTCTGGCTCCTCTAGGTATGTTGATTCTGATCATTAGTTTGATCATCATGAAAACTCTAAGGGGGTGAATTATTTTACATTTGTTTGTTTAAGATATATACAATTTAATAATTCAGCAATAAAACGTCTGAAGCCCTTTATCTTTCTTAGCTACAGGTACGGCTTGGTTTATCTGACTGCCGCCTAATGTCTCGATGCTTCCGGGTTTGATCACACGTGACACCAAGTGCAAACTATGTGAAATGAAAGTTAACAATTTCTGTTCTGCCTATGAATCTTATAAATAGGTGATTGGCCATTTACTATTCATAATCTGCTTATCATTCATTCTTAAAAAAAATAATTAACAAAATATTCTTACAGCGTTTTAAATCCGGGTTGCCCACACAAGAGTCAAGTGCGTTACCTCAAACAAATGCCACGGCACTAGGTGACATCATCGAATAACAGCTTACCCTTTACAGATAATGGCATCAACAGCCAAACTTTATTTCTAAAATATTTAAGTAACACAAAAATATGGATGTCTCAAAACAACGATGATTAGCTAACTTGAGACATATAAAGTAGTTTTTTTTGAAAATGTTAAGTTTGATAAACTTTTTCGAATTAACCAACCCAGACAACTGTTTGCTCATTTCTGAGGTGAAGGCGTCGTCCAGCAATAAAACTAATTTGCTGTGGTACAGCGGCGGTTATTTTTACTGGTTACCATCTGTAATTGTCTTACTTGGATAAATGCCATGTGACCACATTGACATTGTTTTCACATTGACACAAAATATGTTTTTATACATTTTAGGCTATAATTACTTACATGCACAGGATTTAAAAACAAACAAACAGGACTATACAGAGGAGTGTTGCCAACTTTTAGCAACTTTTCAGACCACCTAGTGACTTTTTTATCATAGCGACTAGCACTATTTTCCTGTTCCTGTTCCTTTTTTTTATTCTGGCTGACGGCTGTTCAGACAGAGGAACCGCTGATGCAATGTCTGTGCTGTGCCTGGCTTTCTGTCACTCCTTGTCTTCGCCGGACCTGTTCCCTCCTGGCGCAAGTGCTGACAACCCAACCTTTTGACACTATAAAAATATTTTTTGTATGTTCATTTCTTGATACAAACCGTGAAATCAAAATTGATCTAAAGAGGTGATTAGTTTATATGTGTTTAGGCGTAACTTTCATGTTATTTACTTAATTTCGTTCTGATTGTTTTTATTATTTAATTTTATTTAGCATTACATGTTTGATTTATAACGCCATATGTGTTATATGTATATAATATTGACATTAAATACGTGTACCTGCAATACATTTTTTTTTTTGCATTCATAAAAACCCATTGGGACGGGAAATGTATGTATTTCAGCAAATTAGATGGTAATGTCATCTAGTGACTTTTAGCCAATTTTTAGCCAGCTAATAGCACCTTTTCTTACAGAGGAGTTGGCAACACTGTTACGATGTCCTTAGCTCATTATGAGTGGCGTGGAGAATGTAACTCCACTCTCTAGTTGCTTTGTTGTGTAGATAGTGTAAATGAGTTTCTAGCTTCGTGTGTTTTAGTTAGCTTAGAACTATGTCTACTTTTCTAGTTTGTTTAACGTATACTCACGGTACACTTGCAGGAGTTTAATCATTATATAGCTTTCCGGGATGCAAAGACAAGCATGATTACGCCTGTTCTATGCTTTGGTTTAATTTAATAATTAGATTAATTGAATTTAGATTATGATAAGTTTTGTTGGACCGTATCTCTGTCTCAGTGGATAATGGCTTAGATTGGGCATTAACAAAGCCTTAAAAGCCTCTCTTTGCCACTCTTTGCCACTCACAGAGTGCAAAAGGGGTTAGTTCAGTGCTGGGATAGGGAAGAGGCTTATATACTCATAAACAGCTCTCACTGCCCTGTGAAAAGAGCCCAAACGATGAAATCAGAACTCCTAAAGGTTGTCATAAATGGCAGAAGACGTTGTTAAGTTTGCTACTAGATTGAAAGAAAAGTTTCTAAGAGGACTGAAAAGTCGCTAAATCTAGTGACAATGACAATCTAGATGTTGGCAATACTAGATGTCTGAGCACAAACATCTGTCAAAATAAAGATACTCTGCCTTGCAGTCTCCCAATTGGAAAACAAATCCACAGAGCTTTCCTAAAGACAAATTTATGAGAGCAGTTTTTTGTGAAGTACTGGAAAACTGGAAAATTCAGTTTACCATAAATGTTAGCATTTTTGAAAGCAACATTTTTATTTTGATTTAATTTTTTTATTTTAAAAGGCGAAAAAAAATAAGTTGGAGGAATTCTAATGAAGCAAACTGCCAAGCAAAGCAGGGAGACCCAGAGGAGCACATTAGACATCTGGGTTAAATCGAGACCAAACAAAGACACAAAAAGAGGTCATCTTTTCTTCTGAAATGGAACCACAATTCAGAACATGCAGAGCTTCACGAAGCACATATAAAAATGCTTCAAACAATAAGTATGTTTACTTAAAAACCTTTTCTTGAGGAACTATTCACTTAACCTGTTTGATCAAATAGATCAGATGTTCTGTGGATGTCATCAAGAAGTGTTGCAACTAAAGCATTCATAGTGACTTTACAGTTATGGCACCATGTGGAAAGGCATTGTAATGAAAGAGAGCAGTTTCCTACCTGTCAATGATGATGGGATCAGACGGCGTCTCATTTCGGTTCCCACCAACTCTTTTTGTCACAACATCGGCTAAAGAGATAAAATAAAATCTGTTAAAAACAATTTTGTTACATATTAGATATGTTTTCTTGATGTTGATTTCCAAAGCTTGTTTTCATTCACAATTGTAAACGTGGATTTCTATTTAATCAGTGCACAACTTTTTTTATTTAAATTGTATTCATATATATATATAACTCTGTCTTGCATGCTGGCTAAAAAATCCCTTGTACCATTTGCTTTGAAGACCTGGCAGGATAGAAAGAGCAGATTTAAGGTGTGTTAGTGGCTTCAGTTGTGGTTTAGAGACCACCGGCATCACATTTCTAGCTCACAGATGGCAGTAAGACATTGAATAAGGGTTGGGGACAAAAGTGCTACATGACACCCTGGGCATTGTTATCCTATCCATTCATTTTTCTTCCCCCCACAACTCTCTGCATCACCATCTCTCTGTCCCATCTAGTTTCTCTGGAGACAAAGTTTCAAAGTGGAAGATTTTTATACATTTTAAGACCAAGATTAAGACAATGTCCACTTTTAATCAGTGATTTGTTGTTTTATTTGAATGGTTATTGGTGAGTTTTTGAAAATGCAAGATACAGTAGTGTCTATATGGCTTAACTGGAATTTCTCATCTGGAAATGGTCAATCATAAGTAGATATCTGATTTGCATACATTACTTAATATCCCATCATCTGAGTGTGCATTGGGTGATGAAGCAGTGTTATCAAGGAATTTGCAGGAAGGAAAAACTATATGATGTTTTCAATCATATAGAGTAATAATATATGGACTGTACTACATTTCAATTAGTCTAATTCTAACTAGTTAGGTTTTGTTAATAAAAAAAGCTCCCTATTGCACTATATTCATTACATATTTGGGTAAGTTAGTTTAATCTTCAAAATTATTACCCAGATTTTATAGAAAGCTTTATTTTCACTCCCTACAAACAGGGGACAGCAGAGGTGTTTTGTCCTCTATTTTATACAGTTTGTATGGTGCACAAGCATGTGTCAAAGGCTCTGTCTGTTTTTTTGTTGTCTTTTTGTACTGAGTGTAAATAATATGGACAATTTTGGCGGCAAATCCGTAGCATTAATCGAGCGTGTATTTGTGATAATCACGAGTGTGCGATATTAAAATTTGTGCGAGCAGAAGAAACAGATATGCATGCGCTAAAAAAACAAGCCGTGACCTTTTCCAGGGCAAGCGAGCACGTTAGTCCCTCCATTCGCTTGAGACAGAGTGTTTTGCTCTCAGATCTGTTTTTTCCCACGAAAATGTTTATATCGCGCATATGTGATTACCAGAAATACACACTTGAGTAATGTCACGGATTTGCCGCCATAACTTGCAACTTTGTGTGAATGGACCATTTAGTAGCTGCAGAATCAAAATTAACCCCTTGATGGGCAACACACTACACGGATTATGTCTAAGCTTTAGATTACAAATTTGGTAGCGATTGAAAATCACTGTAGATCTGCGGACTGTTTTGGAGTTTTCAAAAAACTCAAAATGCACCATTAGAAGACATGCATAACGAGGGTCACATGCACAACAACCATTAAACTACACATATAAATATCTAGAAGCGCAAAGTGACCAGAAAATGAGATTTTGTAATATACTGTTGACTATCAACACCTAGTACATTACGAAACATATTTGATAGTAGAAAAATATTAATAATTATTTACATCACTAACTTTGCTTGCACTTGAAGCAAGAAAAATATTTCTCTACATACAATATTCAGCATCTACAGTATGCTGACTGGGCAATTCTTGGCAAATTTCAGTAATCACATTAGCCTTAAAGACAATTAATTATTATGCTTAAATAAAGTACCGTTGATCAGTTGTTTATATTTAAAAAAATGACTGAACAAAATAAATGCATTATGTGTATAAATTATCTGTAGCTCTATAGAGGGCTTTTATTGTGCTTTAAAAATAAAAAGTAATAAAAATAGTAAAGAAGACAATAAAATAAGACTTTTATTTAAGACTATAAATATTTTATATAAGACTTTATCAACACACTCTGCTATGAAACATATTAAATAGTAGATAACGAACTTAATGAAATAAACACTGAGAAACAAAAAAAAACTTTAAATATTCAGCATTTACTGTAAGACGACTATAAAAATTCAAAATGACCAAACAGGAAACAAAGTGTAAAAAAAAGTACCAATGTGTATTATTTTTCTGTACCTCTTCCTCTTCAGATTTATTGTGCTTTAGTTTGATCAAAGCCATTAAAATATTGAAACCGTTCTTTTATCATCCATAACCCCGTTTTAGCAAATGTTTTAGAAACATACATGAACTGTAAAGGCATGTGAGCAAACAGACATTTTCACAACCAAAGGCAATGATTTTGTTCAAAAGATATACCAATGAAAACCAAAATCTAAAGAGTATATATAACTAATGAAATAATGTGTCACTTTCTGAAATTGGCACAAGCTAAAGAGGGATTTTATTTTTTTGATATGATTTGGGAGTTCAAATTTAATTTTAGAATTTGAAATGTGAAGAAAATATAAAATAATAATAGGGTTCTTGGTATATATCTTTTTATTTACATTTTAAACTATGTTTTAAAGACATTTATGAAGTATTTCTTTAAAAAAACAATTGCTCTCCCTTTTTCTTAACTTCAACATCTCTAACCCTCTCGCTCATCCTTATGCTGCTTCCTTATCTAGGTCAGTGTCAATGTCCTCCCCAAGGACTGCATGTCTGTGTTAGAACAGAGAAGAAAGAGGATTTATATGAGCCTAATGATCCATCTAAGCAGGACACAAGGATACCAATTCAGAGACATTTAAAAACAAATCATATTATGTAGTGTAGATATAAATATGCAGCAAACAATTACATTAAGGGGCTATGTTTATTTAACACCATAGTGTTAGAAACAGCCTGTTAAAACTGTAAAAATAAAACATTTAAACATAAAACTGATAAATGTTTATGTGATTCCTGTGTCCAGTAAACTTGACATGTTGGCTTCAGTAATGTCTTGCTTTTCCCATCTAAATAAACTTGAGATCTAACGATCTTTTTAATCTGTGTAAAGTAGACAAACAATGTCTATCCCCAGTGGGGTCTCTCAAATTAAAACTGGTATCAAATAGACAAACAATTTATGTAAATAATTTGTCAAAAGAGGTCAAATCAAGGTTCAAAATCTTATTTCATGTGTTGACCACAAAATAAAGGCACAAAAGGTAGGATTTATTTTAATATTCTGTCATTATTTGTTTGACAATTAACATGCTCTAAAATAATCACAACATTTAAATATTCTGAATCTAAACACCGATCAAGTGGAGTCTGGGCTTTTTGTTGTCCCATTCCCCCAACTCTGTCTGGAGTAGCTCTGAAAAACTTCTATATATATAGTGGAATTTAATATTGTGCCTTCAAATGAGCCTGGCTAGACTTGTACAGCACATCTAGAAATTAATAAGAAAGGAAAAACGTAGAGAGAAAGTAAGTAAAGACTTGTCAGATACAGGATTCAAACTACAAACTTTCAGGATTTTACAGTTCTGCGCCCTAGCAAGCTACAACCACACCTAAGCAACTGGTTGATTATACTTAAAATGCCTTTTTTAAAAATGTACATGAAAATAATCTAAAAGAAGCCAAACTCATTATTTAAAAATATGTTTGAACATATACATTTATATACTGTTCTAACAATGAAGAAAAAAGTGTACAATTTTATTTTCTACTATTGTAATATTAAAATATAAATATAATTTATACCTGATATAGTTTAAATTTATTCCGTTCTTCCTTACTACTTTTTAGTTTAAATAAATCAGTTTTAAAATATATAGAAGTACATAAACTATGTTGAAAAATTATTTTTTTTATTTTTATATCTTGATGGCCAAGTTCTAAATATTGCAATGTTCCTGGTAAGCAGGGTGGATACAGAACAGCGAGTTACAGTAATATATATATATATATATATATATATATATATATATATATATATATATATATATATATATATATATATATATATATATATATATATATATATATATATAGTACAGTTAAGTAAATTTAAATGATGCATTAATACTAAAACAAATATTTTGCACTAGAACACATTTGTTAGCAGAGAAAAATAAAAATAAAATTGTGTAATGAGTTTCTGCTTATCCTAATTAACCACATACCAGGGTGATATTCACAAAGTGAGAGAGTAATAAGAGTGGGCAGCACTGTTAAAATCCCAATAAATACAGCCACAAGTCTATCATCACAGCCAACTTTTAAAAGGTTTTAACTCTGTTCTTAATGTCACTATCATATGCATTCTTTTTATTAAGTTACATTTAAATTTATTATTAAAAGGTGCCATTTAATGTGAAATCCTTCAAATCCTGTCTCAAGTCATATTAAGATTTGTTCAAGAATGTTTGTGTAATCCTGTTTTCTTTTTCAGGGAGCTCAAAACATCTTGATGGCCGTAGCGACACCCATTGGCCAAAGCACTAACCAATCAGATGAAACGCTAATAATGAAAAATGAAAATATACCGGCTGACCGGCCCAGAAATGTAGCAGAACCATTTCGGTGTCATCATATTGTAAAGATACTTTTACAAAAAGTATCTTTTGTAAATCCTTGTCTTTAGGTGACAGATCATCTACAGGTCTTCCCTCATTTTTGGTTTTGCCTTGTTTTCAGTGATCACAGTGATTTTATTCTGTTTCCCTTCTTGCCACTTCCAGCCAAAAGGGTCAGGTCATGGGACTGAGGGTGGTCATTTTTTATTTGTTTTGTATATGTTTGAAGAAAATGGTCTTGCGGGCATATACTACCTATTTTGGGATGATCTTGTTGAGTTTATGCTGTATCAGTTATCTTTGCTTTCTCTATAGTCCTGTTACATTAGCGTTGTGTTTGTGTTCCCACCTTGTGGATTTTACTTTGTTTGCCCTACATTATCTGGGCTGTTATTTGTCCCTTTAATAAAAGTTTATTTAAAA
>UELW01000736.1:0-29076 GCA_900490495.1 Danionella dracula | reverse complement strand
TCCTCTCTCTCCTCGCTTCTCTCTCCTCCTCCTCTCCCTTTCTCTCTCTCTTTCTCCTCCCTCTCGATTCTCTCTCTATCACCCTCTCTTTTCTTTCTCTCTCTCTCTCCCTTTCTCCTCTCTCTCCTCTCCCTTCTCTCTCTCTCCCTTTCCCTCCTCTCTCTCCCTTCTTCTCTCTCTCTCTCTCTCTCTCTCCTCTCTCTCCTCTCTCTCTCTCTCTCTCTTGGTCTTATATAACGAGTGAAACTGAAAGTTAAGAATGCTCTATTGTTCTGGGAACTCTGTTATTTTTAGGAAAGCATGTGATTGTGTTGGCACGCCCATCTCACTGTCACACTACCCCAGAGGTGTCTCAAAGCCTTCGACAAAACTCGGTTGTTATTATATGCTACTATAAAACCTCACGCTTCTCTCCAATCATCTAACTTTGTTTATTTCCGTGAAACAGGTTTCAAAATACCTCGCTCTGCAACATCTAGAAGATTTGCTTGTTGAAGATGGAAAAGAAAGATGAAATGAAGATTAAACTTGTGGATGAGGAGACCGTTTCAGACAAGGACTTATCAAGTGAGGAAGTGCAAAGCTCGGAGGAACACAAAGAACCGATCCAGAAGTTAGCCGGAGAATTAAAGTCGTCTGGTAAATATTTTTTAGCTGTTTGCGAAGAATGAAAGAAATGTGCACACATGTATCTTTTTAATCATGTGATTTTCTGTGGTCTTCAGTGGACCTGAGGATTGTGTTGCTGGGTTAAACCGGGTCAGGAAAAATAGAAAAAAGTAGAAAGATCTACAGGGAACACGATCACGGTGACTTTCACTTCAACAGCTCCGTCTCTTCAAAGTCTGTTACAAGAACATCTCAACTTACTTGTGTAGGAAAGCAACTACTGAAGCAGGAGGACTCCTCATGGATGAAAGAAGCTACTGGAGACAACCCAGAGCTGGAGGACTACTCGTGTAGGCAAGCAACTACTGAAGAAGGAGGACTCCTCATGGATGAAAGAAGCTACTGGAGACAACCCAGAGCTGGGGGACTACTCGTGTAGGTAAGCAGCTTCTGGAGCAGGAGGACTCCTCATGGATGAAAGTAGCTACTGGACACAACCCAGAGCTGGAGGACTACTCGTGTAGGTAAGCAGCTTCTGGAGGAGGACTCCTCGTGGATGTAAGAAGCTACTGGAGACAACCCAGAGCTGGAGGACTACTAGTGTAGGTAAGCAGCTTCTGGAGCAGGATGACTCCTCGTGGATGTAAGAAGAAACTGGAGACAACCCAGAGCTGGAGGACTACTCGTGTAGGTAAGCAGCTTCTGGAGGAGGACTCCTCGTGGATGTAAGAAGCTACTGGAGACAACCCAGAGCTGGAGGACTACTCGTGTAGGTAAGTAGCTTCTGGAGGAGGAGGGACTCCTCATGGATAAAAGCAGCTACTGGAGACAACCCAGAGCTGGAGGACTACTCGTGTAGGTAAGCAGCTTCTGGAGGAGGACTCCTCGTGGATGTAAGAAGCTACTTTAGACAACCCAGAGCTGGAGGACTACTCATGTCGGTAAGCAGCTTCTGGAGTAGGAGGACTCCTCGTGGATGTAAGAAGAAACTGGAGACAACCCAGAGCTGGAGGACTACTCGTGTAGGTAAGCAGCTTCTGGAGGAGGACTCCTCGTGGATGTAAGAAGCTACTGGAGACAACCCAGAGCTGGAGGACTACTAGTGTAGGTAAGCAGCTTCTGGAGCAGGATGACTCCTCGTGGATGTAAGAAGAAACTGGAGACAACCCAGAGCTGGAGGACTACTCATGTAGGTAAGCAGCTTCTGGAGGAGGACTCCTCGTGGATGTAAGAAGCTACTGGAGACAACCCAGAGCTGGAGGCCTACTCGTGTAGGTAAGTAGCTTCTGGAGGAGGAGGACTCCTCATGGATAAAAGCAGCTACTGGAGACAACCCAGAGCTGGAGGACTACTCGTGTAGGTAAGCAGCTTCTGGAGTAGGAGGACTCCTCGTGGATGTAAGAAGAAACTGGAGACAACCCAGAGCTGGAGGACTACTCGTGTAGGTAAGCAGCTTCTGGAGGAGGACTCCTCGTGGATGTAAGAAGCTACTGGAGACAACCCAGAGCTGGAGGACTACTAGTGTAGGTAAGCAGCTTCTGGAGCAGGATGACTCCTCGTGGATGTAAGAAGAAACTGGAGACAACCCAGAGCTGGTGGACTACTCGTGTAGGTAAGCAGCTTCTGGAGGAGGACTCCTCGTGGATGTAAGAAGCTACTGGAGACAACCAAGAGCTGGAGGACTACTCGTGTAGGTAAGTAGCTTCTGGAGGAGGAGGACTCCTCATGGATAAAAGCAGCTACTGGAGACAACCCAGAGCTGGAGGACTACTCGTGTAGGTAAGCAGCTTCTGGAGGAGGACTCCTCATGGATAAAAGCTACTTTAGACAACCCAGAGCTGGAGGACTACTCATGTCGGTAAGCAGCTTCTGGAGTAGGAGGACTCCTCGTGGATGTAAGAAGAAACTGGAGACATCCCAGAGCTGGAGGACTACTCGTGTAGGTAAGCAGCTTCTGGAGGAGGACTCCTCGTGGATGTAAGAAGCTACTGGAGACAACCCAGAGCTGGAGGACTACTAGTGTAGGTAAGCAGCTTCTGGAGCAGGATGACTCCTCGTGGATGTAAGAAGAAACTGGAGACAACCCAGAGCTGGAGGACTACTCGTGTAGGTAAGCAGCTTCTGGAGGAGGACTCCTCATGGATGTAAGAAGCTACTGGAGACAACCCAGAGCTGGAGGACTACTCGTGTAGGTAAGTAGCTTCTGGAGGAGGAGGACTCCTCATGGATAAAAGCAGCTACTGGAGACAACCCAGAGCTGGAGGACTACTCGTGTAGGTAAGCAGCTTCTGGAGGAGCACTCCTTGTGGATGTAAGAAGCTACTTTAGACAACCCAGAGCTGGAGGACTACTAGTGTAGGTAAGCAGCTTCTGGAGCAGGATGACTCCTCGTGGATGTAAGAAGAAACTGGAGACAACCCAGAGCTGGAGGACTACTCGTGTAGGTAAGCAGCTTCTGGAGGAGGACTCCTTGTGGATGTAAGAAGCTACTGGAGACAACCCAGAGCAGGAGGACTACTTGTGTAGGTAAGCAGCTTCTGGAGGAGGACTCCTTGTGGATGTAAGAAGCTACTTTAGACAACCCAGAGCTGGAGGACTACTCGTGTAGGTAAGCAGCTTCTGGAGGAGGAGGACTCCTCATGGATGAAAGCAGCTACTGGAGACAACCCAGAGCTGGAGGACTACTCATGTAGGTAAGCAACTACTGGAGCAGGAGGACTCCTCGTGGATGTAAGAAACAACTGGAGACAA
Source organism: Danionella dracula (assembly GCA_900490495.1). NCBI lineage: Eukaryota > Metazoa > Chordata > Actinopteri > Cypriniformes > Danionidae > Danionella > Danionella dracula. The sequence continues at coordinate 25,716 of UELW01000736.1, read as the reverse complement.
CCCAGAGCTGGAGGACTACTCATGTAGGTAAGCAGCTTCTGGAGGAGGAGGACTCCTCATGGATGAAAGCAGCTACTGGACACAACCCAGAGCTGGAGGACTACTCGTGTAGGTAAGCAACTACTGGAGCAGGAGGACTCCTCATGAATGTAAGAAACAACTGGAGACAACCCAGAGCTGGAGGACTACTCGTGTAGGTAAGCAGCTTCTGGAGCTGGAGGCCTCCTCATGGATGAAAGTAGCTACTGGAGACAACTCAGAGCTGGAGGACTACTTGTGTAGGTAAGCAACCCCTGGAGCAGGAGGACTCCTCGTGGATGTAAGAAGCTACTGGAGACAACCCAGAGCTGGAGGACTCCTCATGGCCATTCTGTTGGCGTATTGATCTTATTGATTTGTTGAGGTAGTAATCTCTTAACTGTTAACGCCTAGAAAATATGGGTTAATGAGTTTTTCTCTCCATTGCTAGCATTCCACAAAGAAACTCACTGACAATAAAAAAAAGCAATAAGATGGCTTCTGAAATGTCAAAGGTTGTGACTATAATTTCCCAACTACAGAAAAGCGTGACCTTTCTGTTTTTACAGATAGTGCTTCCTTGTTGATCGACCCCCGAGCTCTTGGTACATTGCACAGAGGAACCTGCAACTGATGCAAGAAACGAAACCAGAGAAATCCTTTTTTTTCACTTTAAATATGAGGCGTTTATTTTAGTGCAGCACCATCTAGTGTTCACAAACATCCTGTCTTTTTCAGCCACCCATTCTACTGAGATATTTATTATCAGTAATAGGATAAGCGTTCATCAAATGTTATCGCTAATCAAGCATAATCATCATTTTGCTATCTTCAACTATATTCAAATCTAGAAAGCAATTTTCCACCTCCAACATCCTTTCGCTTACACTTCACAGAAACATTCTCGACTCAGCTGAGCATGAATCCCAGAAGGAACAGCAAGGAGCAGTCGCCTGACTTTGAAGAAGATCAGACAGGTGATTATTTAGAAGATCCATTATTCTGATGATTCCAGAAAGAGCTGCTTTAAATAGCCTCCATTGTTACGAGGCGCGAGATTACAGCGTTATTATGCTAGCTGCTGCTCTGCTAAAGCTTCAGAGAAGAGCTTGTTTCACATGTTTTTCAGAGTTACATTTCCTCACATATTTGCATGTGTGCCTCAGATCAGAGCATTTCCTTCACGCAGCAGGTATACAGTACAAAACATATCTCATTATTAATGTGAGCAAGCGCATCCAAAAATATCCGGTTTGATCCAAAGAAAGAACTTCAAGACTCCAAGTCTGAGCTTTGTGCAAAGCAGAGGTCAGAAATAACGCTCACAAATCTGTGGCTTTATTAACGTTATTTTCTGACTATATTATAGTTATCTCCCGCAGATATTTATTCATTTTACAACACCACTTTCCCTCCTCAAGGACAGAGATGGGAGGAGTCAGATAAATGTTTCATATTCAAAACATCTGGATGAGTATCAGATTGACATAAAAGAGAGCCGGGTCAGATTTTAAGAAGAAGAATTGAGCTGTTTGAGATTATCTTCTTCTTCTTCTTCTTCTTCTTCTTCTTCTTCTTCTTCTTCTTCTTCTTCTTTCGGCTGTTCCCAGTTTAGGGGTCGCCACAGCAAATCATCTGTTTCCACCTAACTCTGGCCTCAGTATCCTCTACTCTTGCACCAATTACCTTCATGTCCTCCTTCAGCACACCCATATAACTCGTCTTTGGCCTTCCTCTCGCCCTCTTGCCTGGCAGCTCCATCTCCAACATCCTTCTACCAATATAACTACTATCCCTTCACTGCACATGTCCAAACCATCTCAATCTGGCTTCTCTGACTTTGTCTCCAAAACAACCAACCTGAGCTGAGCTGTTGAGATTATCGTGAAAATATAATACAGTAAAAAACTGATTTGTTGCACCATAAGTTGCAGTTTCAATATAGTTTAGTCAAAGACTATACAAATCTACAATAACAAAAAGATGCACAAAAGACTCAGAGACAACTATTTTTATTGTAAGTGTAAACGTCATTACTTTTCTACTCAGTAATTATATTTTGAAGACGGAGATGTTTTAATGAACCTGAGTCAGAGAAAATCTACTTCAGCTCTTCCGCGCTTTTATACAAATTACTTTGTTTCTCTAATGTTTGCAGTTTTGGATATTTGTTGAGCAGCCTGAAGGCCACCAGACACCTACGCGAGTCCACAACGACTCGCCTGCAGGGGGCTCTCTTACGTTGTGTTGATGCCGTGATGCTCTTTGCTCCTTGATGCCACAAAACCAAACCAACGAAACTCACCATCAACCTCCGATTCCACGACAGCGCCGAGCCGCGCTTCCTGCTCTTCCGTCATGTTTTTATAATCCTTGTGTCAGGAGTTGATGCGAGTGTGTATCGAACACCACCCAGCTGCGCTTTTATGTCTCAGAAGTACTCTGAACACGTGATAAAAAGAGCCGAACACTTTCGTTCGCAGCCAGATGTCTGAGCGCCTGTTCAAGCACATTCATTTTCTCTTTGTACATACACATGTTTTGTGTTCCCTTTTTTAAACAGCGCGCAAGATTATTTCATTAACACAAAATCTGGCTTTGCAGGACGTGTGGAGGAAAAGTAGTTGAATTATACTCTTTAGATTTTTGTATCAGCAGGCCATAAACTGCTGAAATGCTTCTTTAACAGACTCTGAGGAAGCTGTAGATCCACGGGAACTGAGGATCGTGCTGCTGGGAGCTTCAGGAGTTGGGAAGAGTTCAACAGGAAATGCAATCCTGGGGCGTGAGGTGTTTAAAGAGCTCCCAAACACAGAGAGCGAAGTGCAGAGAGGACGCGTGGAGGACAGAAACATCTCCATCATCGACACGCCAGGATTCTTCAACAAGATCCTGAAAGAAGAAGAGATGCAAGAGCAGATGAGGAAGGGTCTGGAGCTCGCTCGCCCAGGTCCTCACCTCTTTCTGCTCATAGTCAACCTGGAGAAGTTCAGAGAAGATCAGAGGGATGTTGTGGAGAAGATCCTGGAGAGCTTTGGAGAAGAAGCTTTGGATTTCACCATGGTGCTGTTCATCAGAAGAGAAAAGGTCTCCAGAAGGGAATGGATTGAAATCATCGAGAGCCAGGAGGCACAAGCACTTCTTCAGAGTTTCAAAGAGTGTTTTCACGTGATCAACAGCAAGAACGAATGTGATTCCTATCAGATTGAAATGCTCTTGAAAAGAGTTGATGAAAAGGTGAAGATGAACAGAGCACAAGTTTTTGCCAAACAGAAGAGATCAAGTGAAGAAACAACCTCGGTCGAGAACGTATCTCCAGACGAGGAAGCACTGATTCAGGAGATGGCCCAAGATAAATTATCCTCATATGGTAACTATTTTAAACCATTTTTTCTCTGGTGATAATATGTGAATATAATTGATGAAGTAAACAAATATATTCTAAAGATTGTAAATGATGAGCCTCTCTCTCTTCAGTGGACCTGAGGATCGTGCTGCTGGGGAAAACCGGGTCAGGAAAAAGCTCTACAGGGAACACGATCATGGGTGACCTTCACTTCAACAGCTCCGTCTCTTCAAAGTCTGTTACAAGAACATCTCAAAGGTATCTGACAGAAGTGGAGGGTAAAAACATCTCACTGATTGACACCCCCGGAATATTTGATACAGCACTGAGTGAGAAAGATCTGAAGAAAGAACTGAGACGGTGTGTGTTCATGTCTGCTCCTGGTCCTCACGTGTTCCTGCTGGTGCTCAGACTGTGTGTGAGATTCACAGAAGAAGAGAAGAACTCTGTGAGGTGGATTCAGGAAAACTTTGGAAAAGAAGCAGCTGAGTACACACTGGTTCTCTTCACTCGAGCTGATCAACTGAAAGGAAAGAAGTTGGATGATTACATCAATGAAGACAACGATCTGAAAGCTCTCGTTGAAAACTGTGGACAGAGATATCACGCATTCAATAACGACGACATGAAGAATCGATCCCAGGTCACTGAGCTGATGGAGAAGATTGAGAAGATGGTGAAGGAGAACGGAGCAAAACACTACACTAATGAGATGTACCAGAACGCCCAGAAGAAGATTGAAAAGGAAGCTCTAGCAGCAGAAAGGAAAAAGTCTGCAATGAAAGTCCTTACACAAACTGCTGGTTTTACTGCTGGTGTGGGGACAGGCGTTCTGGGGAGTATAGTAGTAGCAGCTGATGTTGTTGCAAAGCGATTTATCTAATTAGACAGTCATATCAACACACATGACATGGTCTTGTACATTAATCTTTTTGTCAAGAAAAAAAACCCATCTTGGAACAAGAACATATTTAAACATCATTAAAATTGTCTTGATTGGTCTGCAGTAATGTCATTCTCACTAGGATTTGATCTAAGTTCTCCTACTTCAGTTGACTACGTGAGGTTTCTGTGATAGAAATCCAGTTTTCGTGTCCCTTTCTCATACAACACGACTTCTTACATTAGAGGCCTCTTATTATGGTTTTATTAACATTTTTACACAACGTGATAACAATCTGATGGGTCATCTGAAACTGAAAAACTGGGTTTCACTACAAAATACAAATCAAATCTTTCATTAAAATCTTTTCAAAAGTAAATTTGTGTCAGGCTATATTTTCTTGTGTTCCTCACGCGAGCGACGCAGCAGTGAGTCTCGTCGTGTTTCTGCAGAACGCGTTCTTCACGAGGACAGCTTCTCTGTGACAACATTGCTCCTGAGAACAACACATCTCTCAGAAGAACTCATCAAGCCTTCCTGATTTCAGCCGTTAACACTAAAGATTCTGTATTCGCAATGTACTGTAAAGAAATATAACGTTTTCATAAACAAAATGTGTTTCCCGACATGCTGGTACTGTGTAAAATCTCTATTTTTAACTCCTCGTATCATATATACCTAGATTTTTTCCGAAAGTAATTTCATGGTTTATAAATGAATGTGTTAAAACAGCCGTTTAGTTACTTTTAGGAAAATAACGTCTAGTGAACATTATTTGGCGAGCACTTGGACGATCAATGCACCTGTCAATCATTAGTGATGTTGCTCTGTCTGATCACTTCTGTGTTTTTGTTGATGCGGCAATCTCCCACGTCAACATTGTAAAATCACATTCTGTTAGAAAAAGACACATAAATGATGACACCAGTGAGATGTTTATGCATGCCATATCTCAAACACCAAGCATCACAGCTGGCACAGCCGACTTCCTTCTTGATGCATTTACTTTAAAAATCAAAACATCGCACCTATAACTGTCATGAAGAAACCTGGGAGACAAAAACACGCTGGAGAAATTCAACTAAAGTTCAAAGTATGAAAAGACTCTGCAGGAAGGCTGAAAGAAGGTGGAGAAAGTCCAAACTTGTCATCCACTACGACCTTCATAAAGAGAGTCTTCGTGCTTTTAATTCAGAATTAATCACAGCTAGGCAAGAGTATTTCTCAAACTTAATTAATAACAACCTAAACAATACACGAACTCTTTTTGCAACAGTAGAGAGGTTAACCAACCCACCAAACCAGACTCCAAATGAGCTTCTGTCTGAAGATAAATGCAATGAGTTTGCTTCATTTTTCATCAATAAAATCAGTAACATTAGAAAAGGCATTAGTGCTCCCCCTGCAGGGCTGGAGATAGACCTCCTCAGCCTCCACTCTCAATGTGCACCTTCAATCTAATCGATAGCAAAACATTAATAGAGACGGTTGAGAGCCTCAGAACATCAACATGCAGTGTTGACACTCTACCAACAGTCTTTTTTAAAAATGGTTCTTAAGAGTCTAGAAAAGGACCTCTTAGAAATTATAAACACCTCCTTGTGCTCCGGCTTTTTCCCCAAATCCCTTAAAATCTCAGTTGTAAAGCCACTGCTGAAAAAGACAAACTTAGATAATACTGTACTGAGAAACTACAGGCCCATCTCAAATCTCCCTTTTATTAGTAAAAGTATGGAAAAGATTGTGGCAAAACAACTGATTGAGTTCCTGACCCAAAATGAAGACATGGATTGTTATCAGTCTGGTTTCAGAGCTCATCACAGCACAGAGACAGCTCTACTGAAGATAGTCAATGACATCCGGTTCAACACCGATTCAGGAAAAGTGAGTGTCCTGGTTCTCCTCGATCTGAGCGCTGCCTTCCACACAGTTAATCACAAAATCCTTTTCGATAGATTAGAAAACTATGTTGGTCTTTCAGGAACTGTGATAAAATGGTTCAGATCATACTTAGAAGGAAGAGGTTTCTATGTAAACACAGGTGATTACATGTCGAAGTGGACTGCAGTGTCGTGTGGAGTCCCTCAAGGCTCAATCCTTGCTCCTTTACTATTTAACCTGTACATGCTTCCACTGGAGCAAATTATGAGAAGGAACCAGATATCATACCATAGTTCTGCTGATGATGCACATATTTATCTAGCTATCTTCCTGAATGACTACAACCCCATAAACTCTCTCTGCCAATGTCTTGATGAGATTAAAAACTGGATGCAAAAAACTTTATTCAATTAAACAAGGACAAAACTGAAGTCATTGCATTCAGAAGCAAAAGCGAGGTGTTTAAGGTTAACTCGTATCTCACTGCTGAGGGCCTCAGAACTACAAATCAGGAATCTTGAGGTGATTCTGGACTCTGATCTTAGTTTCAATAGCCGCTTCAAAGCAATGAACAAAATCAGCTTCTTACCATCTTAGAAACATTGAAGAATCAGATGCTTCGTTTCCAGACGAGATTTAGAGAAACTGGTTCCTGCGTTCATCTCCAGCAGCTGGACTCCTGGAACGCTCTTCTCAGAGCTCGTCCCAAAAACACCATTAAACATCTCCAGCTCGTTCAGAACGCAGCGCTCCGATTCTAACCAGAACTAGAAAGTCAGAACACATTTCTCCAGTTCTTCAGTCTCTACACTGGCTGCGGTCTCCTTCAGAATAGATTTTTAAAGTTCTGCTGCTCGTATATAAGTCCAAACATAACTCAGCAGCTAAACACCTAACAGAGAAGATCAGAGAATACACACCAAACAGAGAGCTGAGATCCTCAAATCAGATAAATGAGATCTCTCCCGGGTTAATTCCACTCAGGGTGAATCCTCCGTTAGTTCTCCTGCGGCCCACAGAGGAACCAGCTCCAGAGGAGATCAGGGGTGCCAACACTTTAGTTCTCCTGCGGCCCACAGAGGAACCAGCTCCAGAGGAGATCAGGGGTGCCAACACTTTAGTTCTCCTGCGGCCCACAGAGGAACCAGCTCCAGAGGAGATCAGGGGTGCCAACACTTTAGTTCTCCTGCGGCCCACAGAGGAACCAGCTCCAGAGGAGATCAGGGGTGCCAACACTTTAGTTCTCCTGCGGCCCACAGAGGAACCAGCTCCAGAGGAGATCAGGGGTGCCAACACTTTAGTCACGTTTAAATCCAGGATAAAGACTCTCCTGTTTAGTTGAGCTTTTGTCGACTGAGCACCAACGTCCAACAACTATTTTACCTCTGCTCTTCAGATCTTAATCTGTTTTAAACGATGTTTTAAATTTCAGTGTTTTAAATCAGTTTGATTTTATATTACTTTTTTATACTTGATTTTAATGTATGCACTTTCTTTTTATTCTTTATTTTCAATGTAAAGCACTTTGAAATACCCTGTGTACGAAATGTGCTATACAAATAAACTTGCTTTGCCTTGCCTTGCCTGACCGCCACGCGATGCTGCAGAGATGTGTCAGCCAGGACAGTCCCACAGCATCTAGGCACCTGAGGTACTCAGGGCGGATCTCATCCACCCCCGGTGCCTTGCCACTGAGGAGCTTACCAACGACCTCAGTAACTTCGGCTTGGGTGATAGACGAGTCCACCTCAACTACCCCAGCCTCTGCCTCCTCAACAGAGGACGTGACAGTGGGATTGAGAAGACCCTCAAAGTATTCCTTCCACCGCCCGACCACATCCCTGGTCGAGGTCAACAGCTCTCCACCTCCACTGTAAACAGTGTTGGTGGGGCACTGCTTTCCCCTCCTGAGGCGCCGGACAGTTTGCCAGAACTTCTTTGAGGACGACTGATAGTCTTCCTCCATGGCCTCCCCGAACTCCTCCCAGGTCCGAGTTTTTACCTCTAACACAGCATTGGCTGCTGCGCGCTTGGCCTGCCGGTACCGGTCGGCTGTGTCCGAAGTCCCACAAGCCAACCAGGCCTGATAGGACTCCTTTTTCAGCTTGACGGCATCCCTTACTTCCGGTGTCCACCACCGGGTTCTGGGATTGCCGCCAAGACAGGCACCAGAGACCTTACGGCCACAGCTTCGCACTGCGGCATTGACAATAGAGGTGGAAAACATGGTCCACTCGGACTCCATGTCTCCATCCTCCCCCGGTATCTGGTGGAAGCTCTCCCGGAGGTGGGAGTTAAAGCTCACTCTGACAGGGGGCTCGGCCAGACGTTCCCAACAGACCCTCAACGTACGTTTGGGTCTACCAGGTATTTCCGGTCTCCTCCCCCGCCAGCGGATCCAACTCACCATCAGGTAGTAATCGGTTGATAGCTCAGCCCCTCTCTTCACCCGAGTGTCCAAAACACATGGTCGAAGGTCAGATGATACGACAAAAAAGTCAATCATCGACCTTCGGCCTAAGGTGTCCTGGTGCCACGTGCACCGGTGGACACCCTTATGCTTGAACATGGTGTTTGTTATGGACAAACCGTGACGGGCACAGAAGTCCAATAACAGAACACCACTCGGGTTCAGGTCGGGGAGGCCATTCCTCCCAATCACGCCCCTCCAGGTGACGCTGTCATCCCCCACGTGCGCATTAAAGTCCCCCAGGAGAACGATGGGGTCCCCGGTTGGAGCACTTTCCAGCACCCCTCCCAAGGACTCCAAGAAGATCGAGTACTCTGCACTGCTGTTCGGCCCGTAGACCGTAACCACAGTGAGAGACCTACCCCCAACCCGAAGGCAGAGGAAAGCGACCCTCTCGCTCACCGGGGAGAACTCCAACACATGGCTGCTGACTCTAGTACATAACATAACTCTAGTAATGTTAACACTGATGTTATTCAGAAATATGTTAACATTGAAGCTTACAGCTGCGTGATTGTAAGAGTGGAGCTGGAGTTCATGAATGACTTGATCTCCATCTATTTTGTGCACAAAGCACAGATAGCATTACGAAGCTGCTTTTCTTTGAGTTTTTGAGATGAAATAAACAGAGTGGCTGGAGAACTCTTACGCATCTTGTTTTCGAGGTCATCTCATGAGACCTGGAAACTTGTCCAAAAAGAACTTCATTCATTTTCTCGTCTGCTTTTTCCCTTTCGGGGTCTCCACAGCGGAATGAACCACTAACTCTTCTGGAATATGTTTTACGCGGCGGATGCCCTTCCAGCTGCAACCCATCGCTGGGAAACATCCACACACACTCATTCTCACTCAAACACTACGAACAATTGTTCTTACTCAATTCTCTTATTCCGCATGTCTTTGTTCTTGTGGAGGAAACCGGAGCACCCGGAGTAAACCCACGCGATCACGAGGAGAACATGAGAACTCCACACAGAGATACCAACTGATCCAGCAGAGACTCGAACCAGCAACCTTCTTGCTCTGGACTCGTGGAGGAAACCGGAGCACCCGGAGTAAACCCACGCGATCACGAGGAGAACATGAGAACTCCACACAGAGATACCAACTGATCCAGCCGAGACTCGAACCAGCAACCTTCTTGCTGTGAGACGACCGTGCTACCCACTGCACCACCTTGAGGCTCCAGAAAGAATTTGTTTTTAACAATTATAATATTAATTTTTTTCATGATATTAGTAGCAGAGGGATGAAGCGAAAATCTTATTAAGTAAAAGTACAGATAAATCACAAATTACATGATGACCAAGTTTTCTTCAGCAGGTTGGAGTCCTCTAAAAAACAAGTGCCAGCAAACCTCTTTATATAGTGCGAAAGAGGTCATATGTGCGTCAAAATGTGAAACTTGAGGAACTCTTTGAATACAAAGGGAAAAAAATGTTGGTTTTACTTTAACAAACAAAACGGATCTAAGCTGATTAGATAAGAGTGTCGTTACCTTTACATCAATCTGTTGGAATAAAAGTGTTGGCATATTATGAACATCATTGTTCTAGATTAAGCAACTTGAAACAAAGATGACAAACTGAATCCAAAAGTAAGCTCATTCTTAGCTGATCTTTGTTAGAGCAGGTATCACAAATAAAAGAGGGTTAAACTATAGGCGAATACTTGGGTAACACAATAATTGTGTTTGATAAAAACACTGCAAAACGAAGGCAATGGAGAACACCATTAAATTACATTATAATTGATTTAATGGCTCGAATTGTTTTACATTTTACATTTAATTCCATTTGATATTTCACCCCTTTTCAAGTTTAATCTGAAACAATTAGGCGATGGCCAATTATTGAGACTGTGCTCAAACCAGTAATGTGAAAGTGTCCAGACTTTTTTTGTGCTCTCCGTGTAACTCACCCCAGTGCGCACGCGCAGGAGTGAACCCGCAGCGCTTCCAAGCTCTGCGCTACGCAGCAGTCTGAAAGAGTTTTCTCTCTTTCAACCCTGGACATCTACTGATCACTAGTCAATCCATCAGGCTTCAACTAAGAGTGTCTCGAAAGGTGCAGCTACAAGCCCCAAAACTGGGTTTATTAAGAATTTAGAAACGAAATCCAGACGTCTTTCTCTTGAAGAATTAGCCAGATTCAATTGTGTTCCTGTCAGAACGGAAACAGAGAGTGGGATCAAACATTTTGCGGGATTCATGCCAGTAAAGAAGCCAGCATTTATTAAGGAACCAGTAAAAATATAATGATCAGTATGAATGTGTTCAAACCGGCATTTGACAATGAGAATCATCAACGAAAATAAAATCTTCATTTACAAAGGAATCCTCCCCAAAAGAGGGAAATGTAAACACTAAAATACATTTAATGTATCATAAATGTATATATGAGAGCACCTTCTAGAAGTTTCCTTCCAGAAATGTCTATTTTGATTTTGGAATTGAGGGTCTCCATATCTAGACGAGTTCAAATTGGCTCAGGCTTGTGGCTTCAATGCAGAGGACGTATCTCTAGCTTCCTTCCGGGTTAATATTGATTGATTGACACTCTTTGCACTCGGGGACAATACCTGCACACTCTTTGTGGAACAACTAACAAATAATTTGATGGTTGACTGCAGTTGTGCTCTGGTGGATGAGGAGATGGACTTGTGATCCTAAGGTTCTGGGTTCGATCCTCAGATCCACCGAGTTGAAGGTGGAGTGAGCGATGAAATACTTGCTCTCCATCTTCAACAACAACAGCTGTGGAGCTCTCGAGCAAGCACCAGTTCCTCGACTGCTCCCCGGGGCCCTCAGCCATGGCTCCCACTGTTCCGGGTGAGTGTTCACGGTGTGTTTGTTCACTGCTGGGTGTGTGTGTGCACTGGGATGGGTTACACGCAGCGCACACACTCTGGGTATGGCTCACTCCAGATCTGGGCAGCTGCTCCCTTTCACAAACAAGACAAGCTTTTGAATGTCCATACTTCTTTCGCTATTTCTTCTTCTCGTTGTTGTTGTTTACGGTTGTGAGGTTGAGGTTAGAGTGTGTATCAAGTGCTACCCAGCTGTCACCTTCTCTGAAACATGATCAAAACACCAGCTTTCATCGGTGGACTGCTAGATTTGAGGACATGTAAAGCCAAAGGTTTTTTCGTCCACGCCCATCGTTGGCCAGATGTGTAAGCTTCCAGCTCAGAACACATTCCAACCAACGGAGAAAAATAAAAAATTATTACTTCTGATTTATCTAAAACCAGACATTTACGCAACATTTCTAACTTAAAAAATGTTACGTTCATGTGTTCAGTTCTGTAAAAATTGAGGACTGAAGCACAATTTGAACATGTTTTTGTCAGGTTCGGAAGGCCAAGAAGAGGAATGCGGATCCCAAATGCGTGACGGTCTTAAAGTAATTTTTTTAACAAACAAAATAACAAGGGTCACAAAGCAAAACCCACGAGGGGAAAACCAACGAATAAGATACAATTGAAATCTTGGCTGAACAGAAAGACACCACTGCAGCACAACAGCAAATAAAACCACACACTGATATAGCGAGGTATATAATTATAACTAATGAACCGACACCAAACGAAAACTGAGGGAGGCTTCTGAAGGGACACCAATCAAACATAACGAGGGGAAGCACACCTGTACTGACTACAGCTCTAACTCGAACTGAGAAGGGTGGAACAAACTAGAACATGTGCAGAACATAAACAAGAGAAATCAAAGATGGCCACCGTCAGTCACATGACCCGAGCCATGTGACTCGAGGAGGCAAAACAAACAGAGAACTGAAGACCAGGAAAACCAAAACCGAGGGAAGTGATCTGCCCCCTGGTGACACGGATCTACAAACAAGAATCTGGGCAGATCCTGACCGTTTTAAGAGATTTGTTAATCACGTGCCAAACATAACAACTCGACTTTAAAGGTCTTAATGTCAACAATAAAATTCCTCTTCAAGTACTACCGCTACAAAACCTAACAAATCAAGGTTGAGATCTAAACGTTTACTAGCTTTAATTTGTTGAAATCAAACCAAGAAGTAACTTTTTAATCTGATTAGTATGCTGTCTTCAGAAAAAGTTCTGCTTTGAGATTAGCCTCTTTTATGAGAGAAAAGAATGTTACTCTATCTGTTCATCACATAAGAGATAACTTCCCAACGCACGCAAATGTCAATGCGGGCAAAACAACAAAGAAAAGAATATTTCTCTGACAATAGAATATGTCTAGCTATCATGGTTCACTTGATGTTTTCTATACAAGTGAAAATGACATTTCTCGACTTCTTCAACATTTCAGTCATCTAGTTAATAAATAAGGATACCAATAACTAGCGTTAAATCCTGTGATACAGATGCACCACAAACACTGGAGCAAACGTACTCCATCTCTTGCTCTGAGAACTGCTGATTAAAGTAAAAGCAGATTCGTTTGGTCTTAATCACAAAGCTGGCTGTTATTAGAGCGTGCAGGTCGAAACATATTTGGGATATAATAATACACTGTTTAACTTACAAGAGCCAAACACTGTCATCAAGTGTGCTCTTACTTTCTTACTTAATCCTTTTAATTCAGTTAGTTGTGTAGATTAAAACAACTTTTTGGAGTTGGTAAAAGTCATTTTGAGAGGGTGTGTTTTACAAGGTTTGATTGGAAATAAAATGAAAAGTCTTAACTTATCTGCATTTATCTATAAAAAATCTATAAAAACGCAGACGTATATTAGTATTTATGTTATATTATTTTTATGAGTTATAGTTTGGCATTTACTCTTTTGTTAGAGTTAATTGAATGCGTTGAGAACTAGCTGCTTCATCATCTATTAGGTGTGAAGTGTTTTTTTTTACAGTGCATCACACTTTTAATGTGGAAATTATATTACGTGATTTATTGTCTCAATCAGCAATGCTTATTTATAGAAGAATGAAGCCTGATAATTGACTTATCTGACGTAATCGCTCACTTGCTATTCTTAAACTAAAAAATACAGGAGTCAAACTGACAATGGCAAAAAGAGAAAGTTCAAGCACAGACAAAGCAAACTCAACAGAACAACAGAAAGAAAGCAGGAGAGAAGGAGGAGCTGTGATCCAGGAAAAGGAGAGACAGACTGCCATCATCTGGTGAAAATGTTGTAAATATATGCTGCTTGGGACTTTGTTTATTATTAGATGGAATCAAGTGTGCGTGCATGCATACTAGCAGTTCTAACGCAAATATTACACTCCAAATATATAAAGTCTGAATTAAAAAAGTGTCATTTTTAGTTTCTGTGGTCTTCAGCAGGTGTGAGGATCGTGCTGCTGGGGAAAACCGGGTCAGGAAAAAGCTCTACAGGGAACACGATCATGGGTGACCTTCACTTCAACAGCTCCGTCTCTTCAAAGTCTGTTACAAGAACATCTCAAAGCCATCAGACAGAAGTGGAGGGTAAAAACACTGATGGAATATTAGATACAGAACTGAGTGAGGAAGATCTGAAGAAAGAACTGAGACGGTGAGTGTTCATGTCTGCTCCTGGTCCTCACGTGTTCCTCACGTGTTCCAGCTCCAACATACTGACTGTAAGTGCAATGCACAACTTCTGGGACCCAGTGTTAGTTAACATTTCAAATCAACAAAATGAGCATGGCCCAAGATGAGTTGTATATTATATTTTTACATTTGTTTTGATATTTGATCCAACTTCACCACCAAGGCGAGCACAGTCAGACACGCTTCCAATAGTCCCACAGAGAGTCCAATTTCCAGCCTTCAATTGCATTCCTGGATGGCATTTAATCGGTCTCCGGTTGGGTGGTGAGTCATGTTCATCTGCATCTTCCTCTCGATTGTCTCCAGCGGCGTATGTACTTGATCCTGGTTCCCTGGGCTCCTGTTGTTGCCTGCTGTGACAGCTGTTGATCAGCACTTGGAGATAATCGCTCTCCCTGATGTGGTCCTCAACAGATGTTCCATTCAGACAATCCTCATGGGTAAAGAGGATGAACGTGTGTAGCCTAGCCTCCTCCCCAAAGTAGCTTTGAAACCATCTCACCATGTTCTTCTCCTCACTGGTGAGAGCCACATCCAGCTGGATGACCATTAGGTGCACGTGGACTTTGGAGAAAGCGTGTCCAGCACAGTCCTTCCACACTGGATCCAGATCTTCATCAGAAGTCAGTGCTGATCACTGACAGAAGCCCTCAACCTACCGCTCCTGTCACTCTGCAGCAAGCATGAGCGACGGCGTGAGGAGAGAAAGCCTCTTTAAAAGCAGCTCTTGTTACCCCAAATCTGAACTGGTCTAAGCAAAAGTGTGATTTAAAAAATAAAGAATAACTTTGGGTTTGAAAGCAGCAGTGCCTATGGCATTGGCATACTCTTTACAGCTTTTAAATCTTAACTCTTTAAATCTACGGAGCTTTTGGAACTGGTCTACAGACAGAAAGACTCAGTAGAGGGCAGCACCTCACAAACGTGCATCCTGGAGTTATTTTCCAAATCCTTCAGTTCTGCGAAAAACAAAGCTTCGCTTAAACTATTATTTTATTTTCACCACAGTGTGGATGATGGGACATCAAACAAGATAACATCCGTTCAGATTTGGAAAAGGCTTTTCAGGGCTACTTAAGATGAGAGAGAGACCTGAGCACACATTCCTCTTGGAAGATATTGAGATAAGGCTTGTGGCGTAAGAGTATCAGATTCAGAAAGATCTTTATTGCCAAGTGTGCAGCACACATACAAGGAATTTGTTGTGGTATGGGGGACTCTCCAGTGTTGGTAAAAATGAAAATAAAAACAACACAATAACACGTCACGGTGGTGCAGTGGGTAGCACGGTCGTCACACAGCAAGAAGGTCTCTGGTTCGAGCCTGGGCTGGGTCAGTTGGTATCTCTGTGTGGAGTTCTCATGTTCTCCTCGTGATCGCGTGGGTTTACTCCGGGTGCTCCGGTTTCCTCCACAAGAACAAAGACATGCGGAATAAGAGAATTGAGTAAGAACGATTGTTCGTAGTGTTTGAGTGAGAATGAGTGTGTGTGAATGTTTCCCAGCGATGGGTTGCAGCTGGAAGGGCATCCGCCGCGTAAAACATATTCCAGAAGAGTTAGTGGTTCATTCCGCTGTGGAGACCCCGAAAGGGAAGAAAGCAGACATGAAGATGAATGAATGAACAACACAATAACGTTACACAGTAACACAGGTTATATAAGTAAACTGCTCAAGTTAAAAGTAATAGAATCTAGTACAATTCTATAAATAGAGATAGTAAAATATAAAGTAATAGAACTGTAACTATAGAATCCCAAGGTGCTGAAGAGATGTGCTTTGAAGGTAATGTGCAGAACAAAGCGTAAAGTAAAAATAAAGAGCAGCAGCAGAACAGAATGAGGAGCGACTGGAAATGTGCAAAGAGTCCTCATCAGAGTCCTGTTATTTATTGCAGTTTTAGATGAAATATTTGAGCGTGTTGGTGGGTGAAATGATGGGTTCAGGAGCTGATGGTCTGAGAGAAGAAGCTGTGTTTGGGCCGGCTCTCCTGGTGTTTGGGGCTCTGAAGCGCTGGCCGGAGGGTAAGAGCTGGTTAGCAGCATCCAGAGCGATGCAGAGAGCCCTCTTTCTCATTCTGGAGGTGTTCAGGTCCTGAAGGGAGGGTAGAGGACCTCCAAAGATCTTCTCAGCAGTCCTCTGGATGTCTGATTTGGATGCTGAGCGAAACCTTTGGGGAGTGAACATCTCTGCTTTACGTCTCATTAGGTTTGAAAACAATTATTTGATTCGCAGTTGAATAAAGAACATGAAAATTTAACCGTGAGAACTGGAGTTTTGATTGTATTTTATTAAATATGCTCATACACATCAATGGCCACTTTCAGTATTCACATATGATAACCCGTAGACTCGTTCTGTTTTCCTCAAATGTTAACTAAAGCTCCATTTAAAGCGTTCTTTAGATAAGAGAGGAAGTAATGAGTCTACTTTGCATCAGTAAATGTGCAAATATAATAATAATGATAACAGTAACAATATACTAACAAGAGTGCAAAAGATGTGCAAAAAAAAGCAGCACAGTAAAATAAAAAGCCAGATGTGTAAAACAAAGACTTAGATGTTGAACTGTTTAATAGTCTAATGACTGATGGGAAGAAGTTCCTAAGTCTGGAAGTCCTGCATTTCAGACTCCTGTATCGAGGATCGAGGAGAATAAAAGTTTTTCTTCTAGATTCATCCTTCGAGGCCTCTCTGAGCCAGAGCAGCAGCTGCTAGAGCTCCGAAGAACAGAATAAAAACTCCTTTAATCCAGTTTGATTTACGCTCCAGAACAGCGTCTTCTTTTTCAGTGTCTTCTTTTTCCTCGAAGCTCAACGTGTCAACCGTGTGATGCTTCACCTCACGCTCTCCCAGCATCTTCTCGATGCTCTCCATCAGTTCTATGATCTGGGATTGGTTCGTCGTGTCTTTATTGTTGAAAGATATAAATCTACCTCCAAACTGATCAACAAGAGCGCTCAGATCACTTCTTTCTCTGATATACTCTCCGTCTTCGATTCGATCAGCATGAGTGAAGAGAACGATGGTGTTCAGAGCTGCTTCTTCTCCAAAGTGTTCCTCGATCCACTTCATCATCTGCTTCTCTTCTTCTGTGATCATCTCACCCAGTTTGATGACCAGAAGAAACACTCGAGAGCCTGATGTAAACTTCTCAATCTCTTCTTTCATCCTTTTTTCATTTATCCTCATATGACTCCATCCCGGAGTCTCGATGATGGAGATGTTTCTTCCACAAACATCTCCACTGTGTTTCTCACAGGTTTGAGGAACCGACAAGAAACTCTCGTCGAATCTCGGGCTTTCAACAGTTCTTCTCAAAATGCGGTTTGCTGTGGAGCTCTTTCCAGATCCGCTTTTACCCAGAAGAACGATCAGAAGATCAGGTTCTGCAAGGAGACTAGTCACTTGCTTCTCCTCATGAACCAAACCTCCTCCATGTGCTTCATCCCTATCTTCTTCTATCATGTGCTGTGTTTGTTTCTCGTTTGTTCTCCTCTGATCCCTCTCCTCGTGACTCTTCGTCCTCTCCCATCCTCTGTCTTTCCTCCTCGCATCCTCTGTGAGAACCTCTGTAGTGAAGTACCCTCGTCCGTTCTTCCTCACCACCTCGTCAATGTTCTCCAGCAAGCTCTCGATCTGATTCTCATCTCTCATGTTCTTGTGAATGAGCAGATGGCACTTCTCCTCACAAAAGCTCAGGAGCTCCCTAGTCTTCTTCTCCAGCCTGAACTCGATCCACTCTCTCTTGGACATCACCTTTCGTCCGCAGAAGAGCACCATGGTGAATCTGAACGCCTCCCTCCCAAAGAACCGGTGTATGGTTTTCACCGTCTTCCACACGTCTTCGGTGAAGCCATCGAGACGGATGATGAGCAGGAAGACGTGAGGACCAGGATGAGCCAGATGGAGAGCCTTCATCATTTCTGCTTGCATGTCTTCATCGCTGAGATGAGTGTTGAAGAACCCTGGAGTATTGATGATGGAGATGTTGCGTTCTTCCACTCGTCCGCTCTGGATCTCACTCGCTCGGCTTCGGAGCTCTTTAAATGCCTCTCGAGCCAGGATTGTGTTCCCTATCGAGCTCTTTCCGGCTCCGCTTCTTCCAATCAGAGCGATTCGCAGGTCCGCTGGGGCGAGAGCCTCCTCAGACTCTGGAGAACATCAGAGGAAATACATTTAATTAAATGAATTTAAAACGGTACGCCTGACCAGCATGAAATAAAAACAAAACCTGATTTGTACCAAAATAAATCTTGTTTTAAGGTTTAATGCCTCATTCTGAAAGCTGCTTTCCTGCCTCAGCCTTGAAAATCCCAGGGAAAGGGGCGTGGTCAGCCATGAGTTAACGATACCAAGATGCTGACCGGTTCCAGCCCTTAAACACCACTCATCCCTCGCTGCTGTGAACCGACCCGCCTGCCACTCAGTCTAATGTGGGAGCAAAAGCATTTTGATGCACCACACATGGGAAATGTACATTAGCGAGTCAGGTCTCTTAATAAAGAGATAATTTGATGTGGTGCGAGATCAGCGTCTAACTGCAGAAAGAAGGAACCTTCTGTAGATTTAACGCATTTAACAAACCACTCTGATTTACATACTAACAGTAACAGAAACCTAGTGATATCAGCTCGTTTCCAAACGACGATTAGAACACATGAACAAAGATTTGTTCAGCAGAAAGTACACAAAAAAAAGAAAATGAACCTCTTTGGTTAGTTGGTACAGGGTTCATTCTTCAGCAGAGAGAAAATCAGCCGTAATAATGTTTTACACATTTGATATACAAGTCCTTACATAAATATCATTCACGAAGATGCCCCAAAATAATCTTTTTAAAATGATTTTAGACTACGGGTGTTAAGCTATACTATACTTACTTTTATTTGGATTTTTATATAAAAAAAAAGAGTTCAGAAAGATACGTAAACAATTCAGAAACTCAGTTAAAATATTTAAAGCTTGCTGCCCAAATGAGAAAAATGAGTTAAACAGGTCTCCTGCACAAGTTCAATTACTATAATATACGTGTAAAAATATGTTTGAAAATATAAGATCTCAAAATTCTTGTTTTTTTCACAATGAAATCTAAATCCTATTCATTAAAAAAATACTAAAAAAGAAATTTTTTTGTGTGTTTTTTTGTAATGAATTTATCTTTTATCTAAACTGCCGTCTCTTTCTCCTTTTAAACATTTCACGGAGTAAACAGAGCAGAACTCAGATCAAATACTTGATAAGCAGACAACACGAACAAAGTGTGCTTCTCCCTCGATCAGCCATCAGAGCGAATAAAGCCGACGCGTCACGTTCACACAGCCTTTCTCATCTAAATCTCACGAAGAAAAGTAGAATTCATTCTCCCTGCGTAATAAAAGTCAACGAAGAAGACAGAGGTGATGTCTACAAACAGCTTCCCTCGATAATTTCAATGACGAAAAGTTTAGAGTGAAAGATTCTGAAGTGAACGTACCTGAGTGTATCAGACTCATCTCTCTCTCTCTCTCTCTCTCATCACTCTCTCTCTATCTCTCTCTCTCTCTCACTCTCCCTCTGTCTCTCTCTCGCTCTCTCTCATCTCCTCTCTCTCTCTTCTCTCCCTCTCGTCTCTCTCGCTCTCTCTTCTCATCTATCTACTCCTCTCTCCTCTCTCTCCCTCTCAACTCTCGTCTTCTCTCGCCCTCGTCATCGAAGCTCACCACAGCTCTCTCCACATCACCTTCTCTGCTCCTCGTCTATTCACTAATCTCCCTCTCTCTCTCTCCCCGAAATAAAGGAGATACCCCGTGTGTTCACACCAGAGGCACAGGAAAACAGGGGAGCACAGTCTGAGGAAGGTAAGGAAGCAAGGAGAGGATTGAGCAGGGGTGTGTGGAGAGGGCCAGCTCGTCGATCTACTGCATGTGCTATCCTCAAACCAACTGCGTCATCGGGGTCGAGGAGACGCCGGCGGGATAGCACGTGGTAGGTATCACCAGAGAGCGCCCGACAAGTGGTGGGGGGAAAAAAACAGGCTGAGAGCCCGAAGTTCGACCGGTGGCCTTGAGAGTGGGGGAAACTGTACGGGGAGAATTCGTGAGGGGAAGTTAAACCTGAGCGGTGACAAGCACATGGACAGGACGGGAGTTGCGGGGTGATTATGGGTTGGGGTGGCGCACACAGGAGACGAGGCCAGGGGCAAGGCCGGGCTATCTTCCGTCTGTGCAGCGGAGTCTGTCAGGTCATTCTTGCCTCGAGAGATAATGGTTGGCTCGGTCTACTTGCTCATCCGACAAGCAGCACCAAATTCTCGTCTCAATCATGCTGCTTCCACGACCGTCTAGGTCTCTCCTATGCCCTCGAGGTCTGAAGCGGTAAGAGCGGTCCATGCAGTCCGTACTCCTTGCGTTGTCCCCCCTTACACTCTCCTTCTCTGCTCTCTCATCACACCAGCCACCCAGGACGTGGTCGTGCCTTCCATCGATCTACCTCTCTCTCTAGAAATGCTCTCTCGGGGTCTCTCGATCTCGCTGCTCGTCGTCTCGGCCCGGGAGTGGCGGGGACTCACCGGGGAATCCCTAATCGGTCCGTCCTTCATCATCTCAGCCACTTAGCTCTGCCGGGAAACAGCCTTCTTTCCCTCTCTACCCGTCTCCTCTCTCGTCATCTGACTCAGGTCAGGGATTCTCCCATAGCTTGCGATCGACTCTCCGCAAAGGGGTCGGGTGGGTAGAGTGTTGTCACGATCGACCTAGATAGCCACGAGAGGGGAAAGGGACAATGCGACAGACTCATAGAAAGGATGGTGGAAACACAGTTGTGGTGCCCAAAATTCTCCTCTGTGCTCTGGGTCTTCGTCCGAATTCCACTACCCGTACATCAGCTATCGTCCTCCAAGCTCCTCACCCATTGGGCAAGGGCAGGTCGAGGATCGGCAAAGCACACTCCTGCTGCCTCACCTCTCACTCAGTCTCGCTCGGCATGCGATTCGCACAGTCTCTCTCATGGAGTCTCTATCTCTCTCTCTATGTCTCACCCACACGGATCCCCCAGGAGCCAGGGGGACAGACGACCTTCTCTCGTCTGCGAACGTACTGGTCTGCATCTTTCGGTCGCTCCTTCTCTCTATTCGTCGGAAGAGGTACTTGAATAGAATGCTCTCTTGCTCGTCTCCAAATCAGGGTACTCATCCTCTCACCTCGTCTCAGGTTCCGAATGCTCAAGTCGTTCCATCTCCTGATCAAAGGCAATCTCATCTATAGTCTCATCCTACTCTCTCTCTCTCCGCTATCTTTTTCATCTCCGTCTCTCTCTCTCTCGATTCTTACCTCTCTCACTCTCTCTCTCTCGTCTGAGAAAGCTTTGTGAAGATAACAAGAGTCGGGCGTGAGACCTCGAGGCATCCTGACACACTTCCCTTTTATTATCGTTATAAAGAAAGAACATGTGAGATCATGTGTTTGTTTTTATGAATCATATCTGCATCATGATTTATGTGTTTCAGGTTTATTTCGGTCGAATCGAATCAAAGAATTGCAGTCTACATGTCTGTATTTAATCTCTCCGCTGATACGCCTCATCATTCCGGAGAAGTGCGTCTGCGACAGACCTGAAGAACCGAGGAGCAGCAGTCTGTTCAGCTGCTGGTGTTCTCCACCCCTCGATCACACGCTGAACCTGTTCCTCCACTCCGCTCAGTGGAATGAGGCTCGACTGCACACGCTCTCCGTCTGCATCACGTGTCAGGAGCTGTTGGATCCCGGAGATCTTCTCTTCACCTTCTCACTGTCTGCTCATCACTAGGTGCTTTGATGTAATCGTGTGAACCGATGCATAAAATGCACCCTCTCTATTATCACACGTGATGAAACTAGAACATAAATCAGATCTTGGGACAAATCTTGCAACTAGCGACGAATCTAGTGATTTCTTCTGCTATTTTTGATTACATTTTAAATTAATAATTAATGGCCTTTATTGGTCACATAGGCGAGGCAAGTTTATTTGTTGCTCATTTGGTACACAGAGTAATTCAAAGTGCTTTAAATTGGAAAAAAAGAATAAAAAGAAAGAACATTTAATAAAATCAAGCTTTAATAAGTCATATAAAATCAAAGTGATTAAAAACTGAAATTCAAAATATTGATAAGATGGTGAAGTGCAGAGATAAAATAGTTGGACGGTGGGGCTCAGTCGACAAAAGCTCACTAAAGAGATGATTAACGTGACTAAAGTGTTTGGCACCCCTGATCTCCTCTGGAGCTGGTTCCTCTGTGGGCCGCAGGAGAACTAAAGTGTTGGCACCCTGATCTCCTCTGGAGCTGGTTACTCTGTGGTCCACAGGAGAACTAAAGTGTGGCACCCCTAATCTCCTCTGGAGCTGGTTCCTCTGTGGCCGCAGGAGAACTAAAGTGTTGAAACCCCTAAGCTCCTCGGAGCTGGTTCCTCTGTGGGTCGCAGGAGAACTAAAGTGGTTGGCACCCCTGATCTCCTCTGGAGCTGGTTCCTTGTGGGCCGCAGGAGAACTAAAGTGTTGACACCCCTGATCTCCTCTGGAGCTGGTTCCTCTGTGGGCCGCAGGAGAACTAAAGTGTTGGCACCCCTGATCTCCTCTGGAGCTGGTTCCTCTGTGGGCCGCAGGAGAACTAAAGTGTTGGCACCCCTGATCTCCTCTGGAGTTGGTTCCTCTGTGGGACGCAGGAGAACTAAAGTGTTGGCACCCCTGATCTCTTCTGGAGTTGGTTCCTCTGTGGGCCGCAGGAGAACTAAGAGAGTATGAATATAATTTATTTTCTTAATATAATTTATCACTTACTAACACGTATGCGGCAGTGTTGAAATATCTTAATGTTCATGTGAATACTTCAGCCTCAGCGAGGGAAAAACTAGCAGAGAGCACACAGGTGCGTGTGACCAGTAACAGTTAACCAGGAGACTGAGCGCAGCACAAAACACTATTTTATTACTATTTAACATTTTGATCACTTAAAATTTACTACTTTGATTTTGTTGAAAGCTCCAGGGTGGGACCCAGTAGGACCAGGTGAGCAGACTAAAGCTAAGTGGACGAAACACTAGAGAGCTCAGACTTTCGGCCAATAAACATCAAACTGGGAAGAAACTGGTGAATCAAGCTCCTCGCATCCAGAATCTCACTGGAACTCAGAACTAAAACCTCATTTGATACGAGCTCTTTTTCCTCGACTGAAATAATCACATTTCAATAATTCTTTCAACTTTTTCTGTTCAACAGTTTACAACAGTTCGTAGGCTTGCAAATCTACACTGAAGCACGTTCAGATCATCTCGAGAGGCGTAGAAAAGAGAAAAATAGAGTTATCCTCAACAAAAACCGCTTTGACTTATATATAATTATATTTTATAATTAGAGTTGAGAATCATGCAATAATCACTAACTACAAATGAGATTTTGTTATATGATTATATTTCTGACTATTTGTGATTATATTGTATTTCAGAAGAAATCATTTTCTGTTTATACTTTATGGAATTGAATAAAGAAAGCACAACTGCTGCTCTGTGAGAAGAACTCTGTTTTCTGTGTTCAGTGTTCATCGACCAATCACACAGAAAGGCTTTCATCTTACATGGAATATAGAAGTACTGCTTCATCTATCCTCTATCCTAATATTTCTGCATGAGATATCAGAAGTGTGGAAATGAGGAACACAAGAATCCCGTTTCAGATCCGAAATCGACAGGAAAATGGGAACACAGGGGGATGATGGGAGAGAGGGTTAATAAGGTCGATTTTACAGCCAGAGAAAAACAACTCACGTGATGTTCTCTTTAAAGCTAGCGTCTGACTCAGTGTCCAGAACAAGAGTGGAGTTCCAGCTGCTAGCGAGTGAAGAACATGTGGAGACTCTGATATGGTCGGGATGAGATGGATTTGGGGCAGCAGGTATTGTGGGCGGAGGGAATAGTGGGATGACTACAGAGCATGAGGAACTCACAAAGATGCTGAGGAAGATCATATTTTGGTGAACTTTTTCAAACATTTGTGTCCTTGTTAACAAATTAGGAGCTTCCCAGAGTAGTGATGTGAGGGGAAAATGAACACAGCGACGGCAGGAAGTAGAGGTCGCAGGGAAAAGCCAGTGAGAAAACTTCTTGGGTTCCTTCTAGAACATTCCGAGTCACACACACTCTCCTTTGCTTCCCAGGGTTTGCAAAAAAAGGCCACAAACTCAAACACAGACCTGCAACAAACAAGAAGAGTGTTTATAAAGAGAGATACTAGACTATATTTGAGAGAGTGTCTAAAGAGTTAGTGCAGTGGATCAATCGATCGAACAGCAAGCCAGAACACAAGGAACCAGAGAAGAGTCAACAGCACCAGAAGGTCTCCCAAGCATCCTTTCTGAGATCCGCTGAGAAGCCGGAGCTATTTGATTTAAGAACCAGACTTCAGAAGACCTTCCAAGATCTTTTCTTTTCTTGAATCCAGCAAGGACGGCCCAAGAGCACCATATGGTGACGCTCTCTTTTTTTTTTTTTACCTGTCCTGTCCTTCTTCAAAGCAGCCTCATGAGAAGGAGGTGCTTCGTATGAGTTGGTCAGTTTTGCTCTTTCCAGAGAATTGAAGATATTATATATTGATTATTCCTCTGGATAGAAGCTTTTAATTTATTTCATTCGCATTCATCACAATAATTACATTAATCAATCATATAAACATACATCAGGACAGGACGGTGTTAATAAAAAAAAGGGGGAAAGAGGAGAGAAGTAATTGAGGGGAAACAGAGGTAGAGAAGTTTTGGAGGGGAAAGAGAAGGTGAGAGGTAATTGTGGGTAATGGGGACGCTCTCTACTCACCTCAAATATCTCAGATAAAAGCATCTGCCAGAAGTTTAAATTTAGAAACGAGTGTTGCTCATCAAATGAGGAACTCTTATTTCCGCCTGAACACCTTTATGTGTTGAGCACAGAAGCCTCTGTTTGAGCTGAAGCTGAAGCGTTGAGAGTCAGTCGAGGAGTCTCCGTTGTTCTGACGAGCTTCGAGACGGTAAGAGCAGCTCTCTCAGGATTCAATAAAAGCTGAAGATCCATGAAGATGGAAGCTCTTCTCTGATGAAGAGCAATAATGAAAGCTGTTTGGAGTGAAAGTATTGATTATTGCTGTGTTATAGATCAGTTCTCTGCTGAAACCCATCAGAATGGCTGCTCGTCTTCCTCTCATCTTCCTCTTCCTGGTTCACGGTCAGTGACTCCAACTTTAGTACTTTTCTGGGTTTCCCTGAACTCTTCAGTTATCTGTTTACTTACTTTTCTAAAACATAAAGAGGTTTTTCAGAGCCATATTTCAAATGGAAATTAATTTGTCAAGTGTCTATTTAACAATTGTCTATTGTCATGGAATTTGACAAAAATTGCAATTCAAAAGGAAGCGTCACGGTGGTGCAGTGGGTAGCACGGTGGTCTCACAGCAAGAAGGTCGCTGGTTCGAGCCTCAGCTGGGTCAGTTGGTATCTCTGTGTGGAGTTCTCATGTTCTCCTCGTGATCGCGTGGTTTACTACCCGGTGCCCGGTTTTCCTCCTCCACAAGACAAAGACATGCGAATAAGAGAA
>UELW01000536.1:0-12814 GCA_900490495.1 Danionella dracula | reverse complement strand
ATGTCTGGAAAGTTTGTAGGGCAAGTGGGAAGAGTAGCTATTGTCTGGAAAGGTTGGAGGTCAGGTGGGAAGAGTAGCTATTGTCTGGAAAGGTTGTAGATCATGTGGGAAAAGTAGTTATTGTCTGGAAAGGTTGTAGGTCAGGTGGGAAGAGTAGCTATTGTCTGGAAAGGTTGTAGATCAGGTGGGAAGAGTAGCTATTGTCTGGAAAGGTTGTAGGTCAGGTGGGAAGAGTAGCTATTGTCTGGAAAGGTTGTAGGGCAAGTGGGAAGAGTAGCTATTGTCTGGAAAGGTTGTTGGTCAGGTAGGAAAAGTAGTTATTGTCTGGAAAGGTTGTAGATCAGGTGGGAAGAGTAGCTATTGTCTGGAAAGGTTGTAGGTCAGGTGGGAAGAGTAGCTATTGTCTGGAAAGATTTCAGGTCAGGTGGGAAGAGTAGCTATTGTCTGGAAAGGTTGTAGATCAGGTGGGAAGAGTAGCTATTGTCTGGAAAGGTTGTAGATCAAGTGGGAAGAGTAGCTATTGTCTGGAAAGGTTGTAGATCATGTGGGAAAAGTAGTTATTGTCTGGAAAGTTTGTAGGGCAAGTGGGAAGAGTAGCTATTGTCTGGAAAGGTTGTAGGTCAGGTGGGAAGAGTAGCTATTGTCTGGAAAGGTTGTTGGACAGGTCAACAGGATTTTCATGAACCTGTGTATGTACTGTATAATGACTCAATTAAGACTTCTTAGAAGGGATTAGATATTTAGACTGTGCTCTTTATCTGGTACAGGATAAGTCTCCACCACGCCGTAGCTCAAAGAATTGGCTGGCACGGCTACTGCTCGATATTGGTGAACACATCCGTGAAATGCCTGCCCCTCTTCTGCTTTGGACTCTCTTCAGCTCAGCAGCCACAGTATGTCTCCTCAACTCACTTTGGTCACACAAACACTACCAGGAACAATGCACTGACACACTGAACAAAGAAAACAGAATGCAGGAGAAACACAAGAAAGAGGCTGAGGAGGATACAAATAAAGAGGGTGCTGAAGAAAATGAAACGAGTGAGGAGGAGCAGATTGGAGAACTTGAGGAGGAGCAGTCCGGAGAGCTCGAGGAGGAGCAGGTGGGATCATTTGAGGAGCATAAGGAACATGCGGAGGACCTGGAGGAGGAGCACTCGGAAGACTTGGAGGAGGAAGATTCGTTTGGAAAGGATGTGAGCAAAAAGGAAATGAAGAATGTTAACTGACTTACAAAGCCAAAGGGAAGTGTTCCAAATCTTTTTTAGCTGGGTTTTATGTATAAAAAAAAAAAAAAAAAAAAAAAAATTTGACACGTCCTCGCTCAACCTGTAAGACTGTGACTTTTGCTATGCTGGACACAAATTTCCTCACTGTGCTTCCACTGTAGAAGCCAAAGGATAAATGCTTCCAGAACTCTATAGAGTCTGTGATTTTATGATTGTTCTTTATAGCTTCAAACCATTACGAATTTACTTCTCAAAGTAATGTTGACAAATTCTTGATATCTACAGCTTGAAATCACTTCCTGGCTCTGTGTTTCCTCAGACACTTTTAGAGATGGAGAGTAGACAGTGTAGAGAGGCTTTAAACTCAACTGAGGGACCAGACTGCGAACAAAAGTTTTTGTAGTCCAGCCATTTTTCGGAGAGGTTATTGCTGGTAAGACAAGGTGGGTTATTGTTTTGCTTGCACACTTCATTATTTAATCAAAATGGCATTCAACTCTGAATTTAAAGCTGTAGTACACTCCCCAAATTTGGTGTTTTTATTTAGTTGAATGTTTGTTTCAGCTACAAATGCAAATAGCAATTAGTTTAAAATGATCTTTGTTTAATGGAAGAATAACTTGGTGGTTCCAGAGGAAGAGTTTGGAGATATTTTCACATCCTTTAAATCTAAAACAAGTACGAGCTCAAGCTAGACTGTATAAGGATGAGATTTGAACTGAATTGAAAGATGGAGACATTAAGATTTTTCGATATATGTGATCGACGGGACTGTAACTGGTTATGGTCTGTGATATTTGTTTATACTTTTAATGTTTGTCAAAAGATTCCATGTTTGTGATGTTTATATGAGTGGGGCTGCAGAAAAACACTGCGTTAATGTTTTGTATTATTTTTAATAAACTGTGAGGAAGGAACAATGATGCGGACCCAGATGCGAGGGCTGAGTGTGGCTTACTCTTTATTTCAATGTCCAAAACATATAGCAAAGATAACCAAGGGGGCTCCGGAGGGGAATAAACAACCAAGGGGGCCCCGGGGGGGAATAAACAACCAAGGGGGCCCCGGAGGGGAATAAACAACCAAGGAGGCCCCTGGAGGGGAATAAACAACCAAGGAGGCCCCGGAGGGGAATAAACAACCAAGGGGGCCCCGGGGGGGAATAAACAACCAAGGGGGCCCCGGAGGGGAATAAACAACCAAGGAGGCCCCTGGAGGGGAATAAACAACCAAGGAGGCCCCGGAGGGAATAAACAACCAAGGAGGCCCCGGAGGGGAATAAACAGCCAAGGAGGCCCCGGAGGGGAATAAACAGCCAAGGAGGCCCCCGGAGGGGAATAAACAACCAAGGAGGCCCCCGGAGGGGAATAAACAGCCAAGGAGGCCCCCGGAGGGGAATAAACAACCAAGGAGGCCCCCGGAGGGAAAAAGTAGCAACGGAAAAGGCTCCCGAGAAGCACTGTCCAAAAGCGGAGAGACTGAGTGCTGGCATGCAGGAACTCACGGCTCCAGAAAGGTGTAGCTGTCTGAAGGATGAGAGCAGAGGCGCAGGTAAGGCTAGCTTCCTTCGGGGATCAAGCAGGTGGGGGCACAGACAGACGAGACGTCACAACGCTGGGGTTCGTGCACAGGTTAGAGTCTGCATAAACAAGTAATCAACTCGAAACCAGACTGGTTCGCTATTTAAGCTCGCCTTCTGTGCAATCAAGGCTGACAGGCGGGTGGTGGATGTCGTGATCGAAACAGACATGAGCAGAATTAGGCACAAGGAAAACGATTAGTGAGCAATATCAGTATTAGTGAACAGAAGAGGAGAACATAACTTCAAAAGAGAATTAAAAAAAGCCCACTATTTAAGCAAGGTTAATCTCAACACGTCACATAAACTGAGATATTAGCACTCATGCAAGTACAGTTTTTCTAGAATGCTTAACGAATTTTTCGTCTACGTCTTTTGAAATAGTTCATTGTTGCTGCTGATGTTGCTGTGCAGAGGATTATCAATAGTGAAGAACCACCTCGTTTTCAGGTGAGTGCATTAAAACTTCGGAAACATGGCGTTACGCTCAAAAGCAGACCTTAGTTTTGAATTGCAAATAAGAGCTAAGAGAGTTAAGCTCAGAGTTTAGATAAGTTCTGGGAGATGGTCAGGACAGGCGGGAGACAGCAGCATGCCAAGCTCCTGATGGCTCCTGCTCAGCTCCCAGCGATTCCCAGCAAACAGCAGGAATGTCTCACTCCAGCTCCACTCTGCTGAATTTTTAAGAGATAAACATCGTCGGGTACGGCTACGCACCTCCAGCCGGCTTCTAAAGAGCGACGTCTCGCACACTCTGACACATGCACGCACACATCCAATAGCAGCCCACGCTACACCCAGGGAGGACACAGCAAGCCAAGATGTAACGTATGGTCACAACTATTTAGTTAAAATTAAGTTTGTTAATTATTGAAAATTTGCATCTCATTTATATTTTGAAATGGATTGGCTGTCATTGAAATATGTATCTTATGTAAGCAGAGCATATGTTTCAGCTGAAAAACCTAAAAGTAATTTCAGTAATAGCAGTGTAAATTATATATTATTATATGAATTGTTAATCGAATTAATGAATTTAGAGGTCAATGGATGTTCTTCCATCCATCCATCCGTTTTCTTGTGGGCTTTCTTCCCTTTCGTGGTCGTCACAGCGGATTGAACCACCAACTCTTCTGGAATATGTTTTATACGCCTTCCAGCCGCAACCCATTGCTGGGAAACATCCACACACTCATTCACTCTCAAACACTACGAAGTATTCCGCATGTCTTTGTTCTTGTGGGGAAACCGGAGCACCGGAGAAAACCCACGCGATCACGAGGAGAACATGAGAACTCCACACAGAGATACCAACTGACCCAGCCGAGGCTCGAACCAGCGACCTTCTTGTCACCGTGATGCCCCTGTCTATGGATGGATGTATGTATATATTTTTTATTCATGGTATACAAAGTACAAGGACTAATACTTGCTCATAAGTGCTCATTGGTGCCTGATTTTTGAGGATAAAGCAGTTTCCCAAATAATAACATCGTGAACTTGATGCTAGTACAGCTTCTCTGCATTTATGAACATTTACAACTCAAACTATTTTATTCTGCTGCTCAAACGGCTGACAATCACTTTCTTACAGTGTCAATC
Organism: Danionella dracula; assembly: GCA_900490495.1. Classification (NCBI taxonomy): domain Eukaryota; kingdom Metazoa; phylum Chordata; class Actinopteri; order Cypriniformes; family Danionidae; genus Danionella; species Danionella dracula. The sequence continues at coordinate 8,404 of UELW01000536.1, read as the reverse complement.
AAATGTCTGCCATCGAGTGAAATCGTGATATATATCAAAGATAAGTTAGAAATTCTGAAATGAAGCCTTTCCTTCTAAAGTCTATATTTATTTTTTATTTCTGCATTTCCAATTCAGCATTTGTGACTAATTGTTCTGAAAACGGATTGTTAAAATTGACATGTCAAATTCAATCTTAAACTTAAAAAATAGCTAAATATCTAACAAACAAGCAAAAAAACATCAAGTGTAATGGTAAAAGTTAGGTTTGTTGGCTTAACTAACCAGCTTAACCCACAAACGGGATCGGTTCATGTATTTTAAGATTCTTTATTTATTATTTATTTTCAGCTGCAGGAGAGTGTCTCATCTCAAACAAAGGCTGACATTCCCTGTGAAACAACCAGTTAAAGCTCACTCATGTTCCATGGAGAATCTTTTTGGTGAGTTAATAGTTTTGCTTTTGGCTTTCAATTCACAGAATTTAAAACTCTAGTCCTTTTTTTGTCATATCCATAACGTTTGCACATTTAATAAAGTAAACATCTAAAACATGTGTTTAACAGAATTTTTTTATTAATAGTTTTCCTGTTGCTGTGAAAGAGGAAGCCACATTCTAACATTTTTATTTAAAGAAAAGAAAGCAGGATAACTGAAAAGCTTTTTATTGTTTTTCATGCAGAAAATATGTTTAAATCCACTTTGCAAACATTATTTACAAACTATTTCTTTAATTGGCCAAAACATTACTGTAGCACATTCCATGCACTTCAGTTATTCATGTAAGAAAATAAACGCTAAAATATTATAAAAAGGAATTAAAAGGAATTCACATTTGAGCTAAGTTAACACGAAGATAACTAAGATATGTGATTAACTGGTAATTGATGTAAATATAACTGTCGGCTTGATTCTGTCGCTCGACTCTGGTAATAATGTTAGCTAACAGAGCTGTAAGAGTGCGGCTGAGTCTCGTGGTCCTAACGCTAGTCAAACCATGCAAACTTCAGCGTCTGAAACTCCGCTTCATCGGTTGACTATCAACCAGAGGCCTCTAAGCCACTCGTCCTGTCCGTGTGTGTAGCTCTGAATGAGTTGGCTGTCCCTGGAGGTCCTCCACTCGTTCACCAGCTCAGGAGACCGGGGCAGAACTTATCGATGAGCGTCTGATAGTACGGCTTCAGGGCCTCCACGTCCGGCAGCTCCGTGCTCTTGGTGTACAGATCAAACTTGCTGCCAGAGGAGAGGCAAACATCTCATAATTTAGTCATGCACAGATTCCAGTATCAGAGTTTTTCCTTCCAAAAATGATGTGCGTTTTGTTATAGAATATGTAATCATTGTAATTAATTATCCAATAAGATTGAGTTTGAATGTGCTTAAGTTTACTTGGATGGAACAGGAAGTGACGTAGAGGGGTGGGATTTATGCTGAAAGGAATCTCAAGGGACGACCGTTCCAGTCTCTTTCTCCGAGTCTGCTCAGAGAAGGGCTGCTCATTCTCTCTCTCCATTCTTCCTTTTCTCCCTTCCCTCTCTTTCTTCCTTCCTCTCCCTTTCTCCCTCCATGATGCTTGCAATGTGATCACATGCTTCGTTGATATCAAGGTATGAGCTGAATCCATGTTTGAGGAAAGTAATAAATTGCTGTTTGCGATTGTGCTCATAAATCATGTCTCACGAGTATTTAATATTTCCATTACAGTTTATAAGCCGGTACTAATGTTTTAGTTGAACCTCCATAGATGCCTGGGACATTCAGTTCACTTGCTCTGTAGCCAAGCAGACCTTTTGGTGACATTTTCAGTATAAAAATTGAGAAACAAATGGCTTTTATGAGCAAAGGGGACTTATATACCCACATTTATGAACAAGTTGTGATTTAAGGCAGCCCAGAAAGCAAGGGCTTCTCGGGTCAGGACCGGCTACCCATCGGTAGACTCTGCTCAGACTCTGGTCCGCACCGATACGCACTCAGGGATTCTCCGGCGGACGACTTTCTACTATGATTCGAGACACACAAATCCTCGTTTTTTTCACCCTTAAACGATGAGTGGCAGAAGCAAACAGTTTTTTGTGGATTGTAACACCACTGTCCTGTGAAATGCACTGCAGCAACATTAAACAGCAGAGGTGTGGAGCTAGTGAAAAAACCCCTGCAGAGAAGCCAATTGAGGTGGCAATGAAGTTCAAATTTCTGATGCTTGCTTACATATCCGTATCCACTTCCACCCCTGTCTACCGATCACGATCCCTCACCTGAGGTTTCTCTCTCACTGTCTGCGACTGGAGGAGCGACTTCCCTGATCCAGTCGGGAAAGCAGCAACGCTAACAACTTAAAAAAATAACCAAAACGCCTTTCTTCCACGAGCACTTAAAATCATAAAAATATTTTGTTCTGATTTATGATTCTGAAAGGCAGTGGTCTGGTGGATAAGGAGATCGACTTGTGATCAGAATCACTTGCTCTCCATCTTCAAGAAGCACAGCTGTGGAGCCCTCGAGGAACTCCAGTCCCCGACTGCTCCCCGGGCCCCGCAGCCATGGCTCCCACTGCTCCGGGTGAGTGCTCACGCTGTGTTTGTTCACTGCTGTGTGTGTGTGTACACTGGGATGGGTACTCGGAGCACTCTTTTGTTTGGGTGACAACCTCTATCTGAACTGATCACATTAAATCCTAGTTTTAAGAGCACTAGTGACTAGATACTAGATAGTGAATATTCTAGTTTCAGAGCAGTTTCACAGCTTGTAAAGACTTATGAGAGTTTTGTCTATTTTTAAGATTCAACAAGATTTTATCATCAGCGAGACATTTTGCCAATTTTAAGAATTCTTACCAAGTCAGATTTGCTCGCCTATTGGCAGATTTTTTTTGCTTGATCTAAGAAGAGTTTAACTATATTTAAGTTTTTTTCTATTTCAAGGTGGTGTGTTTTTTTAAGTACAGATCTCTTCCATCAAAGTTAGAACACAACTGTATGGGGTTTAAAGTTTGGGGGATTAATGATTTATTTACGGTGTAGATTATTGTTCTTGTTTTCTTTTCTCAAGAATTTGAGTCTTATTTCAAGAATTTAATTCTTACCCCATCGTCAGATATTTGAGTTGATCTAGACTAGAACTAGATTTAAGATTTTTTTTACTTGTTTCAAGATGTGTGTTTTTATCATATTATTATGATTTCTAAATAAGATATCATTAACATTCTTGAAATGTTATACGTTGAGTCAAAATTTCTTGTTTTAAGATCAGCGGCAAAATCAGCAACTTCGTTCACAGTTTCTTAATTCAAGAAAATAAATGACCGGAATATTCTCCTCAAGAAAACGTAAGTGATATTTTCTCAAAATAAGCTAAGTAATCTATACCCAAAAGGTTTAAATTAGAAAATTCTTCCTAAAATAAGAAAATCACATTTTCAGTCTAATTTTAAGCGTTTTTCAGCTTTGCTTAGATTCCGTTTTTTGCAGTGCACCTCTCTTCACCTTTTGTTGCATACAGCATTTGTAGATTTTAAAAAGTAACTTTTTACACATGATTAACGCGTTGCAAAAACAAAATAGATAAAAGTTCAAATTTGTGAAGTTATAGCTGAATGCAAATCAGTTTGATTTCATTATTTCCTCAGAACACATTGACACTGAGCATGAAATAATTTTTTTTAACATCACCAGATCAAGGCTGAGACGTACTTGAACTCTTTGACCCAGGGCAGCATCTCCTTGTCTTTTCGTTGCACAAGTGCATGTAGTCGCCGTTGGAGTGCCACGGGTAGAAGGAGTGGAATCGATCATGTACAGACCCTGGGAAGAAGCAGCATCTCTGAAGAGGGTACGTGGAAAGTTGATGCACTTGATTCGGGGGTGTCTTTGAGTTTACCTCCTCTGGTATTTTGCATTTGTTGAACTTCATAACTCGGTAGAGGTACTCTGCAAGGGTACGCAAAGAATATAACATATTCAAACTTGCATTTAATACTATTTTCTGTAAATGATCAATCTTCCATCAAGTGGCATCGTCAAATATTTAGCTTTAATAAAGTATTTTCTGTTTAAAGCACTCACCGTCATGTCCCCAAGACATCAGGACGTTGTCGAGACCACACTGGGGTTCATATATGCCGAGTTCAGAGCTGTGATGGGAGGAAAGTGTGGCGTTTCATCATCTGCTCAGCATTTCTTATGAATGTAAAAGGCATCCGTTGGTTTTTAATGTGTGTTTGTAACAGTTAAAGTACGGGTTAACTCAGGCGTCGCCAACCTGCGGCTGTTTAGCGCTACCCTAGTGGCTACCTAGAGCTTTTTCAAAAATGTTTGGGGGAGGTGAAAATTTTATTTGTTTAATATGGTTTCTATAGAAAGACAAACATTCTTAACGTTTCTCAATGCTGTAAAAGTGTGTAGAATAAATATCTAACTTCAACATTTCTGTCAACGAAGATTTGCGTCATAGCCTGCGACACACGCTTCTACCAGCAGGGGGCGGGATGCCAGGCGGGGGCTGTCGTATACAAACTGGTGGTTGTGTGAAGGGCCCTGGACCCCAGTATCCCAGTATCGCTACGCATCTATAGGAGACGCTGACACTAACCCTAACTAAGTGTTTCCTCTTGAGCTGGTTAACAATCACATATACAAACGTAAACCAAACAGCAATTGTCCAAACTTTTGCCTTTTCCAGTCTTCAGAAGCTCTCCGAGCATTTAAAACACAGCTTCAAAGAAGACATGTCTCCTGCCGTTCGTGCACCTTCTACCAACCGTCTCCTGCCGTTCTGTGCCCTTTCTACCAACCGTCTCCTGCCGTTCTGTGCCCCTTCTACCAACGTCTCCTGCCGTTCTTTGCCCCTTCTACCAACCGTCTCCTGCCGTTCTGTGCCCCTTCTACCAACGTCTCCTGCCGTTCTGTGCCCCTTCTACCAACCGTCTCCTGCCGTTCTGTGCCCCTTCTACCAACCGTCTCCTGCCGTTCTGTGCCCTTTCTACCAACCGTCTCCTGCCGTTCTGTGCCCCTTCTACCAACCGTCTCCTGCCGTTCTGTGCCCCTTCTACCAACCGTCTCCTGCCGTTCTGTGCCCCTTCTACCAACTGTCTCCTGCCGTTCTGTGCCCCTTCTACCAACCCTCTCCTGCCGTTCTGTGCACCTTCTACCAACCGTCTCCTGCCGTTCTGTGCCCCTTCTACCAACGTCTCCTGCCGTTCTGTGCCCCTTCTACCAACCGTCTCCTGCCGTTCTGTGCCCCTTCTACCAACCGTCTCCTGCCGTTCTGTGCCCCTTCTACCAACCGTCTCCTGCCGTTCTGTGCCCCTTCTACCAACCGTCTCCTGCCGTTCTGTGCCCTTTCTACCAACCGTCTCCTGCCGTTCTGTGCCCCTTCTACCAACGTCTCCTGCCGTTCTTTGCCCCTTCTACCAACCGTCTCCTGCCGTTCTGTGCCCCTTCTACCAACGTCTCCTGCCGTTCTGTGCCCCTTCTACCAACCGTCTCCTGCCGTTCTGTGCCCCTCCTACCAACCGTCTCCTGCCGTTCTGTGCCCCTTCTACCAACCGTCTCCTGCCGTTCTGTGCCCCTTCTACCAACCGTCTCCTGCCGTTCTGTGCCCCTTCTACCAACCGTCTCCTGCCGTTCTGTGCACCTTCTACCAACCGTCTCCTGCCGTTCTGTGCCCTTTCTACCAACTGTCTCCTGCCGTTCTGTGCCCCTTCTACCAACGTCTCCTGCCGTTCTTTGCCCTTTCTACCAACCGTCTCCTGCCGTTCTGTGCCCCTTCTACCAACCGTCTCCTGCCGTTCTGTGCCCCTTCTACCAACCGTCTCCTGCCGTTCTGTGCACCTTCTACCAACCGTCTCCTGCCGTTCTGTGCCCTTTCTACCAACCGTCTCCTGCCGTTCTGTGCCCCTTCTACCAACCGTCTCCTGTCGTTCTGTGCCCTTTCTACCAACCGTCTCCTACCGTTCTGTGCCCCTTCTACCAACCGTCTCCTGCCGTTCTGTGCCCCTTCTACCAACCGTCTCCTGCCGTTCTGTGCCCCTTCTACCAACCGTCTCCTGCCGTTCTGTGCCCCTTCTACCAACCGTCTCCTGCCGTTCTGTGCCCCTTCTACCAACCCTCTCCTGCCGTTCTGTGCACCTTCTACCAACCGTCTCCTGCCGTTCTGTGCCCCTTCTACCAACCCTCTCCTGCCGTTCTGTGCACCTTCTACCAACCGTCTCCTGCCGTTCTGTGCCCCTTCTACCAACCCTCTCCTGCCGTTCTGTGCACCTTCTACCAACCGTCTCCTGCCGTTCTGTTCACCTTCTACCAACCCTCTCCTGCCGTTCTGTGCCCCTTCTACCAACCGTCTCCTGCCGTTCTGTGCCCCTTCTACCAACCGTCTCCTGCCGTTCTGTGCACCTTCTACCAACCGTCTCCTGCCGTTCTGTGCCCCTTCTACCAACCCTCTCCTGCCGTTCTGTGCACCTTCTACCAACCGTCTCCTGCCGTTCTGTGCCCCTTCTACCAACGTCTCCTGCCGTTCTGTGCCCCTTCTACCAACCGTCTCCTGCCGTTCTGTGCCCCTTCTACCAACCCTCTCCTGCCGTTCTGTGCCCCTTCTACCAACCGTCTCCTGCCGTTCTGTGCCCCTTCTACCAACCGTCTCCTGCCGTTCTGTACCCCTTCTACCAAACCGTTCTCCTGCCGTTCTGTGCCCCTTCTACCAACCGTCTCCTGCCGTTCTGTGCCCCTTCTACCAACCGTCTCCTGCCGTTCTGTGCCCCTTCTACCAACCGTCTCCTGCCGTTCTGTGCACCTTCTACCAACCGTCTCCTGCCGTTCTGTGCCCCTTCTACCAACCCTCTTCTGCCGTTCTGTGCCCCTTCTACCAACCCTCTCCTGCCGTTCTGTGCCCCTTCTACCAACCGTCTCCTGCCGTTCTGTGCCCTTTCTACCAACCGTCTCCTGCCGTTCTGTGCACCTTCTACCAACCGTCTCCTGCCGTCTGCTGCCCCTTCTACCAACCCTCTTCTTGCGTTCTGTGCCCCTTCTACCAACCCTCTCCTGCCGTTCTGTGCCCCTTCTACCAACCGTCTCCTGCCGTTCTGTGCCCCTTCTACCAACCGTCTCCTGCCGTTCAGTGCCCCTTCTACCAACCGTCTCCCTGCCGTTCTGTGCCCTTTCTACCAACCGTCTCCTGCCGTTCTGTGCCTTTTCTACCAACCGTCTCCTGCCGTTCTGTGCCCTTTCTACCAACCGTCTCCTGCCGTTCTGTGCACCTTCTACCAACCGTCTCCTGCCGTTCGTGCACCTTCTACCAACCGTCTCCTGCCGTTCTGTGCCCTTTCTACCAACCGTCTCCTGCCGTTCTGTGCCCCTTCTACCAACCGTCTCCTTTTCGTTCTGTGCCCCTTTTCTCCAACCAGTACGTCTGTGCCCTTCTACCAACCGTGCCGTTCTGTGCCCCTTCTACCAACCGTCTCCTGCCGTTCTGTGCCCCTTCTACCAACCGTCTCCTGCCGTTCTGTGCCCCTTTCTACCAACCGTCTCCTGCCGTTCTGTGCACCTTCTACCAACCGTCTCCTGCCGTTCTTTGCCCCTTCTACCAACCGTCTCCTGCCGTTCTGTGCCCCTTCTACCAACCCTCTCCTGCCGTTCTGTGCCCCTTCTACCAACCCTCTCCTGCCGTTCTGTGCACCTTCTACCAACCGTCTCCTGCCGTTCTGTGCCCCTTCTACCAACCGTCTCCTGCCGTTCTGTGCCCCTTCTACCAACCGTCTCCTGCCGTTCTGTGCACCTTCTACCAACCGTCTCCTGCCGTTCTGTGCACCTTCTACCAACCGTCTCCTGCCGTTCTGTGCCCCTTCTACCAACCGTCTCCTGCCGTTCTGTGCCCCTTCTACCAACCGTCTCCTGCCGTTCTGTGCCCCTTCTACCAACCGTCTCCTGCCGTTCTCTGCCCCTTCTACCAACCGTCTCCTGCCGTTCTGTGCCCCTTCTACCAACCGTCTCCTGCCGTTCTGTGCACCTTCTACCAACCGTCTCCTGCCGTTCTGTGCCCCTTCTACCAACCGTCTCCTGCCGTTCTGTGCCCCTTCTACCAACGTCTCCTGCCGTTCTGTGCACCTTCTACCAACCGTCTCCTGCCGTTCTGTGCACCTTCTACCAACCGTCTCCTGCCGTTCTGTGCACCTTCTACCAACCGTCTCCTGCCGTTCTGTGCCCCTTCTACCAACCGTCTCCTGCCGTTCTCTGCCCCTTCTTCCAACCGTCTCCTGCCGTTCTGTGCCCCTTCTACCAACCGTCTCGTGCCGTTCTGTGCCCCTTCTACCAACCGTCTCGTGCCGTTCTGTGCCCCTTCTACCAACCGTCTCCTGCCGTTCTGTGCCCCTTCTACCAACGTCTCCTGCCGTTCTGTGCCCCTTCTACCAACCGTCTCCTGCCGTTCTGTG
>UELW01000403.1:0-34375 GCA_900490495.1 Danionella dracula | reverse complement strand
GGGAGATAAGAGGAGGGAGAGAGAGAAACAGATAAGAGAAAGAGGGGGAGAGAAATAGATGAGAGGGAGATAAAGAGGAGGGAGAGAAAGAGGGAGGAACACGGGGAGAGAAATAGATGAGAGGGAGATAAAGAGGAGGGAGAGAGAGAAACAGATAAGAGAAAGGGAGATGAGAAATAGATGAGGGAGATAAAGAGGAGGGAGAGAAAGAGGCGGAGAGAGGCAGAGTAGAAGAGAGAGAGAAACAGATAGAGAAAGAGAGAAATAGATGAGAGGGAGATAAAGAGAGAAACAGATAAGAGAAAGAGGGGAGAGAAATAGATGAGAGGGAGATAAAGAGAGAAACAGATAAGAGAAAGAGGGGAGAGAAATAGATGAGGGAGATAAAGAAGAGGGAGGAGAAAGAGAGAGAAATAGATAAGAGAAAGAGGGGGAGAGAAACAGATAGAGAGGGAGATAAAGAGGAGGGAGAGAGAGAGAAATAGATAAGAGAAAGAGGGGGAGAGAAACAGATGAGAGGGAGATAAAGAGGAGGGAGAGAGAGAAATAGATAAGAGAAAGAGGGGGAGAGAAATAGATGAGAGGGAGATAAAGAGGAGGGAGAGAGACAGAGTATGGAGAGAGAGAAATAGATAGGAGGGGGGAGAGAGACAGAGAGGGGAACAAACAAACAAACATTTAGCCATCAAACTAGATACTTCAGAGATATTTTAATCATTGCAATCCTAATGTTCAGGCTGCACATTGCTGCTAAAAAGAATACATTCATCATAATCAATAATATCGCCTCTTATTTGAACTGTATCTGACTACAGCTGAACAGAAAGCGCTAAACAACGTGGCTAAACTAGTTATCTGAGGTGGTTAAAAAAAAAAAAGAAGTTTGAGAACCACTGAAGTAGAGGATACAAAATGCTCCACTCGCTCAAGATTAGCGCCAAGATCTTACTAAACTACTGATACAACAAATCATAGTTCATGCAGCAGGTCACGGTTGAGACAGTCTAAACGGGACATGCAACGTCAGATGCAATCAAACTTCTGCAATCTCATTGGTCAAGCAGACGAACTTGGATATAAGGAAGGGTCTAATAAATCGGGGCCTCCTAGTTTCTTCTCAAAAATGAACCTGCGTATGTGTGTTTGTAGCCAAGACAACAGCAAAGGTTATTTCATGGCTACATGTTGTATTTGGTATGAAAAAAGGTCTAAAACTTACTTAAAAATATATATTTTCTCAACTATTAAAACAAGTATGGTACGTCAGTTTTAAAAATAAAATGAACCCACGTATTACGTTTACATGACATTTATGCATTTGGCAGACGCTTTTGTCCAAAGCGACTTACATTAGGGGAGAGACAATGAGATTTGTTTCACCGTCAAAGTCTCTCTCAGCTTCTCATAATATAAATTGTATCAACTGATTAATAAACCAAAGTAAGGAGGAAGTAGAATGTAGACGACCTGCTGAAACCTTGTATAAAGATCAACCCACAATAACAGCTCGTTTTAGACTCGCAGCATTCGCAGTCCGAGCACCGAGCGTTGACCATCACCCCGAGACACAGCCACACTTCTCGAGGGAAGGTTCGGCGAGAACTCCGGTGCGCACCTGGTGGCTAGGATGATGATTTCTGTCCTGGTGGGAGTGACCCGGACCTCCACGCCGGAGTAGCCATCCTCCGCAAGCTCTCGGGTGAGGAACTCGTTCAGCTCCGCTTTGAAGATGCCATCAGAGACGAACTAACACAAGCACACCGATGTTAGCCAGCAAAGTACTGCATGAGCAACAATTAATATCAAAATGAGTTACATTTTTTCTTAATCAACGCGAATTATTTTGTATTAAAGACAGCACTCGCACATCGAAATAAATAGACGCAAAAAACTCATTTTTTATTGCAGCGTAACTTGAGCAAAAGAAAAAAAAAACATGAAAATAAATGCAATGAGTAACTTGATCCTAAATTCACGAGTATTAACGTTAACACCCAACAACTATAAAGACATTAAAACACAATCAAAACGTCATTTTGTTTAGACTGAACACACACCATAAACATATAAATGTTTTAGCTCACCAGCTATAAAAAAAACAACGTACACATTCGCTGTTTGAAATCTTGAGTTCAGCCTAATGTTAACGATGTTATCTTTACGAAACAACTCGCTTGGACATTATTATAAAGTCGCGTGTCACTTAAACACGTCATTAGCACAAATCGAAACAAATTTCACACAATAAAAGCTTCTCAACACACGGCGGCGTTTAACGCCATGTTTCACGTCAGATACAATTCTAAGAGCATCCGGCTCAATCCTTTACTAAATCCCTCTAAAATTAACATCTTATCATCTTTATCAACTCTCGCGTGCTTTAGTGACTTTACAAACACATTTTCGATCGCGATAACTGCTTATTTGGACATATATCCACGCCAACCTTTCTCTTCTTGGAGATTTGCACCGCCATCTTGCCGGACGCCGCAGACAGGAAAGGACCTGGTGCCGGAGCGGAAGTCGACTTATCGCTGTAGATCACTTCCGTGTTGGTACTTCTAGCTTTGGGAAATGTAGTTCCTTTTCCCTCTAGACTTAATCTAATCGGGATTTTCCTCACAAATGTTTAACCAGAACAGGTTTTTAGATGTTTTGTTGAAAGCTTGGCTTATCGTTGATGTTGTATTTCAAATAAAGGAAAAGAAAAATCACTTTAGTGAGACACTAAAGTGATATTTCTTTTGGATATAAATTGTAAATGCTTGTTTTGTGCCTTTATACGCTAATTCTTTGAGAGAAGACAAATAAAAAGAGTAAATAAAATATTTAAATGATCTTAAAACATCTATATATATATATATATATATATATATATATATATATATATATATATATATATATATATATATAGTATTGTATTATTCACTGTACTGTGTGTTGTTTATTAAGAAAGGCTTTTCTTTAATACAGTTTTTTGTGCTCTAGAGTAGATTTATTGATATTTTACTTCATTAACAGGTCACAGTTTCAGTAAATCAAGAAAAAAGTGTTAAAAATAATCGCTGTAAATGTTGAACAACCATGAACCATCTTCCTCCTGCTTGAAAATTGAAATAAAAGCACTTTCAGCAATCTTAACCAGATTAAAAACAGCCAAAAACATAAAAAAATTGAGGTTTCAATATTTCTCTTCAAGTACATACTTGGAAGGAATTGCAGTGGGATACTATTCAGTCTTTCTCTACTTCTGATGGAACCTTTTCACCTCCGTTATCTCTTTTTTTATTTTCCCTTTCTATTCTTTGTGTTGTTTTCGGTGTGCCTTATGCTTATGTAAAAGGAATACAGTCTTCTTTATAAATGTTTTGTAAACAAGTTTTACAAGTTTGTAAAAAAGTTATTCACAAATAAATGAAAGAACTGACCATTTTTAAAAAGGATGTCAATAGATTAAACCTTTTAGAAGTAAAACGGGCTTGCGATCATGACACGATAACGTCTGAAGTTAAGCTGTTCTCTCGCTCTCTCGTTCCCAACGAGTTTTTAACAAAATATAATATAAAGAGTTAAGTGAAGATTTCCAATGCAAAGCTGTCTTGCCCACTACACACGTTGATGGTTTATTCTTAGTACTTGGTGTAAAATGATAATATTTTATAATTTTATAAAATTATATATACATTTAAAAAATATATTTATCATTTTTAAACTAAATATGTGTACTATTCATGTGGTATTGTTTATGCATGATTCTACAGTCCTTATACGAAATGAGTGAATTATGAGGCAAAAAAGTTTAGCAACATTTCATTTCTGTGAGATTGAATCTTGATTGAACCATGTGTTCCATTTCAACAATCAATAATTAACTGAGTGTTTCAAGCAGCTCTTTGTTATAGTATTTCACCTCCTTGGAATGCTAAGGTTCTTTCTGGGTTCGGAGGGTTTTTGAGATGTCGAGCTTTAAAGTTTTAGCAGCAAGAAGTAAATATTGAGCAAGTCTTTTTCATTCATGAAAGGAACAGACTGTAAATACGTCCCACATGTAGACGATCAGGTTCCTTGCAAATGGCTTCAAATCATTCAGCCAAAAATATTTTCAGCAAAAAACAATGCTCTTATTCAGGAGATTTGTAATAAAATATGACAATACATTTTTATTTTTTCCTTTTTATCTTATTTAAATATAGTGAAGTGATTTGTGGAAATGCCCTCTATTTTATCATGTAATCAGTTCCATTAACATTTTGATTTTCGCGAGTATTTTCCCCTTTCGCTTAGAAGATAATCAAACACAATATTTCAGGAATAATAGAAACAAATGTATAAACAATAATAAAAAAGCAGAGACAGTACATGTGGCACTTCATTTAATATTCGTTTAACAAAACAACATTACAAAAACAACCATATTGTTATTCACTTTTAAATAAACCAATAAAACAGTTTCTCTCCATAACAGCGCATTCAGCAAAATAGCAAAGAAGAGTGACGCCATTGGTCCGTGTGTCAGCATTCGACCTGCTGATTGGCTCATCAGATACATCATTATAATTCCTGGTTTGAGTTCAAATTTGCAGATAGAACGTTTTCGTTTTTTTATAAAAAAAAAAATCAAAATATGTAAATAACTTAACAAAATACATAACTTAAGCCCAAATATATAAAACTATCTATCTTCTTCAAACATTTTAATTGCGAAAATAAATTAATTCCCAAACAAAATGCAGCAAACTTCCCCTGTCTCCCTGGCTAATCAAACCAGGAGAAGACGGATCTCAGGAGCTCAACAACCTCAAAGGATTCGTTAAAATTTGGTTACAAATGATGTCTTCAAAAACATAAGAATATTCATTTTCAACAGTTCACCAACCAACGCTCTAGCTCAAGTTCTTGTTGCACAGCCGACCTGTATATTTGCCAAACTCAGTTGCTCCTCCATGTTTTAAACTCTCCTCCAGATTTCCAGCAGCCGGACTGAAATCACGCCAGAGTTGGAGACTGTCGGCGCACACCACTGACGCGCAGCAGAGGCAAAGTGAAAATTAAATACATTTATTTGTTCAGTAGAACACAAAACCAGATAACACAAACATAAAAATGCATAAACAAAATACACACACTCAAGGACGTAGTGTGTTATATGGTCCTTAGTAGTCATTTAAACAGTGATAAATCTGAAATGTACAGAATTCTGAGTCTCCAGCTACTAACATTGAAAAACAATCAAACTCGCTGATCAATACGCAAGACACCGCTCTCTTCCGTGTGAACTAGTCTCATAAACACTTCATATTGTTGAGAGGTAGGGCTTTTCTTAAGTGAACATCATGCTGTTTTTTTTTTTTCAGAATTTCCACCGTTCCCTCAAAACTGCTTGTTTTTCTGGACAGACAAGATTGCATACACATACACAGTACATAACATTCTCCCAGAAACTCAATCACTCTTTTTGAGGGCATTTCTTTGAGTGCAGAAAGAATTATGTAAGATAGTGTGTGCTTAAAGCAAAACAGAAAAAAACAGTCTTTATTATGCCAGTGTAGCTAAAGTCAAATATGCTTTATCAAATCAATGTCTTGATGAGATTAAAAACTGGATGGAAAACAACTTTCTTCAACTAAACAAGGACAAAACTGAAGTCATTGCATTCGGAAGCAGAAGCGAGGTTGTTAAGGTTAACACGTATCTCAATGCTGAGGGCCTCACAACTACAAATCAGGTCAGGAATCTTGAAGTGATTCTGGACTCTGATCTTAGTTTCAATAGCGGCGTCAAAGCAACGACCAAATCAGCTTCTTACCATCTTAGAAACATCACAAGAATCAGATGCTTTGTTTCCAGACGAGATTTAGAGAAACTGATTCCTGCGTTCATCTCCAGCAGCTGAACTCCTGGAACGCTCTTCTCAGAGCTCTTCCCAAAAACACCATTAAACAGCTCCAGCTCGCTCAGAACGCAGCGCTCCAATTCTAACCAGAACTAGAAAGTCAGAACACATTTCTCCAGTTCTTCAGTCTCTACACTGGCTGCGGTCTCCTTCAGAATAGATTTTAAAGTTCTGCTGCTCATCCAAACATAACTTAGCACCTAAACACCTAACAGAGAAGATCAGTGAATACACACCAAACAGAGAGCTGAGATCCCTCAGTTCAGATAAATGAGATCTCCCCCGGGTAAATTCCAAACAGGGAAAATACTCCTTTAGTTCCCCTGCGGCCCACAGAGGAACCAGCTCCAGAGGAGATCAGGGGTGCCAACACTTTAGTTCCCCTGCGGCCCACAGAGGAACCAGCTCCAGAGGAGATCAGGGGTGCCAACACTTTAGTTCCCCTGCGGCCCACAGAGGAACCAGCTCCAGAGGAGATCAGGGGTGCCAACACTTTAGTTCCCCTGCGGCCCACAGAGGAACCAGCTCCAGAGGAGAGCAGGGGTGCCAACACTTTAATTCCCCTGCGGCCCACAGAGGAACCAGCTCCAGAGGAGATCAGGGGTGCCAACACTTTAGTTCCCCTGCGGCCCACAGAGGAACCAGCTCCAGAGGAGATCAGGGGTGCCAACACTTTAGTTCCCCTGCGGCCCACAGAGGAACCAGCTCCAGAGGAGATCAGGGGTGCCAACACTTTAGTCACGTTTAAATCCAGGATAAAGACTTGTCTGTTTAGTTGCGCTTTTGTCGACTGAGCACCAACGTCCAACAACTATTTTACCTCTGTACTACAAATCTTAATCTTCGTTTTAATCGATGTTTTAAATTTCAGTTTTTTAATCAGTTTAATTTTATATGACTTTTTAATGCTTTATTTTATTAAATGTACTTTCTCTTTCTCTTTATTTCCAATGTAAAGCCCTTTGAATCACTCTGTGTACGAAATGTGCGACACAAATAAACTCGCCTTGCCTTGCCTTTGAAATATGAATCCTTAGCTTAGCGCAGACAGTAATGTTCTCTAATCCAAAGGTACACTAGCGGTTCTGTCACTGCTATAGGATGAGCGCCCCCTGCTGGAGTAACTAGCACCACTTCTCACAAAACCCAGTTTTTTCATTGAGGTCCCATCCAAAAACTAACCAGGCTCAATCCTGCTTCACGTCAGTGGGGGAACCAGTCATGCCTTGCAGGGTGACAAAAAATATTTTTAATATCGTATAGCAAAACCTCAACTAAACCAACTCTTCAAAACAAAAACAGAAAGCAAGTTTCGCAGCAGCTGAAATTCCAAAGAAGAGTTGCACACATAGTCAATTTAAATGAACTATAACGGCAATTCAATCCAGGTTATGTTAGGTTTTCTCAAAGGAGTCCAAATTAATTGCTCATCCACTGAATGTAAGAGCGTTGGCTGTTGTTTATATTCCTTCCAGCTGGTGCTACCCATCATTTTGTCAACCACTGCATAAACTCCAAAAGACCCATCATCAAAACCCACAAATACAAGCAAATCCCTCGACAGAGTGAGAGTAGAGGGTGTCTTGCATAAATAAACCCTACCCAGAGTCTTCCCGTCGGTCAAACGAACGGCTACTAGCATGGGCTTCTTATGGAGGTCACAGGATGAATTATGGCACACCGCTGAAGAGAAACAAGCATAGACTGCATATGGACCACAAGCACTGATGGACACAAATGGCTCCACAACAGGTCCCTCTGTTCTCAAAGACTGCAACTGACTTTTTGAGAAGTCCACAATATTTATAGTCGACTCAGAGAAAGAGATGATGGCATAGCCCCCGTCTGATGACACCCTGAAGATCTCGGGTTCGCACAAGCAGGAATACGGGAGCTGGATTTGGTGGCAGGTCGTATCCTCTGTTAATCTCCAGGTAAACAAGGCACCTGAAGCTAAAGCAACAATAACATAATCTGGATAGTCAAGTAAAGAATGGAAAGCAACAACATCTGCTTGGTCAGCACTCGAGAAGCATCTGCTAACGTGACCGGACCAGAGGTTAGCTCCTACAAGATTCCCATTGCTAAGGCCTAAAAGGAAGGTTCCTTCCGCTGTAATGGCTGCATTCCTGAGATGAATATGGATGCTGCACACCTGGTGTCCACTTTGCAGCTTCCACACCCTGGAGGCACCCGTCTCTGACATAGCGACTGCAGCATTTCCCTTAGGTGTTACAAAAACCACATTTGCTTGACTACCAGATATCCTGTAGGTATTCTGTCCATTGCATGTTTGCCAGACATAAATGTCTTTTTTTGCAATGCTTGTAAGATAGCTGCCATCCTCTGAGACACACATCGACTCCACTGTACCTTGGTGCAGAAATTGGCTTTCTACTTTTCCACTCAACACTACCCACTTCCAGACAAGTTCAGAGCCATCAGCAGAGTAACACCATTCTCCATGAGATGCAACAGCTAACATCTTAACCCTTTTCCCAGACTTTGGTGCTAGAGCTGATGATGTAGTGACATCCACATCCCAAAAAAAGACACTTGTACTTGTTACTGCAGCCAAGTAGGAGGTCCCGCAGTTCAGATGTCTAACATCATTAATGTCTGCAGTGTCCAGGCTCAACACACACTGTCCAGAAGCACAACTCCAAACTAGAACGAAAGAGCAATCTGACAGTAAAGCAAGGACTAATCGTGAGGTTTGGTCCAATATGGCTTGCCGGAATGTTTTTCCTCTGGGCGAATTAAATTTATCAAGATCCTCAATGTGCCTCACATCAACAATTTGGATTTGTTTCCTTTTACATATTAAGAGAACGTTCTCCCCTTTGTAGTCTGTGTTAAACACCTTCTCCTGGACTTGGCAATGGTTTTCAATAATCAAAACTGGTTCTGATATAATTTCAAGATTCCAAGCAAACAAGTTCCCCACTTGATCAACACATGTCAGTATCTCACCTCCTTTTGAGACAATCATCTCAATTACTGGCTTTTCTTCTGGGCAAGTGAAGGTGGCTAGCATCTGGTTGTTCTGCAAAGAAAACACTGATACAGAACTTCCTTTCTGTCCACAGAAAACAATCCCACTTTCACCAGAACCCATGACACAGGTAATCTCATAATCGCAAGGCAGTTGGGTGAGTTCCTCCTCCTCAACAACTACACTGGCAGCATTGCATCCCCTCCACCACACTACTAATTTCTCACCGGACACCAAGACACCCTCTGGAAGTCTGCTGCTGTTGTTTTGTCTGAGTTTGGTTCTAATTTCAACAGGCTCTGCTTTTACATCCGTATCCCACAAGAGAAATCTACCACAGTGTGTGCTCAGAAGAAAAGTGTCTCCAGAGCTACAGACACTTCTGAACTGAAGAGAAGTGAGCTTGGTTACTTCGATTCTTTCAAAGGTGCCTCCATCACAAAACATAGCGGTGCCGTTCCCTAGTACAACCACCAGAGTGCCACAAGACGATGCAGCTGAGTGTGTGATCAAGGACCCCTCTGACTCTTGCACTGTACAGCTAGAACAAGGCACTGAAGGAACTGAAGGCAATACAGTGGTCAGTCCAAAATGTACAACCTTCAATTTCGACGTTGTGTTTACACGATCCACCAAAGAAGGAAGGACACTTCGAAAGCAATGGACTTTGGCTTGAAGTGCTGTTGGAAGATCCTCAGGGTTGCTCTTCAGTAGGCAAGTAGAAGATCTTAACAGGGTGCAAAGGAATTTAAGCTCTCTTTGGAACACCAATTGAGATGTCCTCTCAAGCCAGAGGAAGAGATCATCAGTGAGCTTTGCTTGAGACATCACCTGAAGGAAATCTTGAGACATTAACTGGTTACCAAGTTCATCAATTCTGCCACTTTCCCACAAATGAAAAGGAAGAGTGAGGAGTTTCCTGAAATTGGGATTCGTGGCTATCAAGAAAGGTTGACTTGGTAGTTGTCTGTCAATGTACAGTTTCACTGGGATGTCTAAATGCCATGAAATTTTCACGTCTTCTTCGATATTGAGAGGCTTTGCTGTGGCATTTGCCCAAGAGCCACTGAAATAGTCTGACAGCACATGATGCACTATCTGACGTGATCGCTCTGAACGCAGGTATTGCTTGCATACAACTGAAGAAAAACATCTGTTGACCCAAAAGAGAGTTTGAGAGCCGTAATAGTTCCTCAGCACTACAAATCCCTTAAGGTCTAAAAGAAAGCTTTCCACTAAAACTTCAGGTACTCTTCGTGAGCTTGGTAAGGCATTGCCAGTTGCAAGGAAAGATGCCAGAACTTCATCGTCACATGAAAGAACATCAGTGAGCTCGGCCCGTGTTATGCCATACCTTGTCAAAGTAATATAGCTTAAGGCTTTGGCGACTACAATTTTACCATGCTTCCTTTCCAGATGATCAAATAACATCGCTATGTTATTATGGATATCTTGATTCAGACTTTCCTCCGTGATCTCAAACTCTGAGGTCCAGTGAACAGCCTGTGGTCGAAGGAGATCAACATATAAAGGAAGAGAGGATTTCTTTAAAGCCACATTTACGAAAGCTTGTTGACCTGATGTGATCTTTCTGTCAGACTCTGCTAGAAGTTTTGTCAGTTGCTGGCTACATCTTTTACTCTCCACTGGTTGTAAATCACAGAACAGCGATGAATCTGGGTAACACCTTTTGAGAGCAGTCAAAAGCTTGGGGTTGTCTGCTGAAATGGAAACAAGAAGCTTTACATTCGAAGCTATGTGTTCAGGAAGCCATGTTAAGTCAGGTTGTCCATCGCTCTTTGGAAGTCGGTCAAGAGCATCTATAATAAGCACAAGAAGATTCTTGGATTGGGATCCTTCAGTCAGGAGCCTTTTGAACCTTTCTTTTAGCTGAAAGTCGGTGTCACAGGTATCCCTTGCATCTTCACATTCACATATGTCTTTCAGAATCTGTTTGAAGGAGATGTTTACATCTATGAAGTAGACAAGAATCTCTGGATCCAGATTCTTCAACCAAACAGAGGCCTGCAAACACAAAATATTCTGTAATTGTCAAAGGTGTACACCAAGGCATCTACACTAATGGTCACATTTTTAAATCACTTTGAAATTTCTTGCCAGTTGCTATCTACCTGAATGGATATCTACAGGAAATGAACCCAACATGCCTCCAAAATGTTTGAAGCAGGCGTTCTGATTGGGACAGAGTGGCCAGTATTTAGATCCCAGCTTTTGTGGTACTGACTTCTGAAGTAGGGTTTCTAGTAGCAGTCTCTCAAGCCAATCCATAGCATGTTGCAGTACAAATGGTGTCCAAAGTTGGTTCTTTGCCCTACACATGACTAATATGTACATCAATCTGGCTTCAGAGAAGCAAAGAGGTCCTAAATTAGTGTGATCAGTGTTATATGTTGGTTGAAGCTAGTCTGTGCATGGCTTTAGCCCTCCAAGACCGAATTGATTGGAGTTGACTTGAGAAGGGTAGGGTAGGGTGCTGTTTGCAGACTAGAGAACTTTAGCTAAGCTTAAGGCTATTGCGTTTGTGTTTACCCTACCAGATTGTTTCTCTATCCCCAAACCGTCTCAAAGATATTTTTGTTTTCTTTGTCGCCGAATTTTGAGTGTAGCAACTCAGGTGACTTTCATATGTATAATGTTGGTACCTCCCTATCTAGACACTCTAGTTTAGAGTTAGACACCAATTATTGTAAAGTAAAGTGAAAGGGACCAGTTGGCCAGATCTGGAGTGAGCCATACCCAGAATGTGTGCTCTGCATGTAACCCATCCCAGTGTACACACACACACAGCTGTGAACAAACACACCGTGAGCACTCACCCGGAGCAGTGGGAGTCATGGCTGCGGGGCCCGGGGAGCAGTCGGGGAACTGCAGCTCGCTCGAGGGCTCCACAGCTGTGCTTGTTGAAGATGGAGACCAAGTGTTCCATCACTCACTCCACCTTCAACTCGGTGGATCTGGGGATCGAACCTGCGACCTTCTGATCACAAGTCGATCTCCTTATCCACCAGACCACAACTGCTTCAAAATTATTGTGTCGTCTTCTGGAGTGCATATTATCAAGAAGCTTGGTTGAGAATTATTCATATGGATACTTTCAATATCGGTGGGGTTTCTGTGTTTTCGGTTTCTTCAATTGTGTTATTCGAAGTGATTCAAAACGTCCAAAATGTAATGTGAAAATCACTACATTTTAGTAAGAAGGAAAGTTAAGAAACTGATACCTGAATTGCACAATGAGCCAGAAGCACAGTTTTTCCCATGCCTGGTCTCCCACTAAGTATGAAGGGGAATTTTGTGTTTTCCGCCTGTAGGTAAGATCGTACATGCTCATTTTCTCTCCGTTCAATTCTGTACAGAGATGAAAACACCTGGCACAGATCTTTCTGACCAGATTTCTCAACGCCAACAAGTCTTTTGTTTGATGCTGTCTGGTTAATGAGTCTCTTGAGGTCGTCAAATATCTGTTCACTCAGTCCAGCAGCATAGTTCAACCTCATTTCATGAGTGTAGCCTTGCAAGCGATTGCACTTTGTTGTGGTGCAATACACCATGGCTTTGTGGGCAGTAACCAAGCTTGGCAAATAATGTTCACGGAGATTTGAGATCCTTCTGTTTTGAACATCATCCTTTTCCTTCCCAGGAATGCATATTTTATGAACATAGCAAAGGCATCTAGCAATATCTCCACTGGGATTGCATTCGCATGCAGACCGGATGTCGTTTTCAAGAGCTGGAGAAACAAGAGACAACTTGAGAGTTGGGGTGTCAAATCCCACCCCTGAAGGTCCTTGAATCTACTCAAAGTCCAAATTTGATTATGAAGATAAAGTTGAGAGTAAGATCTACTTTACTTTTCTCTTCCAGAAAAAGGTAAGACGTCCCCCAATTAGGTGCTACCTTACCTGACTGGAGATACTTCTGTGCTTTACCATGTGTCATAGTTCCCTCTTCAAGACATTGTTGCACGACATCATGAAGGATTCTCCTCACCTTTTGCTCTTGTACCTTACACCAGCTCATCCCTTTGACTGGATTTTTCTACAAGGCCAACAAAATCCTAATTCAGTTGACTGCTAAACATGAGAAAAGCTAAGTCAAACACACTCACCTGGATGCTGGTTTCTTTAAGTTTTCCTGAAGCTGCACATAAGAAGACTGAAGGAGGAATTGCGTTTTCATCTCGCTGGAAACATCTCTCAAGAACGTCAGTCCCAAAGCCCATTCGCTGAGATGCCAGGAGGATATCTTGGAACTCTGAGACCTCTATCCACTCTGGCAAGCAAGCATCTCCATATTGTTCCCCCACCAGCCCCTGAGAAAAGAAGGAATCAAGGGTAATGTTTTGCTGTAATATAAGGCTGTGTGAAAATTAGAGTTACCACAAAGAAAGGCCCCAGTGAGCTCTTTCGGAGGCCCTGCAGTATGCGCCAACGTTCTTGCTGTGTTGGCCAATGTTTGGGGTTTGCTTCTTCATAGGGGTCAATGACCTGCAGGCGGGTATGGTATTAAAAAAAAAAATGTTTGCTTAGTTATGCTGTTGCAGAGTGAATATAAATATTTTTCACACTAATCTTCACAATGCGCGTGTTGCAAAGTTACTTGGATATTGTCCTGAAGTTCTGTTTGTTAAACAAAGTGGCAACACCTATAAAGTTGTGGATTACAATGACCAAATATTTTCCTTCCTTAAAAACAATTCATGTTATGTAAATGCAAGAGTAAGCCATAAAATAGGAGGAGTCCTAATACATAGTTTTTTTTGTTACAGTCAACAGCTTCTTAAATAACCACTTTCTCACCCTGAACTCGACTCCGTGAGTGGATCTGCAGTGTTCCCTCAGTCTGGGGAAAACTGTTTGATGTAGGACCTCTCTTTCGATCACAAAATCTGCAAAACGTAATATTTGAGTTAAATCTTCACTAAAACTCTTTTATTATTCCAGATCTATGGATTGGGTTCAGAAACACATTCTCAGTTGTTTTACTTTGCACCGGTCTTGAATGTACACTTCGTTTACAAAAAAACATGGGCACAAATCTCAAAGCATGTAGCCATTTTCAGGTAAGGTTCTATCAGCAAACTCTGTTTTTTCAACAAACAGTTGGCCCCTCTGCCCTCTCAGACCAATGCGAATGAAAACAAGGCTCGAATCTTTACAGCAGCTCACTCTGATGCCTAAAAACCTCCTTTTTCAAAGCTAGAATGAGTGAGTGTGTTCCAACCTCAACGTATTAAAGTTTCCTTCGTTTCTGTTTCTGTTACTTTCTCAAGTAGCGGACCACTCACAACCGGACTGTCATGTTTCAGTAGAGCATCTAGAACCTGCTGTGCTACAGAGGAAGCGGCTCAAACCGACACCTCAGCCAGATCGGCTCAGGCTGAAGGATAGTTTAGGCTTATGGAAGATTATTCCCTTCCCGATGTGTGGACAGGTGCCAAACCCTTCAGGGAAATTAAACCATCATCAGTGGAAAGCTTTTTAGAAGAGGGAAGCATGAAATGATCTAGATTCTCCTGCAAGACACCTACATTGACGAGGGCTTGATAAAATACAATGAACCCACAGCAGCAGAGGACACGGCTCCTCTAACGATGCTTAAAGCAGCTTGACTTGTGCCTCTCCACACTTATCTTTAAAACGCTTCTATTGTTTTTGAAGCTTGGTTTTGGCAACACTGGTTAGGTTTTGGATTAAATTCTCAGAGATCTGACGAAAATACGTTCCTTCCTTGATAACCATACATGACATTTATATGTAACAATCAGCTATGAAACAGAAGGGCTGCTAGTAAACAGATTTGTTGCAGTCAACACCTTCTTTAACAACCATTTTCTTCCACTTTGAACTCGACTCAGCGATTGGACCTGCAGCATTCTCTCAGTCTGTGATGCAAGACCTCTCTTTTGAGATCTTTCTCTAGACTCTAGTGATTTTTAAACAACGTGCAACTTCTGCTTTTATCTCAGTGGGAGCATTACACTGCACACCAGTACTGTTTCTCCTGAGCCCAGCGCAAACTCTTGTATCTTTGTTTTTGATTCAAGAGGGGCTTGACGGATGGAATTCTGCAGCTGGAGTCCGTGTCATGCTGACATCCTTTTGTGCTGGTTCTTGATGACATGATTCGACTCACCCTTGCTTGAGGAACCTCTTAAAGCTGCTCTCATCAGTGTTGCATCTGCAGCTTTTTCAGCAATAATTATGCCATTATTTTGAACACACTGGCGTTAATATCCTTCAAGACTGGGCACTGAAAGCTTCCTTTACAGTTCTGTTTGAGGCTCATCCTCCTTGCAGAGGGTGTCAACAGTGATCTTCTGCACAACTATCAAGTCACCAGTTTCTCGCTCCAGTTTAAAGCCTACTAAGCCAGGTGGAGATGTTTTCAAGGCAGGGTAAACGTTTGCAGGTGTTTTGTGTTCATATTTTTGAGTTCATGCAAGAGCCGCTGAGATATTTACAAATTCTAATAACACCGTCTTCTGTATCCTCATACTCTTTCTATTCCTATTAAATAGAATTCTAAATATATTTAGTATGTCCCAAGTCATACTATACATTTAAAAGTGTTACTTTTAAACAAGCAATTTTAGCAAATATCTTCTTAATTGTCTTGACTTGGTGTTCCTTCCACGCACTTTGTTCCATGTTTAAGTTTTGTGAACTGAGGTTTTAGTAAAACTCCTTTTACGTCTCAAATCACATGTTAAGCACCCTTTTCTGAAACGAACGCTTACCTTCGGGGTTGGAGCACAGGTACATTTCCACACAAGCCATCGAATTTCCTTCAGAGCGGACGTTCCTCGTTCAGTCCATGAGGAGAAACCCTCGCGTAGCTCTGTGGATGGCGAGAGGAAAGCTAATTCTTGTTTTTTTTTTTCACTTATCTCATTTTGCAGCAGGAAACATGTCTGTTTGTTCGTTTCAGGAAAGCGCCAGACTTCAGATGAGCACACCCAAACTTAGGAAGCTGATGTTTCATCATGTTCAGAGGGTGAGGAGTGACGTAAGAATGGGGGGAAAATGTCAATTAATTTATTCCCCTGCGTGCATTTAAAAGGCTTTTATGGAGTTTTAAGGCTAGTTGAATACTTGCAATCCAATCGAATAGCTGAAGAGATCGTTTGATGCTATCTGAAGAAGTTCACTCCTCTAAACAGAAGCGTCACGTCACACCAAGCCAAAAGAAAGCAACATTTTCATGGTGATTTGTTCGCATTAACTGATATATTTTTAACCCCTTCAGACCTGAAAAGTAGTTACAAACATCTGCACAATGAAGGTCTATTAAAAGAGCAACATTTTTATTGAAGGATTTTTTTTATTCATGAAGATAAATATTCTAACAAGAGTTAGAAAACTCAATTTAATATAAAAAAAACATACTTAGAGCGTTTTATAATTCTTCTGTAAATTCTGTCAACAAAAAAGCTCTAAAAACGTATATATTTGATATTCTTTTATAATATCTTCTTTATCTCCAAATAGCTTCCAACTCCTCTTGCGATGCCTTCTTTCTGTTTAAGTATCTCCAAGAGACGAGACAACGGCAAATTATAATTAAAGATATCTCTAACTGGGTTTTTGCTTGTCATTACCCTATTCAAGATATATTTCATTCATTCCATTTAAAGAAATCTAGAATACATTTTAGAGATATCTGTAAATAAATAATTTACGACTAGTCAAATCACAATTGTATAGAAATTTGTAACCAGGACCGCCTTAATTAAAGATATCTGCAAATACAATTATTCCTGGTCAAAACTCATTTAGAGATTTCTCTAAACATAACTGTGTCGAGGCAAATCTCAATTGAAGATATCAGCAAATATTTTTCAATGGAAGGCATTGGAGGAATATGACTAGTCGTAAACAGTTTGCAGATATCTTTAAGAACGGATGTGTGTGTCATTAAGCTTTCCTTTGATGTTATTGAACATTAGAGGCAGCTCTGATGTAATTATACATTCCCACGAAGCACGTGCGTTTGAGAGAGTAACCGTGGCTCTGTGTAGCTGTAGTCTGGCCAACTACGCTCTTAATGGGTCTCTCTGGCCTGAAGGTGTGCTCAGCCCATGAAAGAACTTCACAAACTCCATCGAGGAGCTGTGAGGCGCCCTCAGCAGGCCATACAGGAGAAATACAAGAGCGTAAAACATCATGAGGTATCCCTGGTGGATTCTCTGAAGTTCTGGTGACCCCAAAGGTGGACGGATGTACTGCAGCGCCTAACTATTTTTTAATATTGAATGACTTATTTTTTTTCTAATGTAGATTGAGACTTTTGAACATGTGATTTTTAGCACAGGTCACTTAAGTTTAACTGCTTTTGGATGAGGCCACATTCACAGATGAGGAGGATCTGGGCTGAGTTAGCAGATGATGGACAGCAGATAAGGTTAGAGGAGGCCTCAGATACTTTTATAAAAGGACTGCAGATATGAAACTCATTGCTCTTCTCGTTCTTCTCTGAAACCAAACGTACATCTTTTTTATGTGCGTCAGAAAACACAGTTTTGTTGTGGCTCTGCAAATAGAGTTTCGTAACCATTAATCTTTGATTTGTACTTTTAAAATGTATGATTATAAAGTTAAATTAAAACTTTCTCTTGCTTTGCGGACATTGAACTTCTTTGCGTGGACGTCGATCTTCAATTCTACATCAGTATTAAATATTATAAAATATTATTCGATCCAGACTATGAAAACATGATAGGATCTGGAGTAATTAGCTTACTGCTTGAGCTAAGGTAAATTAGTACATACTTTGAGTCAAATAAACATTATATATCTTCACTGTGTGTTTGGTCACAATCTCAAATGCAAATGGCTCGCCATAGCCAGATCCTTCTCAGGAGAAAACACACCTTATCGAAGAAAAGAGACGAGCACAGCAGACTCAAAGCAGAAGCTCTTTCCTGTCTTTATTTAACATTTGTACACAATAAATACAAAGAATTTTACAGCTAGTTATATGCAGAAGGAGAGTCTCTCGCTGCTCTCTGATGCCGTCACCGCTCTCATCTCATCGTGTCTCAGAAGAACCTTCAGACTGGATTTATTTCATGGGAATAAAGTCATATCAAGAGGAAACCCAGAAGCTCACGATAACGAAGCTGAAAATGGTTTAAAAATCAGAAACAAAAGCTAATTTGCTTTCTTCTACCAAGTTATAGAAGACCCGAACCGGAACACTAGATTTAACGGATCAGGAGTGAGCTGGTGGTGGATTTGAACACTGTTACAA
This sequence comes from Danionella dracula, assembly GCA_900490495.1. Lineage (NCBI taxonomy): Eukaryota > Metazoa > Chordata > Actinopteri > Cypriniformes > Danionidae > Danionella > Danionella dracula. The sequence goes on along the minus strand of UELW01000403.1, from coordinate 16,214 downwards.
GCTCTGGTGAAAAAAAAACGAAACAAAAAAAAAAAAACAAGCTCTGGTGGAGGTTTTCTTTAGTGTGTTCCTTCAAGGCAGGGGGCGCCGCTGATATTTTAAGGCCGCGTGTTAGCAGACGCTCCGTCTCGTGTGTAGATGGACGCGAGATCGCCGTGTCTGGATGTTTAAGAGACGAATCCAGTGTTTGAGGTGAGCAGAACGTGAGCTGTTCATCTCAAAGCATCTCCAGATACGAGCTCTGGAGCCTGTCCTCCCGGTTCCCAGCTGCTTCAAGCCCAGATTTATCTCCTGAAGCAGGAACACGCCTACTTTCCTCAATTTTCTGCTTCTACTTCGAGCACTGGACAAAAGTGAAACGATGCTTATGATCATTGAAGCTAAGAGCGAAAGATGTTTTTGTGAGATCCAGACACAGAGAAAGGAAAGAAGAAACGAGTCTGAATCTGAGCGAGGGTCAGCAGTTCGAATGTCACATAAGACTGTTTTGAAGACTTAATAAAAGTCCTCTAACCAAATCTTCATCATCATGAAGATGTCATTTAGGTTAAGTAGCCTTCATATAATTTATTTTACACATTCCAATTAGAATTAAAAATCAGAAGAAAATTTTTTATGTATTTCAGTACTTTTATTATGTTTTTTCCCCGCACAGCTCAATGTCAAATCGTATATAAAAAGTAATTTAATTTATTCTGAATTTATCCATCTTCTTGACAGCCGAGGCTCGAACCAGCGACCTTCTTGCTGTGAGACGACCGTGCTACCCACTGCGCCACCGTGATGCTCCTGCTTTTATTGTTTTTGTTGGTAAATGTTTTCTTTTGTGGTAGGCTTAGCATTGTTGATTTCTATTTATTTTATTTCAAAGTTAGTTACACGTCTTCGGTCTCAAAACCAGTTTGTTCTGGTTTTATTTCGTGTAACTTGCTATGCTTAAACAATCCAAATATTCTCTGATAATAGAATAATTGTTTCTTTGATGAGAACAGTTAATTTAAATTTGCTGCACACATAACGCTATAAGTTAGAATTATTTTCCAACTAACTTTTTAGGGTTTGAAGATAACTGAGGGTTGGGTCTGTGCCCCAGTAGAGCGCCCCCTGCTGGAACTCCAAAGAGGCGATGTATGTATTTCTGCACATATTTTCATGTTGAATCTGAACTAGTATCGCAGCTCGCAAGCTCTGGTTTGTGCAAATAAAACAAACACACGCAGCAATCTACAAGAGCTTGTGACGGCGCGCAAATCGGATCCGTAAAGAGCGTTACCTGCATCACACTAAATAAAAAAAGCGCAGGTAGGACTTACTGATAACTGCACACTATGAATCATTAATTAAGCAAATAGTTCATTAATAATTTATATGTAAGCAGTCTATAAATAGCTTTAAGCTTCTTTTCTTTATTTATTCATGGTTTATATGCATCTATATCATCAATTTAATGCTTTATAAATTACATGTTATATAGATGTTTATAAACCAAGAATAAAGGGCTAAAAGTTCTATTTATAAACTGTTACGAATGTGTATTAGTATAAAAATGGCTTCATAAGACATCAATTAACTATTTACTAATGTGTAATAATAGATTTATAATGTGTAGTTATTATAAAGTGCTGGGAGAAATGTTTCAAACTCAAACGAAGCTCAAGGGATGCTCTGGAAGCCCACCTCTCGTCCTCTTCTTCTTCTTCTTCTTCTCTTGTGTTCAAACAGGAAACGGTTCGCTTCTTGATCCCATCAAGCGTAAACTTCAAAACAAGTTTGATATTGTTTAGAAGATCTCAAAGAGATCAAGAGGAGCACGGACGGTGAGAGCGAAGCCGTTCCTGTAAAATACTGCTCAAAGACAGAAAGCCGAAGCGTATATTCCCTCTCTCGCGTCTTTTCCACGACTAAATATTAGCTTTACATACAAACACTGCTCTTTGGGAAGCGGAGGGAGAGGATAGAGCGAGTCCAGCGTAAGGAGCCAAGAAACCAGCCTTGCTCTCCTCTCATCCCTCGTCCTCCTGCTCGGGTTCCTGTCCTCCTCCGAACGGAGAGCCGATCCGAGCCGAGGTTCCGAGCGCTGCGTTCTCAGAGCTGGACGAGCGAGCGCAGCCTCTTGTAGCACCTGAGGTCCGTTCTGTGATGCACACACGTCCAGGAGAACCCAAAACCCTCTCGCCGTTCCTCGCCGTCAGCTTCGTTCAATCCTTGTGACTCCAGTGACTCAACCTCCGACTAAAGAATGGCTACAAATAGCTCAAGAACCGTTTCTGACAATTATAAACTGATCTCTATCACTAGGTTACGCTATTAAACAGCTCTTAAACAGCTCAAAAATGCAGTAATTAAACCACTAATCAAGAAAATGCACCGAATGACTCGGCTCCGCTCTACCTGAGCCGTCTCCTCTCACGATATATTCCAGCTCGCTCTCTCCGATCACAAGAAGCAGAACTATTGATTATTCTGAAGATCAGTAAATCCACCAGAGGAGGAAGAGGTTCTCATATAGAGCCCCGAAGCTCTGGAATAAACTCCCGGATGTTCTCCAAAGCTCAGCTACGCTCACAGAGTTCAGAACTAAATTAAAAACATATCTGTTTAATCTAGCATTCCAATAATTATCTCTTGGTGTTTGTCGAAACGGATCTGGTGTCTGAGCGCTTTAAAAATAATGTGGTTCAATGTTCCTCTCTAAGCTCTCCTCCTCATTTATCTCTCCTCCTGCAGCTGATGCTGATCACCTGTTTTTTTTTTTTTTGTTTGTTTGTTAGTTTCTGTTTTGTCTTTGTTTGTTTTGTTTTTTCAGGTGCTGTCCGGCGAACCGTTCGTCGATGGATCTTAAGTTTGTATGTTCTTTATGCTGGGGAGGTGATTAGCACCTGCCTCAGTCAGCGAGGCTCCCAGGGGCCTCACGGAGGAACTCCTATCTACTCTACCTGATCCTCACGAGGACTCTGTGAAGCTGCTTTGAAAGCAACTGCTAAAGAAGCGCGATATAAAAACTCGTTTGATTGATTCATCAAGAGTGTACGCAAAAGTTCAGTTTAATCACCAGGTGCTCAAACAAACTTCTAGCCAATCAGCATCCACCATCGAAATAAGGATCGATCTGTACATCTGGTGATATTAGGCCAGAAAATGAGAAAACCTCTCTATATTCCCCGGACAGGCGTTCAGGGCTTACTTCAGAGGATAAAACTCATGAAGACGTTTCTAAAACGTCGATTAAGTAAACTTTAAAGCATTGGATCCACTGTCAGACCTCAGGAGCGAGGCTCTGCGCATGAACTTAACTTTCTGACAAACTAAATAGTGACTGCTTGTTCATTTTTGTGCACAAGTATTCTACTTTTTTGATGCACTAAAAATAAATTTAGTTTCTTTGTTTTTGTTTCGAAAAGCAGAATTATAAAACTGAAAAGTACACGCCCCACAAGGTCGTAATTCATTTGTTCACATTTCGCTTTTTTAAACAATAAAAAGGGGAAAAAGATTATATATTCTATATTTACATGTATTGAGCGAATGACAGACGTAAGTAAATAAGTTTGAGTATTTTTGGTTCCGTCTTCCGCAGTCACAGAGTCCTGAAGTTCTTTGCAAATGGTTTTGCTCTGCTCATTACTGGACCATTTTATTTTTTTGTGAGAAAATGGAAAATATAAACAACTACACTTTCTGAAATTCTGGAAAAGGCAACAAAGTGAATTATTTTTGTGCAAAAAAAGGACCAAATTTGTCTGTAAAATAGCGGCTAGCTGATGATTGCTTTGTGAATAGTTATTGTTTATTGTACAAATACTTTTTTGTTGTTTCTCTTATTTAACTTTTAGCAAGTTATTCTCTTATTTAAGTTTCAGTTACTTAAAACATATGTAATAAGTGGCTTGTTTCATTTTAAATAAATGTTTTGCGAGTTTTTGCTGTGTGTGCGTACAGGATCTGCACCTCCACAGACAGAACTCTCATTCCGGAGTTTTCCGGGGGCGGAGTCTGGAAGGGGTGGGGCACATTTGTTTGTAGTGGTTATATGTAGAAGTGGGACTTGCATAGCTCTTTATAAAAAGACATTTTAAAAGTAAATACGCTCTACTTGTTCAGGATAAAAAGTGCTTTCTAAAACAGAATCTCTACAGCGGACTCGAAATATTCAGTAATATCTCAAACCTGTTTTCATTTTGGTATTCTACAACTCAGCCTTTAAAAAAGAGAAAGTGACGTTTTGTTGACGTAGTTCAAAACCCGGAAGCGGGTTTCTGGAGCGTAGGTTGTTAAAGTGAGGATCTGCTCTTTATGCTGCGCAGAAGAGCGGTCTCTGGTCTCTCGGGGGGACACACAGCCTCTCACGCAGCGACTCGCAGCCAATTCAATGATGCTGATTTTTGTTCGATTTAGGAATGGAAGATGGTTTAAATAAAAAAAAAACACGTGTTCCCATGAACCTCTCCGACCACTCGTGAACCATCTAGCATCTTCTCTCTCATCTCCAAACTAAAAACCTCAAACTCAATGGTTTAAATCAGTGGTTCTCAAAGAGTGGGGGGGCGTGTTTGATCTCGGTGAACATGCTTTTTTATTTTTCTATTTTTTTTTACTGTTCTAGAATAAAGTGCAACACCACTCCACTACATTAGGGGGCAGTGGCGCTCTCACTGGCAGAGTATGAAGTGTAGACACGAAGTGTAGAAGACAGACGGAGAGAGAAGGAGATAAAGAGACAAACGAAAGTCTCCCGAAAGCTAAGACGAGGAAATATGACGACGCGTTTGTAGCGCTTGGCTTCACTGTGACTGAGACGAGGAGAGACAGGTGTGCTTACTGAGTCTAAACATGTTGTAGCGGACAGCATGAAGCCAAATAAATGAAGACGTCACTTAAAGACGTTACACCACAATCACGCTGATAAACCGCTTTAGTTTTTTCAGTGAAAACGAGACGAATATTGCCAGCAAAACACTGTTTATAGTTTTATGAAGGATTTAATGTTTTTTTACATTTCAGATGCTCCTTAAATATTTTCTGCTACAGTTAATAAAGCTATTCTTTGTTGTAAGTTGCTCCATATTTCTTACTTTTTTCTCTTATACGTTAATAATGATACTGTGTTATGCAGAGGTATACTTATTTAACAAATTTAAAGACAAATAATTTATTAATAATAATAATAATAAAAAAATATTTATAGTTGCGTGGGGGGGGCGCAAGATGTTTTTTTCGACAGAAAATAATTGAGAAACACTGGTTTAAATAATGCAGGAGAAGCATGTGCTTTAGATCTGAGGACTTTAAGAGGAGTTAAGAGTTGAAACCTGAAGGCTGGCTGGTCTCTCAAACCACCTAGAATGCTCTCTCGAAGGCAAGATGTAAAACTAGCACCATCTTAGACGAAAACGAGCAGTTTGGTTCCATTCTCGAGAACATTTGATGCTGAAAGTGTTTTTTTTAACATCTGGATTTTTTCTTTAAATGAACATCTGCTTTAAATGAAACAAAGGAACGAAGGAGCCAATCGTGTCCCTCTAATCCACTTCTCCGTGGAATCACGTTTCGGCTCCGTTTCACACAGCTAGAGTTGAACCTCTGGAGTCACACAGGCGCTTGCTTCCCTCGCCTCTCGACGCAGCAGAGGGCGAGGAATCGATGAGAGGGTTTCATTCCGCGGTTGAGCCGGGCGCTCGCGTCTCTCGCTGGATCAGAGTTTGGCATGGAAGTGTTTAAGGCACCAAACTGTCCAGGACGCCGGAAGAGGAGTGGATTGTTGAGTTCTCCTTCTCCTCGGGGTCCCTCGCACCTGCTCCTGGCGCAGGGGCCGGTGGTCATGTGACCCGCTCTACACCAGCGTGATCTCCACCTCTTCGGGTTTCTCCGGCGCTCGGCGGCTGTGCTTCTTCGGGGGAGGAGGAGCCGCGCGGACCTACGAGAACAAAGAATGCTTAGCTAAAATATTTAAATAGTAGTGAAAATGGATTTCAACAATAAAAATATAGGGACTTTTTTTTTTTATGACAAAAAATTACTTCTTGTGTCTGAAAAAAAAAAAAACTTTTCCAGCTCCTTCAGCACAATAGTTATGAGAACGTTCACTACATTTATTAAAAAGTAATTGTGCAATAATGTACAAATAACAGTTTAAACATCAGAAGATTTTTTGATAACAAATGAATTGATAAACCGATAAAACTGATGACAAACGTGAATAGAATTTTACTAAAAACATAGAAATTGAGAAAGAAAATTATACAATAATATTTAAAAATGTATATTTATAAAACATTTATAAAATAGTACAACTAAAAGTGCAATAAAACCATTTCAAATCAAAGACTAAGAAAAAAAAAAAAAAAAACTCAACTAACTTCCCTCCATATTAGAAAAAGTATGCATTCATTTATATGCAATGCACTTTCTCAATAGAAAAACAAAAAAAAAAAAGTAAGAATACATGTAAAACCTAAGAAATTCTGAATAGATTCTCCAAAAATAGAATTGATCAGAGATTATTGATGATTGGGATCATGAGGGAGGATGTTGGTACCGGTCGGAGTTTTCCAGGTCCGGGGCCGTCTGGGGTCAGCCTCAGCGGATGAGAAAACCCAGGACTCTCCGGGCTCAAACCCGAATTATGATCTGAGAAAAAACAAGAATTTCATATGAAGATGAAACTCAGCCTCCAACTTACAAACATCACAGTTATTTCTGAGCACTCGGCTCGGCTCCTCTTACTCTGTGGCGTGTGAGCTTTGCTCTTGTGTTCTCCGTTAACCGAGGGCGACCGGGGCAGAGCCGGCCCGCTGCCGGCCTCCAGACTGGTGAAGGGACTGCATGGTGGCTGCTCGTACAGAGGAAGAGGAGGAAGAGAGGAGTGAAGCCTCTGACACGGAGAAACCTAGGAACCGAATGACATTGTTGTTAGCTTGCTGCGCTAGTGGATTGAGAGCATCCTCTGTCTCAAGGTGAACGTTTGTGCTAAAAAGATTTATGCAAAGTAAACCTATAGTTGAAATGTATACATTTTAAAACCAGTTTGAGGACGTCTAGCTAACCTCTTCTTGCTAACACGTTAAACCGCTGTTTTAGCTTGAACACAACTCCACCATGTTTTAGCCATAACGCTAAAGTTTCATGTGTAGCACAATTCTATTGGTCACCACTGGCTGTAGCTAACATGGAACGTTTACATGAGGAATTGAGGAGGAGGAGCCGCGCGGCAACAAAATAAATTCATATTCATATTTAAATAATAGTTAAACAAAAAAAGTATAAAAATATATATAAAAAAATGGTTTGTCAGTCAATTTTTTAAATGACAAAAAAATGACTTCTTGTGTCAAAAAACTTTCTGAAAAACCACCCCTCCCAAGACAAATCATCAAAAGTTTTTATAATTCTTTAACAAACAAAAAATTACATTTTCAAAGAAACAAATCAAATAAGGAGAATCATTAGAACATTTAAAAAGTAGCAAAACTGATCAAAACTGATCAAAATGAACTAAAAAAGCAACAGAAATACAATTTTAATGAAAATAAGTTTATTAAATATTTAATAAATATTTTACAAATAATTAAAAAAAAGACAATAAAGAAAACTCAAAAGAAGAATTAGTTTTAGTACAGTTATTAACTGAATTAACTATAAACAAACCTAATTCTTTAAGTCGTCTTAACCAAAACAGAAAATTTTCTAAAAGTTAACGGTGTATAAAGTCAAGTACAATTACTAACAAATCAAACAAGGAACATCGATAGAACATTTAAAAAGTAACAAAAAAACACATGTTTAATTAAAAAAAATGTACGCTAGGATGACATAGTTCACATTTCATTTAAAGCTTATTTCTGTTGCTAACACGGAAAGCAACGATAGCATTAATGCAAAACGACCATCATGTGTTAGACACTTCTAGCCAAATTAAATAGGTGAGCTTATTAGGTAAATAAGCATTTTATCATAAATACAATATTACCTGCATGTTCATACTTCATTTGTAGCCACTCATCAGCTACACACTTTGCTAACATTGTAAGTTAAGTGAGCATTTAAAAAATGGAAACTTTTGCTTTCTTCCACTTTTTGCAGTCTGTAACATGCACTCACAGCGCAGAGTAAAGCTTTATTGAGTCTGCGACAATCTCAGACCGGAAAAAAGAAGGGCTTTGATCCGCCCTGAATCTGATCTTGCTGATTGCAGGAAGGAAGCGACACGCCTGAAATCAGCGCCAGAACTCAGACGTCGAACCAACTCAGTCCGGTTTCATCAAATCAGAACATTCCTGTAATCAGAACTCAGACGTCGAAGCAACTCAGTCCGGTTTCATCAAATCAGAACATTCCTGTAATCAGAACTCAGACGTCGAAGCAAACTCAGTCCGGTTTCATCAAATCAGAACATTCCTGTAATCAGAACTCAGACGTCGAAGCAACTCAGTCCGGTTTCATCAAATCAGAACATTCCTGTAATCAGAACTCAGACGTCGAACCAACTCAGTCCGGTTTCATCAAATCAGAACATTCCTGTAATCAGAACTCAGACGTCGAAGCAACTCAGTCCGGTTTCATCAAATCAGAACATTCCTGTAATCAGAACTCAGACGTCGAACCAACTCAGTCCAGTTTTCATCAATCAGAACATTCCTGTAATCAGAACTCAGACGTCGAAGCAACTCAGTCCGGTTTTCATCAAATCAGAACATTCCTGTAATCAGAACTCAGACGTCGAACCAACTCAGGTCCGGTTTCCATCAAATCAGAACATTCCTGTAATCATAACTCAGACGTCGAAGCAACTCAGTCCGGTTTTCATCAAATCAGAACATTCCTGTAATCAGAACTCAGACGTCGAAGCAACTCAGTCCGGTTTCATCAAATCAGAACATTCTGTAATCAGAACTCAGACGTCGAACCAACTCAGTCCAGTTTCATCAAATCAGAACATTCCTGTAATCAGAACTCAGACGTCGAACCAACTCAGTCCGGTTTCATCTAATCAGAACATTCCTGTAATCAGAACTCAGACGTCGAAGCAACTCAGTCCGGTTTCATCAAATCAGAACATTCCTGTAATCAGAACTCAGACGTCGAACCAACTCAGTCCGGTTTCATCAAATCAGAACATTCCTGTAATCAGAACTCAGACGTCGAAGCAACTCAGTCCGGTTTCATCAAATCAGAACATTCCTGTAATCAGAACTCAGACGTCGAAGCAACTCAGTCCACAGTTTCATCAAATCAGAACATTCCTGTAATCAGAACTCAGACGTCGAAGCAACTCAGTCCGGTTTCATCATCAAATCAGAACATTCCTGTAATCAGAACTCAGACGTCGAAGCAACTCAGTCCGGTTTCATCAAAAGCAGAACATTCCTGTAATCAGAACTCAGACGTCGAACCAACTCAGTCCGGTTTCATCAAATCAGAACATTCCTGTAATCAGAACTCAGACGTCGAACGCAACTCAGTCCGGTTTCATCAAATCAGAACATTCCTGTAATCAGAACTCAGACGTCGAAGCAACTCAGTCCAGGTTTCATCAAATCAGAACATTCCTGTAATCAGAACTCAGACGTCGAAGCAAACTCAGTCCGGTTTTCATCAAATCAGAACATTCCTGTAATCAGAACTCAGACGTCGAAGCAACTCAGTCCGGTTTCATCAAATCAGAACATTCCTGTAATCAGAACTCAGACGTCGAACCAACTCAGTCCAGTTTCATCAAATCAGAACATTCCTGTAATCAGAACTCAGACGTCGAAGCAACTCAGTCCGGTTTCATCATCAAATCAGAACATTCCTGTAATCAGAACTCAGAAGTCGAACCAACTCAGTCCGGTTTCATCAAATCAGAACATTCCTGTAATCAGAACTCAGACGTCGAACCAACTCAGTCCGGTTTCATCAAATCAGAACATTCCTGTAATCAGAACTCAGACGTCGAAGCAACTCAGTCCGGTTTCATCAAATCAGAACATTCCTGTAATCAGAACTCAGACGTCGAAGCAACTCAGTCCGGTTTCATCAAATCAGAACATTCCTTTAATGATAAATGTAGACTCAGAATTACGAAAGCCTGAGTGTGCTTCAGAACGCTGGGGGAGGGTCTGACAAACTTTTAAAAGCTTGATGACGTGTTTTGGACCAATAATTTGGAAGAAAATAAGAAAAAAACACCAAGGCAGAAAATGTTCTGATTGCTGTGAGTGCTCACGGTTCTCCAGACATGAGGAACTTTCCACTCACGGTATTCTGGACAAAATGGTGAAAATGTTTTGTCAAGTCAATAAACAGTATTTGTGAAGTCAATAAATGATCTTAAACTAATAATGTGTAACTTTACATGTGACTGTAGCATATTTTTTTACAATAATGATTAAAATCGGCAACCGTCTCGAGGTACGCTTACTCAGATATCTCACAAATGGCTAATAATAAACGCTTCTGATGGCCGCGAATGAACGAGAACAAACAAAGAAAACCGGCAAATACTTGTGAGCTTTGACATGTTACTATTTATCTCTATAATTGACATTAAAGTCGAGTGACTGGAACTCTGCGAGACTACGTTAGAGAACTTGTGATGGCTCTAAGCGAGAACTCTAGTGGAATGACAACACGGAGAACGTTCATTCATACATCTCCTATCTCGCAGAGACAGATTAGAACCCTAGCTCACCACTGCGTCACTGGTGCAGTGCGAGTCTCCGTTCTCCGCCGTGGCCAGATCCTCCACCAGCACCGAGGGGAAGACGCCCACAGCGGCCGTTGAACTCTCCCTCCCAGAACCCATCGTCCTCTTGGTTGTCCTTGTTGAGGATGCGGATGATGGCTCCCTCGGGGAAGGACAGCTCCTCGTCGGTCTGACCCTCGTAGTCGTACATGGCCTTCACGAAACTCACTGAGAAACACCGCAGTGGGTCAACGTCAGCAGCGCATCACACTAAACATTCTTACACGGCAAAAAGCATTGTAAATCGTTATTGCAATATTCGCAAATCAATTATTTTCCAAAATCGCATAGCCCTCCTTTTTTCAAACATTACGCAAGCTAATCCACAATCACATCCAACACTTCAGAGATCTTTTGAAAACACGTAAGCTGGACTGTTTACTGACTGTTGGTGATCTAAAATTTATTTCTGAAGCAAATTTTTTTTTACAGAATAAAAGGTCTCAAATTACGACCCATGAAGGCTTGAACCCCGCGACCGCTGCTTGCAGTCAGCCCAGTGTTTTCGGAGTGTGTCAGAGTGTGAGACTCACTACTGCAGTCTCCGTTGAAGCTGCCTGATGCCAGCTCAGGCTCGGTGGAGTTGCTGGAGGAGTGTGAGCGCGCGTCCAGCGCAGCCAGGGATTGCAGCATGCTCAGGACGCTGTTGGATGCGGGGAACTGCAGGTACTTTTCAGGCACGTACCCTACATGACCCGTCTTGTTCCGCGCCTGAAGAAAAAGGCTAGTAACTCAACTGAACTGCTCCTGTCACATCACGTTCTAGCTCAGTGATCACCAAATGGCCGCCCACAGGCCAGATCCATCCAATCTGTTGTCTGTGTTACAGTTTTCTAACCGTTGTTTTTCGTTTGTTAGTTTCTGTTTTGTCTTTCTTTGTTTTTTCAGCTGCTGTCCGGCGAACTGTTTGTCAATGGATCTTGAGTTTGTATGTTCTTTATGCTGGGGAGGTGATTAGCACCAACTTCAGTCAGCGAGGCTCCCAGGGGCCTCACGGAGGAACTCCTATTTCCTCTACCTGATCCTCACGAGGACATTGTGAAGCTTTGTGAAGCAACTGCTAAAGAAGCGCGATATAAAAACTTGATTGATTAATTGATTGATTGCTAATGGGTTCTGATTGGCCCCTCAGTGAAGACTCCCGAACTCGGCATGTTATGTTTACCGACAGAGATTTAGTGTCACGTTAAATCTGGTACGTTCCTCACGGAATCCACCAGGCTGGGAAAAAAAATCTCAGAGTTATGTAAGTGCATCCTGTGTGAGTGTGGGCGATACGCGCATCCTCCCTGACCATATATGGTGCGAGAAGGATTTTGTCTATTTTACAGTGACAATAATGTCTGTCAACAAATACGTTATTCGAAACTGTCATCTTAACCCCTCGCTGTTATCTGCAATTTCTCATAAATGGCGGATCATTCGAGTGGGTGACTATAATTCGATCACAACTCAAATGAGAACATGGCGAGCTAAAAACCATTACCTTAAAAGACATGTATTTAAAGCAGATTGGAGAGATTAATTTTATTCATTTCAACGCTTTGCTCAGACTCTTGCTTCCTGCAAAGTTTCATAAACTCTAGTCTCTGTCATCTCTCACACTAACTGTTCCCTCTCTCTTTATCCTCACTTTTCCCCTCTCTTCTTTTATCTCCTATAGCTCCCTCTCCTCCCCCCTCTCTCTCTCATTTCTCCTCTTCCTTCTCTCTCTTTCCTTTCTCCTCTGTATTTCTCTCTCTCTCTCTCCCTATCTACTCTCTCTACCCCCTCTATCTTTCTTTCCTCTCTCCTATCTCCACTAAAACTCTCTCTTTCCTCTCTCTCTTTTCCCATCCCCCCTCTCCATTTACACTAAATCACTCTCTCTCCTCTTCCCTCTCTCTCTCTCTTCCATACTCATTTTCTCCCCTCTCTCTTCTTTATCTCCTATAGCTCCCTCTCCTCCCCCCTCTCCCTCTCATTTCTCCTTTTCCCTCCCTCTCTCTCTCTCTCCTATAGTTCCCTCTCCTCCCCTCTCTCTCTCTCTCCTCTTCCCTCTCTCTTCTTTATCTCCTATAGCTCCCTCTCCTCCCCCTCTCTCTCATTTCTCCTTTTCCCTCCCTCTCTCTCTCCTCTCTTTTCTCTCTCCTCCCCCCTCCTTCCTCCCCTCTCTCTTCTCTCCTCTCTCTCCTCTTCCCTCTCTCTTCTTTTCATCTCCTTCAGCTCCCTCTTCCTCTCCCCCTCTCTCTTTCCTACTCTCTCTCCTTTTCCCTCCTCTCTCTCCGTCTCTCCTTCTCCTCTCCTCTCCGCTCCCCTTCTCTGCTCTTTCTCGTCTTTCTCCTTTTCCCTCCTCTCTCTCTCCTATAGCTCCCTCTCCTCCCCCTCTCTCTTTCTTTCTCCTTTCTTCCCTCCCTCTCTCTCTCCTTAGCTCCCCTGCTCCTCCTCCCTCTCTCCTCATTCTTCTTCTTCTCCTTTTCCCCCCTCTCTATCTCCATACTCCCCTCTCCTCCCCCTCCCCTCTCCCTTTCTCCTCTTCCTTTCTCTCGTCTTTTCCTTTTCTCCTCTTTCTATTCTCCTCTCCTCTTCTCTTCTCCATGTCTCCTCCGTCCTCTCTCCTAATCCTTCCCGCCTCACACGCTCCTACTTCTCTCTCCCTCCTCTCTCCTTCTCTTTCCTTTCCTCGTCTCCTTCTCCCTAACTCTGCTCTTCCTCTCTCTCTTTCTCCATCCCCCCCTCTCATTTACACATCATCTCTCTCCTCTTACCTCTCTCTCCTCTTCCATACTCATTTTCTCCCCTCTCTCTTCTTTATCTCCTATAGCTCCCTCTCCTCCCCCTCTCTCTCATTTCTCCTTTTCCCTCCCTCTCTCTCTCTCTCCTATAGCTCCCTCTCCTCCCCTCTCTCTCTCTCTCCTCTTCCCTCTCTCTTTCTCCTATAGTCTCCTCTCCCTCCTCCTCTCCTTCCTCCCTCGTCTCTCTTTCTTTCTCCTCTTTCCCTCCCTCTCGTCCTCTCCTCTCTCTCCCTCTCCTCCCCCTCTCGTCCTTGCGTCCTCTCTCCTTTCTCTCCCTCCCTCTCTCTCGTCCTTCTCTCCTCTCCCTCGTCCTCCCTCTCCTGCCCCTCTCCTTCTCCTCTTTCTCCTTTTTCTGCCCTCCCTCTCCAACTCTCTCTCTCTCATCTCTCTTCTCTCCCTCTCCTCGGCACCCTCTTCTCAATAAGAAGAAAAAACTCGCTTCTCCTTTCGCCTCGCCTCTCTCGTCGTCCTTCTGCTCTCGCCTCTCCCCCTCGCCCATCTTCTCCTTCTCCTCTTTCCTTCTCTCTCTTTACTTTTCTTCTCTCCTCTTATTCTATACGCTCGTCCGCTCCTTCCCAGTCGTCGCCTCATCGTACGCACTGACCCCCTCGAATCTCTTTCCTTTCCTGCCCACTATCTCTCTTTCTACTCTCTGCATTTCCTATTCCGCCCTCGCCATTACACTCACCTGCGCGTCTATTCTACCTCTCACTCTCTTTCCGCATGCCGCCCCCTCTTCCTTTACTCTACACTCTACCTCGCTCCTCCCCTTCTCCTCCTCCTTTCTTTCCTTCCCTCTGTTCTCATCTCATCCTCTCGATCCCTCGTTCCGGCTCTCCTCCCCTCTCTCTCGTCTCTCTCTTTTATCTCTTCCTCTCTCTCCCTCTCCTCCCCCTCTATCTCTCATTCTCGCTTTTCCTGCCTCCCAAACAAAGAAGAAAAAAAGTCTCTCTCTCTCCTATACTCCATCCGTCTCTTCCCCTCTCCTCCCCCTCTCTCTCATTCTCTCCAGTCTCCTCCTCCTTCTCTCCTATAGCTCCCTCTCCTACCCCCTCTCTCTCATTTCTCCTTTTCCCTCCCTCTCTCTCTCCTATAGCTCCTCTTCCTCCCCTCTCTCTCATTTCTATTTCTCCTTGCTCCTCTCTCTTATGCCCCTCTCCCTCCTCCGCTCTCTCTCTTCCTCCTCTCCTCCTAGCTCCCTCTCCTCCCCCGTCCTTCATTCTCCTCCTCTCTCTCTCCTTCTCTCTCTAACCCTCTCCTCCCCCTGTCTTCACTCCCCTTCCTCTCTTTCCTTTCTCCTCTGTATTTCTCTCCTCTCTCTCCTATCTACTCTCTCTATACGACCCCCTCTAACCCTAATACTCCCCTATCTGCCTTCTTTCTCTCTATCTCACCTAAAACTCCCTCTCTTTTCCTTCTCTCTCTTTTCCCATCCCCCCCTCTCCATGTTACACCTAAATCACTCTCTTCCTCCTCTTACCCCTCTCTCTCTCCTTCCTACTCATTTTCTCCCCTCTCTCTTCTCTATCTCCTATAGCTCCCTCTCCTCCCCCTCTCTCTCATTTCTCCTTTTCCCTCCCTCTCTCTCTCTCTCCTATAGCTCCCTCTCCTCTCCTCTCTCTCTCTCTCCTCTTCCCTCTCTCTTCTTTATCGCTCCTTATACGGCTCGCCAATCTCCCTCCCCCCCTCTCTCTCATTTCTGTCTCGCTTTTCCCTCCCTCTCTCTCCCTATAGCTCCCCTCTCTCCGCCCCTCATCTCTCGTCCCATTCTTTCTCCTTTTCGCGCTCTCTCTCTCTTTGTCCCTCCCCTCCCTCATCTCTTTCGCCTCCTCTCTCTCTCTATAGCTCCCTCTCCGCTCCCCGCTCTCCATCTCATTTCTCCTTATTCCCTCCCTTCTCGTCTCCTATAGGCTCTGCTCTCCCTCCCCGCTCTCTCTCCCTCCCTTCTCTCTCATTCTCCTTTCTCCTTGTATTACTCTCCATCGCTCTCTCCCTCCCGTATCCCCTCTCCCCGCACCCTCTATCCTTTCTCTCTTCCTCCTCTCTCTGTCCTATCTCTCCTCTATTCTACCTCTCTCTCTCCTTCTCTCTCCCACACCCCTCTTATCTTTTGCCTCTATCTCCACGAACTCTCCTCTTCACTTCTCCACCCATCAGACAATACCACTCTACTCTCATCTCTCGCTCTTTACCTCTCCTCTCTCTTCCATACTCATTTTCTTCTCCCTCTCTTCTTTTCTCCTATACCTTCTCTCTCTCCTCCCGCCGTCTCCTCTGCATTTCCCTTTTCCCTCTCTCTCTCATCCTCTCCTCGCTATATTCCCTCTCCTCCCCCTCTCGTCTCTCATCCTCCTCTTCCCTACGTCCTCTTCTTCTTTCAATCTCCTACTACTCTCCCTCCCTATCCTCCGCCCTGCTCTCATTCTTCTCCTTTTCCCTCTCTTCTCTCTCCTAACTATCATCCCTCTCCTTCTCCCCTCCTCTCCACTCCGTCTTCCATTTTCTTCTCTTTTCGCCTCCCCTCAGAATCGTCTCCTCTACTAGTCGTGCCCTCTCCTCCCCCTCTCTCCCTTTCTCCTTTTCCTGTCCCTGCTCATCTCTCCTTACTTCGCTCTCCTCTCCTCCCCCTCTCTCTCCTTTTCTCCTTTCCCTCCCTCCTCATCTCCATCCTAAGCGCCCCCACTGCACTCGGCTCCCCCCCTCCGGTTTTCTCTACC
>UELW01000979.1:0-23711 GCA_900490495.1 Danionella dracula | reverse complement strand
TTTTAAAAAAACAAACTAAACCATTGATCTTCAAAATAATGCAAATGAGCATTTTTAGTGCATTTAATTAAGATTGATTGCATTTCATTTCCGATTTTGGGATAAAAAAACTAAAATTTGTGTTCAAGAGAGCCTTGGAGAAGAACACAAACAGCAGATTTTGGTGTTTTGAGTCATTTTGTTTGAACTTGAGTGAAAAACTAAATTTCAGACTAAAAGCATACGTAACTTTTGAGTTGGTCCCTAAATCTGCGACCATCAAACCACCTGAATGGCACTCTGACCCCTGACCCCGCTCTGCTCCGCCCGTCCAGGACCACCTGACGCAAGGGTTGAAGGTGGCGCTGCGCTCGGGGGACAGCTTCGAGGTCGGCATCACAGACAGAAGAGCTGCTCATCGGGTCATCATCGACGGCAAGATTGTCGGTGGAACGTTCTGGCCAACCAAAAACAGAAGATACGTCTGTGGAATTGAATTCGTGGTGGAAAAAGCAGACGGGAGCAGAGAGAAGGCAGGACGCCGGTGCGCCAGCCCCGGGCCAGCAGCGGAGATGGACGTGAAGACCGGCAGGATTTATGGCATCAGAGCCGATCAAGAGAAGCCCCTTCTAGGAGTGGGCTTCTACTTCATTTAGAGTTAATGTTGGTTTGTGTGATGAGCTGATCAACAGCGACGCCATTACTGAGCAACGTTTGCTGAATAAAAGTGCTTAAAGGATCCATATCATCTTCTTTTAAACGATTAATGCTCAATATTCGCCCTTCTTCACTGTCAGAAGGATCTATTTATCCTAAACACTGTCTCTGAATCTCTTCAAACGGTTGAGCTCCTCGGTGTATCCCCTGCTCCTCCCACCACATTGCTTACACCACGCCCCCTGCTGGCTATCACTGTTGTTTTTGTCAATGGTAGCGACAACAAAAAATGTTTTAGTTGGCACATCTTTTTCTTGTAATGATAAAACGGTGACGAGTTAAAAATCCTACGCCAGTTCTATAAATGTTTGAGTATCTTGTTAAAAGATCTACTTTCACAGAGACGAGCGCTGATAGCTGATAGGCTGCCTCCGGATCCTCCGAAAATCTCCCTCAGATTTTAGATTTTACAGTTTAAATAACCTGAAATGTTAAAAACAGTTTTCCTTCAAAACGTAATTACCACTCGAGCGATTTCTCTTCGTTCAAGAAGCGTTCATTTTAGATTACAGATAAAAACTATCTTCATGAATTATTCATTCATTCATTCATCTTCATGTCGGCTTTATTCCCTTTCGGGGTCACCACAGCGGAATGTACCGCCAACTCAACATATGTTTTACGCAGCGGATGCCCTTCCCTGCCGCAACCCATCGCTGGGAAACATCATGAATTAATAAACTCAAAATGCAATAATGATGAAGAAAGGAAACAAAGCGATCGATGATATTTTAGTGTAAAAAAACCAAAGAACAAAAGTTGCACGTCACATCGCAGCGCTAGCTGAATATAAACACACATCAATAAATAAATATATAACTATATTAAATACGTCTGAAGGTTGTAGATGTTTATTGATGTGTTTAATCAAGAAATGTATGAAGTTATTTGTGGAGCTGCTCGATACGAAAGCGAGGTCTTGCATTGTACGCTCTCAGCTAACGTGATGCTAATTTGATTAAAAAGAACCAGATTTCTAGTTTTTCCTTCCTTTCCTGAGTTGATTGTCTCCTCTGTTCCTTCACTGTCTCACAAGCTTCTGTTCAAAACGCGCCCAAACCTTCCTTCGGTGATGACTGAGGATAGGCGCACGCGCAAAGCCACACAGCACTTCTTGACACGATCTCAACCAATCACGTCTGTTGAATCTTAAATGAGAGAGAGAGAGAAGAGAGAGAGAGAAAGAGGAGACAAAGAGAGAGAGAGAAGGAGAGAGGGAGAGACTGTGAGAGAGAGAGAGAAATGAGAGAGAGAGAGAGAAGAGAGAGAGAGACAGAAGAGAGAGAGATGAGAGAGAGAAGACAAAGAGAGAGAGAGAGAGAAACGAGAGAAGAAAGAGAGAGGGAGAGAAAAGAGAGAGAGGAGAGAGAGATCTCAAGAAAGTGGTTTGAGGAAAAGCGAAACTTTCTGTTTCAAACTTTCATATATCATCTCAAACTCATACAAATATATATATATATATATATATATATATATATATATATATATATATATATATATATAATATTTATGGATTTCTTGTAAAAAGATATTTCTTCCACAACGATATAAATCTAACGTATCAATATGAAAACTTTACAACAAACGGGACAAAATATAATATCAAGCACAGTTAGTTTATCAGTGACGTGTGTTTTAAAAGAAACTGCTGCAACAAACAAACAAACAAATAACCCACTCCAAACCCCGCCATTATGTTTCATCTCAAAGTTTCTATAGATTTAGATCAAAAAATATTTGAACCATGTAAAATATTTAAAAGCATTTCACCAACACTTTTGTAGAATTGAAGATTCACACAAAGAAGTCCCACGTCCACACAGCAAGAGAAAGTTCTAACTCTGATTTATTTTTAAAAAGGACAAAACAAAGGTAAATGTTACAAAACTCTATTTGTGGAGCAAAGACAAAACAAGTTCAGAAACTGCTGGAGAGGTGCGAGTAGATCCGGAGAAGATCAGGAGTCTATGATGGACAGAACATCAGTTCATTCACTCTGTGTTCCGCTCCACCACAGACTTCCTCTTCCTCCTCCTCTTCCTCCTCCTCTTCCTCTTCCTCCTCCTCTTCCTCTTCCTCCTCCTCTTCCTCTTCACGTTTCAACACAATGAAGTCACTTCAAACTCTTGTTCTTCAGAGATTACAAACCCTGGCCTGAGCGATCTTTACCTCTCAGTAATTCAATGAAAGGTTTAATGACTCATACATGAATTATTCCCACAAACTCCAGTTTCTGAGGATTCAGCTCTCACAGAGTCGCCTCCTCCTCTGCTTCACTGCAGGCGCTTCTAAATACTGATATCTGGGATAAAGATGTTTCTATTCTTCATTCAAATTGTTTTAGAGAGGAAGAAATAAACATATCGTGAAATAAGGAAAAAAGAGCAGTTATAAGAAGAAAACTGAAGTTAAAGCAGCAAGCGGCGCTCCAGAGTCGATGCTCGTTACTTCAGAAGATCTTTGATTCCAGAACTATTTCCTTTTCAGAAATCTAGAAGAAAAAGCAGGTGACGCTATAAATGATGATGTGTTTTGAGATGGTGTTTCAGACTCTGAAGAGATGGAGATCATTCTGAAGATGCTGAGAGAGACTTTCAGATTACATTTACATTTATGCATTTGGCAGACGCTTTTGTCCAAAGCGACTTACATTAGGGGAGAGACAATATGAGATCTGTTACAGCGTCAAAGTCTATCTCAGCTTCTCATAATAGAAATTATATCAACTGATCAATAAACCAAAGCAGTGAGGAAGAAGATAAAGACAGAGAAGGAGAAAAAGAAGGTAGAGTTTTTTTTATTTTTTTTTTATAGTAGGTGTTCTCTGAAGAGAAGAGTTTTCAGTTGCTTTCTGAAAGCTGTTAGTGTTGCTGCTCTCCTGACTTACACAGATTAAATCTGTGCGAGAGGTTTTACAAAATAACAGACTTCCTGTCGAGTTTAGAAACACAAAGTATATTATGTTTTTGTTCATCTTAGTGTCGTACATGTGAGACTCAAATTTCAGTCTTGTACGACGAAACCAAACCGATAGTGAGCCAGCAGCTACAAAGCACGAGGTGGCGCTACAGCGGCTTTCTCCGGCCCCCAGGGCCACGCCCTTTATCGAAGCCAAAAAAAAAAGCTTCTCCAAACTTGGTCAGTTTCATCCCAGGGCAGAAGGAATGCTAAACTGCAATGTTTGTATAAAATCTGTTCTTCAAAAAATATATATTTAAAAAAAATTTTACAAACTTTTTTTTACCGACTTCCTGTCAATTTTGGATATACATACTGTATGTCACACGGACGGCGCATGCGCAACACATGGGTCTGCATCCCTTCCTGGTGACCAAAAATGAGTCCAGACAGGCGGGACATGGGCATAGCGAAGACATCTGATTGGCTGAATGTTTAAATGTAATAAATCTTAAACAAAGCAATTTTAAAATAATAGTTCCCCCGCTCAGTGTGTTCACGAAGATCAAAGCTATCGATCTGAATTATAAAAAAAGGAACAGTGGTGGAAACATGTTTTATTTTCAGCTCCAAAGTTGTTCAGTTTTAACATCGGAGTGAATGAGAACCTGCTCCCTTCTGACCCCTTGAGGCCGGTCGAGGTACTACAGTTCCTTCACTTTCTATTGCGCAGGAGCAGAGCAAGCGGAAGAGGGAGGGAGGGGGGGGGGGGCTCATGGTTTATATTAGTAAAAGGTGATTAGTGATACGTTACACATTTGTGCCAAACTTAATTAATCTGTGACAAACTGATGCGCACCAGCAGCTAAAACGCGTTAGGTGGTGCTAAAGGGTAATTTTTCATTTTTTTATTGTAACCCAGACATAAATCTTCACCAGCTGAGATTTCATAGATTCAAAAGTGCAATAAAAGACCATAAAGATTAGTAATTAAAAAAAGGAAATATAAAAATAAATAAATAATCATTTGTACAATTACAAAAAGGTTTTTCACACTTCCAGCGCTCAAGTCCTGAAACTGTTTTCTGTTTAAAATCAGACGAATTCATCTTCCTGAAGATTCGCACGCACTTCCTTTGCAGAAGACTTTTGAAAACCAAGCTAATCTTTATATCGTAAATAAAAAAATCACTTTTAGGAGAAAATAAGTATCCAAACTATTCGAAAATGCATTAGTTATCTCATCTGAGCACTTGTGAAGATCAGGAAACATCTCACCTCAAAGCTTCTGATCTGAAACACAGATTTGAGAAGAACACACGAGAAGGAAAGCCCACACGGTGCCGAGCAGGTTTGAAAAGCCAGTTTATTGCATTTTACACCCAGGATTCAGGTTCCACACATCATGAGAGAGAGAGAGAGAGAGAGAGAGGCTCCAGCACTGGTGCAGATCTCTCACGTCCCAGCAGTGTGAGCGAGGGAGCACGAGGAGAGCGAGGGAGAGACGGTGGGTCCTCCTCGAGCGAGCAGCAAGAGTTTAGTTCCTCTGCTTCGAGACAAGAGGTTTATTTTCTGGCTTGGTGACGCCACTTTAACGTTCCACATCAGGAAACGCTTGCGCACTCTTACAATCTTAGAAGAACATTTAGGAACTGCTTTTATGGCACTGAGAATTTTTTTTTAAATTAATAAATCTGTGTTTGGAGGCCAAAAAAAGTGGGTTTCTTCAGAGTTGCATCAGGAAGAATTCGAGCGCAGAAGATGAGTTTCACGTCGTTTAGAGAACAACCCAAAGATCTGAGCAGACTCCGGTTAGTTGCGCTACCTTCAGCCTCTCAAATGCTTGAGTTTTCTCAAACTAAACGTAGTGAGAGTACTAAACCTCCTCCGAACATCTCCAGGAGCGCTTTCGCTCCAGCGCTGCGCTCTCAGAGTCCTGACGAAGAACGCGAATGAAGAGTTTTTGAGAGCATTGTTCCAGGATGTTTGGAGACGAACAGCACTGAACCTCGACACGTTTGAGTTTAACTTCTTTAAGCTCGAACATAAAACCTCCGGAACTCGAAGACTCCATCGAAGAGCATGCGCGAAAAAAAGTTGTGCTCAAAAATGATACTAAATGTTTACTAACGGATTCTAAATACATAACTGTTGTTTCATTGAAAACAAAAACATTTGAGAGAAAGCAGTGAGTTTGTCTGCTGTAGGTTTATTCTCGAGACGCTTCTTCGCTGCTGAAATCTTTTTTTGAAAGATTTAGCCTAATGCTGAAGAGTCTGAAACTCTTTGAAAGACGAGCTGAGGCTCGAAGGCTATTCTCCCTGCAGCGTCCCAAACGTCCCGAGGAAGCAGAAGCAGATTCACTGCAGATCGCTCGAGTTTAGTGAGCCGTCGCAGGTCTTCAGAGGAGCTCTGAGGACGAACCAGCCTCCAGGAGAGACAAGAACCTTCAGAAACGTGATCTTAGCCCCTCCTCCCCCGCGCTCGCCCGTGTTTACAGTAAGAGAGAGAGAGAGACAGCATCCGTCGCTCCTGCCCTGAACGCTTACCAGCTCTCGTTTACCCCCGAGCAAAGATAACCGTACAAAACGACGAGTATAAAGGCTTAAGGCGAGTCTAAACGAGAGAGATCTCCTTCAGTTCCTGCTTCAAGGCTCTCCACCGCTCCTGAATCCGCTGAGAACAGAGCGGAGTTGAGGCTACAAGGTGAGAGACGGTTCGGACGGTGAAACTGAAACACCGGGGTCATGTGAACGAGGGCTCCGCTTGCATCCGCAGCGGTCACGAAGATCGAGAGGAAGACGAGCCTTTCATGACTTTGTCAGTTAAGATGCGAGACAGAGAGAGAGAGAGTTTCAGTTTCACCGTCCAAACCCTGCACGATCCAGAATAAAACAGAGGAGTAAAAAACAGCTTCACAGAGAGCAGAGTCGCTTTGGTCCCCTTCGAATAACTTCACTTTTTCTTTTTTTTTTATTACTTTTTTTCTTTCAAACTTCATTTAGAAAAATAGACACAGGAGCCCCGAGGCCGGTCTCCGTATAAAAATATCCGGCGCTCTTCTACTCTAGACTCTCGGGGAGTGATTGTCGAGAGAAGCGTGCTGAGGGGGGGTACGCGATGGCACTGATAGGGGGCGCCGGAGCGCGGCTCACTCCGGTTTGGGTTCAGGGGTCTCGCTCTTGTTCTCCGGATCCTCGTCGCTCTCGATCCCGGAGCGGCTCACGATGCGCCGCATGGTGAAGGGGAGGTCTCCGCGCCTGCATGGAGACAAGCACAGCGCCATCGACGGGCAGTGGTCAACACTGGAACTGCATTCCCAGAGTTCTGCAGACATTAACTCAGCGTTCCCCGCGTTCCTGGTACCTGAGCTTGCTCTTGAGGCTGTTGACCTCTCGGTTCATGGCGTCGGCGGACTCGGTGGCGTCCTCCAGCTCTCTCTGCAGCTTCCTGCGGTAAGCGTTAGCCCGCTGCGCCTCCTCCTCCGCCTCCTCCAGCTGCCGCTTCAGCTGCTTCATGCGGCTGTTCAGCTTGTCAGACTGAACCAAAGATAGAACGGTCATTAAAATAGCTGCACGCAAACCGTGGTTCAGCTAGCCTGTCTCTGGATGTCATTAGCATGCAAAGAACCTACTTTACGAAGTGAGTGTCATGATGCTGACAGGAAGCAGTTTGCCTTCTTAACATTAGCATGCAGCTAACATGAGCTTGAATTGAATTGAACATCGGAACATAGACATGATAGACATGAATTAGCGCATTAAAATGTCTAGCATTTAGCTGTGGCATGACTAACATGAATTAGCATGCTAACACTTCAGTAGCATGACGCTAACAAGCGATGAACTTTAGCAAGCATGAACTGGCATGATATTTGACATTTCAATTGTAACTAGAACATGTTATTAGCATAATGGCAACATAAAATTATCATTCGAGGCTATGGCAGCTACGTGCTACTTTAATAAGTTCATTTAGCATTCTGAAAATTGTTTGTGTTGACAAAACTCTTGAAAGCTACATAGTCACCTGATCCTTGTACTTAAAATGTTGTTGACATTATAGCTACTTTCTAACATGCAGCTTGCCTGTCTCTGGATCTCATTAGCATGTAGCAAACCTACTTTAGTAAGTCAATGTCATTATGCTAACAGGAAGTAGCTTGCCATCTTAAAATTAGCACGCAGTTAACATGACTTGGTATGACGTTAGCTTGAATTATCATGATGAAAAGTTAAATTGATAACATCTTAAAAGTTAAGTAACATGAATTAGCATGTTACAATATTTTGACATTTGACACTATTTTGTTATTGTTAACACAAAAGTGGCATGGTGTTACTTATCAATGTAGCAACTGTTGAAATGTAACTAGAATGTACCTAGCATAACATGTCATTAGCATAACGCAAATTAGTTCATGTAACTATTAGTCATTAAAAACAATTTTCCTGAATGCTTAATGAACATATTGGTCACCTGATCCTTGTACTGCTCCGTGTTGCGCCTCTCGTCGTCCACCTGCAGGATCACCTCCTTCAGCTTCTTCTCGGTGCGCCGCACCAGTTTGGACGCCTGCTGTCGCTCTCTGAACAAACACAGAGAACCCAAGACTTCACTCGAGGCTACTTTTCTATCCTTCGGTGGAAATCTTCTTCAGTCCCTCATCCTTCAGTTTCTTGTTTCTCTCCTGTGCACCATCGCTCACTCGCTCACCGGGTCTCGAGGTCGAGCTGCTCCTCCAGCTGGCTGATCTTGGCCTCTAGGGCGGCGATGTTGCTCTTGTACTTGCTCTTGACGGCCGACTCCAGCTCTGTGAGCTTCAGTTTCACCTCTTTGTTCTGCCGTTCCAGCTGAGAGCGCGCCGCCTCCAGGCGCTGGGTGGCACTGCGCTCCGCTGTCAGCTCCACGCCCATCTGATCCGTCTGAGAGAGAGAGAGAGAGAGAGAGAGAGAGAGAGAGAGAGAAGTTTAGCAGGAGAGGGTACTGCTGGGTGATTGATCGGTGACTTAAGTGGGTGGGGCCATTTGGTGTGTGATTGGCTAGAGAGTTTAGTGGGTGGGTCTATGGGTTTGGTATTGGCTGGACACTTTAGTGGGTGGGGCTATCGGTCTGTGATTGGCTGGAGAGTTTAGTGGGTACAGCTATCGGTGCGTGATTGGCCATTGAGTATTATGGGGGGGGCTATCGGTGTGTGATTGGTTGAAGAGTTTAGTGGGTACGACTATGGCAGCGTGATTGGCTGGGGAGTTAGCGGCTGGGACTATGGGTGTGTGATTGGTCAGTGAGTTTAGTGGGTGGGGCTATCGGTGTGTGATTGGTCTGTGATTGTACAGGGCAGGGCTACTGGTGTATGATTGGCTTTAGAGTTAGGAGATGGAGCAACTCATGTATGATTGGTCAAGAGAGATTAGTAGTCAAGGGTACAGGGGTAATTGGTTAGAGAGTCCTGTGCTCATGTGTGATTGGCCGGTCAGTTTAGCAGGTGGCAGAATTCATGTTGTTTATTAGGGTGGGCTCTGTGTAAAGTGGGGGGAGCTATTCAGTAGCTTGCGTCTTACCTGCAGCAGGGCTCTCTTGAGGCGGTCGTTGACCAACTCTGTGTTGTTCTGCTCCTCCTCTAGCTCCTCCTCCAGCTGAGAGATCCGGGTCTCAAGACGCCTCCGCTCTTCTGAGCCCAGAGCACTGAGCACAGACAGAACAAACCCTTTTAGTGATTGATTAAATGAAATCAATAACTTCAGAGTCAGTTCCAATAACTCTCGCCTTGCTCCTTCTCCACTGCTTTCTGGTACTCACCCCTTGCTTGCCTGGTTGTTGATCTCGTCCTGCAGCTCGTCTCTCTCCTGCTGCGCCTGTCTCTTGGCTCGCTCTGCCGCCGCCAGCTCCTGCACACATACGGCTGCTTGTTTAGCTTCATTCGTGCTTGTTTACAGCTGCAAGGAAACATCTAATGCTGCAGTGTGTGAGGTTATTGGAAGGGATTGGACCTCGTGGAGCTGGATCATCTCTGCCTCCATGCTCTTAATCTTCTTCTCGTTCTCTTTGCTCTGAGTCAGGATCTCCTCACGAGACAAGCGCGTATCATCCAGCTCTCGCAGAACATCCTTCATCTGAGTCTGAGACGTGAGAAGAGTTATATTAGATCGTATAAACATCTCAAGGACTTCAGGGATCCTTGTGTTCCGTAAGTAAGCAAACCTGGATCTTCTTGAGCTGCTTGAGGGCCTCGTCACGGCTCTTATTGGCCTGGTCGATAGCCGCTTCCAGCTCCTTGAGGTCCAGCTCCATCTTCTTCCTCGCTGCCATGGCCACTGAACGCTGCTTGCGCTCATCCTCCAGCTCCAACTCCATCTCACGCACCTGTATACAGCATCCATAAATAACCTTGTAAATCTATGAAGTTCTCCATCAGAGACTCTCGCTCAGACCTGCTTGAGGAGCTGCCTCTTCTTCTCCTCGCCGAGCTCATCACGGCCCTGAAGATCTCTCTCGTACTGTGCCTTCATGGCCTGCATGTTGACCTCCAGCCGCAGCTTGGCATCTTCAGTGGCCTGCAATTCATCCTCCAGCTCCTCCAGCTGTGTGCGCATCTCCTCCAGCTGCTGCTCCATCGATCGCTTCGATTTCTCCAAATCGTGCACCTGAGGAGAGCATCGGTGAGTATGATTTCAGTTCCATGTTTCCTTCACAAGATCTGGTCCCTTACACTCTTGCCGACGTCGTCTTTGGAGGACACCAAATCCTCCATCTCAGCGCGGAGCAGCTTGTTGTTGCGGTCCAGCTCCTCCTTCAGGTCTGTTAGGGTCTCCAGTTCTCGTGCTAGTGCCAACATACGAGTTTCCTTCTCTCTGGCTTCGGCTTCAGCACGATCACGTTCCTCTGCATACCGAGATGAGATCAACTTCTCCTCACCCAGCATCTGGAGACGGGAAACAACGTTAGCTCCTTCTTTAGAAGGTGAAGTGCAACATCTAAGGAAGTGAGCTATCATGGCTTAAACATCGCAGATGAATGACCTGGTCAAACTTCTTCTGCTTCTTCTCCAGGTTGGAGACGATCTGCCTCAGATGGTCCTGGTCCACCAGCAGGTCATCCAGCTCCTGCTGCAGCCTGGTTTTGGTCTTGTCCAGCTTATCGAAGGCGATGTTCCGCTCGTCCAGGCGCTGAGTGAGCCCCTCCAGGTCTCTCTGAACACGCTTCCGGGCCTCCTCAGAGCTCTCCAGGCAGCCGGAGTCGACCTCCACACGCTTGCGCAGCTCCATCATCTGAGCAGGACACCAACACAGGATGAACATCATACCTTGTTAATGCGAAACTCTATATTGATTTGGTTTGAAAAGTGCTTGAAAATATTGTAGGAACCAGGTCTAAACTTCAGGAAAGTTGATTCCTACATATTCTAATAAATCTGGAAGGGAGTTTTAGTAGCGATCACAAGAGAAATCACCTGAAAAGATTTAGCTTGGTTTAGATTCACTACCTTAAATCTTCCTGATTCCCGTCCAGCGAGAATCCAAGTATAGCCCAAGTAGTCAAACATTTTATATCAAAATATTGACTTTAATAGTAACAAGATCTAATTTCGATGTCAGCAAAGATATGTAAGGTGAGACAAGATCTGTATTTGTGAGACAAACAGTTTATTTTCTAACAGCCATAAAACACTTAACTAACTAGTTGATGACCGTAACATCTCAGCGTCTAACTAAACTTTAGCTCGTCTGTAAGAGTAAAACGTCAGCTCTGGACTGCGCGGAGTCAGAAGTAAATTGAGAGAGCCTGTTTGTGGCGTTCCTTGCCGGTGTTTAATGGTAGAGTCTGCACAGAAATGGCGATCAAATAGTCCTTTATGCAGGAACATGCATAAAATCTAATTAATTTTGAATTGGTAACAAATCTCAGATCGAGCTCTCTCGCGTCTTTGTAAACAACAAAAAAAGTGACAAGATATTCTTAACCGTTTGGTTGAGTGGGCAGTTAATGGGTTAATTAGAATTTCAATTTCATCAAAAAGCCATTTTTGTTACATGAACCAACAAATATTAGGAAGACAAAGTCACAATGTTAATATAAATTAACTTGTTATCATAACAGGAATACAGCTAGCATGACTTAATATGGTTAGCCTGAATTACCATTACACCTTCTTAAGTCAGTAACATGACTTAACACGTGAAAATGTCATTAGCATAAAGATATGACTAATGTGAACTAGCATGTAAACACAGTAAACATCTAAACATCAGCAGCATGATGCAAACAGGTGCCATGTCGAGATGTTACTACTATATAGCTAGCGAGACTTTGCAAGTAATTGGGATAATATTCAAATGAATTAGCATTTTGCTAACATGACTAATCATACCCCTAGATTCAGTTTCTTCAAGATCTAGGTTTCTATAAGTTCTCTCTCTATGTTTGAGCTACTCCATGTTAAGTCAGTGGTCCAGAAGAATAAAGAGGCTGTTGCTAAGGGGATGCTCTCAGGGTTCATCATGTTGCTAACAGGTTGTGGTCTGCGTTTTTAGGTTCACCTGGCTCTGCATAGTGCCGAGCTGCTTCTCCAGGGTCCTCTTGGCCTCCTCCTCCTCCTCCAGCTGCTCTCTCAGACTGTTGTGTTCTTCATCCATCTGACGCAGGCGAGTGTTGAGGGACAGCTTCTGACGGGTCTCCTCCTGGAGCACTTCCTGTAGAGATGCAGCGGGTCAGAGAGACCCTCACAGGAACCCATGAAGAAGACACACAGTTGCTGAGCCCCGTACCTGGACGTCCTGAAGCTGGGACTCCACAGCGGAGCAGTCCTTCGACGCTTTGATGGACTTCCCTTCAGCGTCATTCAGGAGTGCGTTAGCATTGTCCAGCTCCGCCTGACGAGACAAGCCCAAGCATTAGTCCTTTAACTGCGCTCGCAAGAGTCCAGTGGTTGCTAGGGTGTTCAATTAACATGCTACACTTGATACAAACACAACTATGGGATAGTGACGTGAAGATGTTGCTAAGGAACGGTTTCCACAGAGGGGTTAATGGTGCTACAACCCTCTGATGTCACTATGGTGTTCACAAAGGTTGTATCTAGTTCACCATGATACTGTTGCTAGGTAACCGCATTAGAGTTCCTAGTGTGTTTTCCTCCATCATTCAAGTGAGATGGTTGCTAAGGTTTTCCTCTTTATTTTGGGTGGATTCGACAGTGCTAGGATATAACCGCGTGGTTGCTCGGGTGGTGTTCGGGGTCTTGGTTGGTTATTAGATGAAACTCTATGCAGTTAACATCAACACTTTTTGGGAATTTAAATAACTTTGGTAGAGATTACTTTGAAACTCTGTGTTTTGGACAGCATTGCTAAAGTTTATTTAAATGGTTGCTAGGGTCCTATAATAGTTTGGTGAAAGGTTTTTAAACATTTGTAGGTGTTTCTTTACCAATTCCTAGGCTTTTGGTGACGTAAAAAGACTTGCTTTCACACTTCTTGTGGCTAACGATGGAGTTCGATGGTTGGTCCAGTGTTGCTAGGGTGTGCAAGTGGTTGCTAAGAAGTGGTAAACAAGTTGTTTCTAGGAAATTTAGGATCTTTGCTACAGATTCAAGACCAGCTAACAGTGTTCCTATTTGCACTTTCGGGATTAACTGGTCCAGTGTTGTTAGGGTGTGTAAATGGTTGCTAGGGTGTTGTTCAAGTTTATACACGTTAGTTTTAGGCATTTGAGACAAATTCAAGGCAAGCTTACAGTGTTCATGTCAAACCTAAAAGATCAAATCTGAACATTGTAAGCTTGCCTTGAATTTGTCTCAAATTTCAAGTAAGCTTGAAATTGTTGCCAAAGAATTCTGTAAAGTATACCAAAGTGGTTTCTATGGTGTATCTAAGAAGCAAACATATCTTAGCAACCTTGGAGTGACATTTTTTTGCTCCTGTTTTATTGAATAAAGGCTCTAATTCTAAAACACTGTTGCTAAGGTGTATCCCGCTGGTTGCCAACAGGATTCCTGATTGTATTCTAGTTGATACTTGGGAATTTGAATCTTTATTGTGAGCATTTACATCTTGATGAGCTCAAAAGACGCGCGTGTTTGTAATGATGGAGCTCTAAGGTTGCTAGAGTGCCACCAGGGTGTGTAAGTGGTTGCTAAGGTGTTGGTAGGGAGTTCTTCACACCTGAACCCTGGCGAGCCTCTCTGCGAACTCTGCGCGCTGGCGTTCACCCTCGTTGTGTTTGACTTGTAGTTCCTGCAGCTGAGTCTCGGCTCTCTTTCGGCGCAGCTCCGACTCAGCCTTGCCCTGACTCAGCGTCTGGAGCTCGATCTGAAGCTCGTTCCTCTCTGACTCCAGAGCCTGCTTAGTCTTCTCAACAGAGACCTTATTCTGAGGGAGCAAAGAAACATGTTTGTTATTGAACTCAGAACTTTTGAAGAAAAGGTTGCCCTCAAGAGCCTTGACTGAAGGTGCTTTAAAAGTCTCGTCTCAGTAAGTATGGCAAATAAGACTCACCCGCTTGACCTGCTCCAGCTGCTCATTGATTTCGTCAAAGGCCTGGCCATGTTTCTGCCGCACCTCAGCCAGAACCTGCTCATGAACCTTCGCCTCATCATCCAGAGACTTCTTCAGCTGAGCGACTTCTGTCTCTCGCTTTGTCCTGAAAAACAACCATAACAACACAATCAATCCAGACTGCTTTATTTAGAGATGTCATCTGTGCTGGTGATGGCAGTGTTCCTCCACCTGAGCTCCTGCTGTGCTGCGGTGGAGTCCAGCGTGTCCTCCAGCTCCGTCTTGAGTGCCTCCAGCTCCTCCCCCAGGTCTCTCCGGTGCTTCTCAGCTTTGGTGCGGGCGACTCTCTCCAGATCCAGATCTTCCTGGAGTTCGCTCAGCTGTGCCTCCATCTCACGGATCTTCTTCTGCGCCAGGTTCTTCTGAGCCGCCTCCTCCTCCATCCTGGATCACAAACAGAGCTCAGTATCTCCTCATCTTTGTGAAAGCTAGCTCTGGAGGCATGCGCTCAGACCTGGCGAGGACGTCCTGCAGTTCCTCCTCCTTCTTGGCAAGCTGTGCCCTGAGCTCAGCGATCTGCGCCTGAAGCTCTGCGATCTGGTCGTGGAGCTCAGTGGAGTCTCCCTCCAGCTTCCTGCGGTTCTTCTCCAGCTCCTGGCGTTGCTTCTCCTCACGGCGCAGGCGGTCTGAGCAGGAATAAAAGAGATTGTTACAGGGCACTGCCACTCTGAAATATAACTCATCTCAAAGTTTCAGGTGTATTCTTTTTTTTTTTTTTTAGGTGTATTCTGATGCTCCTCACCCTCCAGGTCAGTGATCATAGCCTCGTGCTTGTTCTTCAGCTTCTGGAGGCTCTTGGACTTCTCCTCCTCCTCTGCAAGGTTTGTTGTGAATTCCGCGATTCGCTCTTCCATAAGCTTTTTCTCCTGCATGGTGAACACATTTGAATCAGACCTCTAAGGTGTATATGGAAATGTAATTTCCATATTCTATACCCTCTGACCAGTAGGGGGCACTATGCCAAAATTGAGCAGGCAACCTCAGATCACAGCTGTTACATCATAAGGCAAGTTTGGTCTCAATACATAAAGGTGTTTTTGAGATAAAACCTTAATTCAGATATAGATCAGTTTGATTCCAATAAATTTTGGTTAGTAGATGATCAGGTTCAAATTTCTTGAAATTAAGACAAATATATCATTATTATTATCATAAAAGTAGCAGGAATAGTCTCATGGCTGTTGATTTTGCCATGAATAACAAAATAAACAACATGTGCCAAAAAAAATTCTCTCTATTGAGTTATAAAGATAAAGATAAATGAACTTTTGGCCTTGTGGTGGCGCTAGAGGGTTACTAAGAGTGTCAAAATATGTTCAGGCTCTCCTCTACCAGACCAGCACACTACTTAATACCGCAAGCCTTCTTATACCAAAAGAAAGATTGGCATTCAGAATGAAAACTAGCATCGAATGTAAAAAGGAAATGGTGTCCCGAACAGGATTTCTGCGCTAGCAGCAGACTGTTGCTCTGTTGCTCTTAGGCCTTCTGAAGCCTAATACAGGAGAAGGAACCAGATTGAGGAAATATCAGGAAAGAAACCCACCAGATCCACTTTCTGAAAGTCAGATTTGGTGAAAAACTATGTTTTGAAGTCGTGGTCCTTTACTTGAGCTTGATGAATGAACAGAATGAAATGGTGGCGTCTTCCCATACCTTGGTCAGTTTGTTGTTATGGTCATCCAGCAACATCACATCCTCCTCAGTCTTCTTCAGCTTTGACTCGATGGTGACCCTCTCCAGCTGAAGCTTCTGTCGAGCTGCTTCCTCCTCGTCCAGCTGCTGCTCCAAATCCTGAAGGAACAAAGAGCAATGGTGTCATCACTCCAGCAGCCAGAGATCTTCCCAAAGTGGGAGTTAGGGGTATACTCACAGAGATGTTCTGCTGCATCTTCTTCTTCTCTGTCGAAAGCTGGTTGGAGCGCTCTTCTTCCTCCTCCACCCTCGCCTCCAGATCATGCAGGATCTCCTCCAGCTCTTGCTTCCTAGCAACCAGGCGATTCCTCATCTCATCCGCCTCTGCACATAGGTCCATCTCCGCCTGGAGCTGCTCCTGGAGCGCCATCTTCTCCATGCTCAGCTATAGCAAGAGGTCCAGAGGACTGAGAAAAGCATCTGGAGAAATGTTCCAGGAGGTTAGGATTTGATCTGAATACCTGCTGCTGTTTGACCTCCATCTCTTTCAGCTGCATCTCTGCCACCTGCTGCTTCTCCTTCACCTTGCTCAGCTCCTCCTCCTTCGCCTGCATCTCCTCTTCCTGCCTGCTCACCTGCAGGAGCGGCTTCACCTGAGAGACAGAGACCAGAGAGGTCGCTCAGAACTTCTGAAGCTTTCACAAGGTGAAATTTCTTATAAAAATGAATTAATGAAGCATGTTCTTCTATTTATTAGATGTTTAAAGGATGCTTCCAAGTGGTTGCTAAAGTATATTCAATCAGTTGTTTAGCGCTAGGTCTTGTTGAGGTTCTAATCTAAAGCTTTGAATTAAGGTTAACATTGCATTGATTGGGTGTAGCCAAGTGGTTGCCATGGTTTTTAATGTATCTAAGGTCTTGTTTTAGACTTAAATCTCAGTGAGCGTTGGTTTTTGAGGGGTTCACTCTGAGTTTCATCCAAAGGTTTTGAATCAGATGTTTGTTATTGTGTGCCTCTTGCTAGGGTGTATCTAAGCAGTTGCTATTCTGCATTTAAGTGGTTGCTAGGGTGTCTAAAAGGCAGTACGTATACTTGGATCTTGGTGTGCTTATCTGCTACCTCAAAGCTCTGGTGCTCACCTTTATCATGTTTGATTTGAGGCTTTGAATTTGCAAATCACATTGTTGCTAAGGAGTATCCAACCGGTTGCTATGGTGTTGCTAGGGTGCATCTTAAATGGTGCTTTGAAGACGATTAGACCAGAATCTTTATTGGCATCTCAGCTCGCTCACAGCTTAGGTGTACCTAAAGTTTTTGAACTTTTAAACTTGTTTTCAAATCGCATTGCTAGGATGCATGTATCTGGTTGCTAAGGTGTTGCTAGGATGTTTCTAAAACCTGGACCTTGGTCGACTTCTAAATTGTTGCTTTGGTGTTGCTAGGGTAGATTTAGAAGTTTCATAAAACCTTACGTTTTTTAATATTTGATCCAAACCTTTGAACATAGTGTTGCTAGCGTGCACCTAATTGGTTGCTATGATGCTGTGAATGTTCACCTAAGAGATGTTGAGGCTGGTGTGATCGTGAAGTTGTTTTTATAAAAACAAATATTGCTTAAATTGCAACTTATTTAGAGGTTTTGGTCACACAGTAACCCATCCTGGGTTGAGCCTAGCTCTCTCTGTGAGTGAGTGAGTAAAGACCTTGGTGAAGAGCCTCCACCACTGCCAGTTCCTCAGCTTCAGGTACGCAGCACAGTTCCTCTGGATCACTCTCATGGCTGTTAGCTGCTGCTGCCGCTTCGCGAACGCCCTGCAGGAGACACAGAGAGACCATTGAACAGCAGAACAAGAAGTTTGGGTAAATCCAGACCAGAAGAGAGGCCACACAACATAAGCAAAGAGCAATCAAACAGAGAAACACTGAAAACATTTGGTAAGCTACATTAGAGCCTCTCAGGAACTGAACACAACAGCTCAGCTCCTACTCTGCCCCAGACTTGATGACGCTCTATAATGAGTCTGAGGGCTCATACTTGCGAGCGACGTATCCGCGGCACCAGGCCTGGAAGTTGATGATGACGTCGGTGATCTTCATGTCGCGCTCCTCCTCCAGATGAGCCAGAACTCCAGCTCGGAAGAACACCTTGCTCTGGCCGATACGGTACAGGTTTGAATCCAGCTCCAGCGCTTTGATCTGATGCACGTAAAACCAAATCCATTTATTCACTCACTCTAAACAGAGTGGCTGAAAGAGCCATGAACGAGAAGACAGGAAAATCTCTCTCACCATCAGCAGGCAGGCCTGCTTCCCATCCATGAAGCCTTTGGGGATGGCGTTAGGAGTGAGGATCTCGTACCTGAGGGGAAGCGCACACAGCTCAAGCTCGAGGAGTTGCTGTGAAATCTATAGCCGAGCATGGCTGAACCCTGCTGAGGGAAAGCTAGGACGCAGAGGAGCTCCTACCTCTGTCTGAACTCCTGGAATACGATGCGGTTGGGGAAGCCCTGTCTGCAGATGCGGATCCCCTCCAGAACACCGTTACACCTGAGCTGATCCAGGACCAGGTGCGGGTCCAGCTTACCGGCCTGAGGCAAACAAACCTCATCAAAACCAACCAGGTTGTGCGTTTAACATCACTGAACATCAATCTTTCTACTGTAGTTTCTTCTCTTGGAAACCCTTCTTCCACAAACCCTTCTAAAGTAAATCTGTCTACCGTAAACCCTTTTACCGTAATTTCTTCTCTTAGAAACCCTTCTACAATGGTTTCTTCTCTTGGAAATCCTTCTACAGTGGTTTCTTCTCTTGGAAATCCTTCTACAGGGGTTTCTTCTCTTGGAAACCCTTCTACTGTAGTTTCTTCTCTTGGAAACCCTTCTACTGTAGTTTCTTCTCTTGGAAACCCTTCTACTGTAGTTTTCTTCTCTTGGAAACCCTTCTACTGTAGTTTCTTCTCTTGGAAACCCTTCTACTGTAGTTTCTTCTCTTGGAAACCCTTCTACTGTAGTTTCTTCTCTTTCGTAAATGCTTCTCCTGTAAATGTTTCTTTTTTACCCATAAATCCTTCAATAGTAAACAATTCTACCAAAGAAGTTTCTTCCGGGAATCCTTATGTAAATCGATTTTACTGTAAATCCTCTATCTTGAATCCTTCTACTGTAAATGTATTTTACTGTCAATCTTACCGCAATATTTTCCACCCTACATTTATTCAACTATAAATAAATAACATGAATCTCTATTACTTAAAATCTATTTTATCATTACACATGCAGTTATGCTCCACACGCTGTTACAGTAACCAATTACTCCTGCAGGAGAACATGCAGCAGCAGGAGGAGTTGGACCCTGAGGCTCCTTCAGGAACCTCTGTTCATCCACTAATTCTTTGGAAGATGACGACCGTCGTCCTTTTAAACTACGGTTTTATCGCAGGACCGCGGGTTGTGTGTCCCGTACCTTCTTCTCGTGGTTGGGGATGATGCAGCGGACGAAGTTGGGGTTGGTGTTTCGAAGCGTGGCCATGAGCTTGGAGAGCTGCTCCTTATAGAGCTGCCCCACCGTCCGGAACATCCCCTTACGAGTCTTGAACGCCCCGGGCAACTCCGACATCCCCCCCAGCTTATCCAGACCCACGATACGATCCACTGCAGAGAGAGAGAGAGAGAGAGAGAGAGGGAGGAGAGAGTGGGAGGGGTGGAGAGAGAGAGAGAGGAGGAGGGGTAGAGAACATATAGAGAGTGATAGTAGGAGTTAATGTGGTGGATATAGAGAATAGTTGGATGGGTTGAATATATAGCGAGATATGGAGATACAGATTATTTGGGTATGTTATCTATGATTGTGATGCTCAGTTTGTCTTGATCTCCCTATTATCTTCTTCCTTTTTCGGTTGTTTCCTACTCCTCCCTCTCTCCTTACCCCCGTCTCTCTCATTTCGTATTTTTCTCTCTCTTTCTCGACCTCCCATTCTCCGCCGCTTCGTCATAAGGGCAGACCTCAGGGAAGGCATTCGACAAGGCAGCAAGAGTTAAGAGAGAAGAGAAGAAGAGAACCGGGGGACGCGAACATAAATAGAAACAAACCTGGAGCCGCTAATCGCAAGGGGAAACCTTATTATGCGCCCCCCCTCCCTCCTAACCCCCCCGTTCTCTCCCTCCCTCTCTCTATCTCTCTCTCTCTCCTTTTCTTTTTTTTCTCCTCTCGTTCCACCCCTGTCTTCTTCTTTCCTTTTTTTTTCCTCCCTCCCTACACCCCCATCTCTGTCTGTGGGGGTTTCTCTCTCTCCCTTCTCTCTCTTCTTGCTTCTCTCTCTCCCTTCTCTCTCTTCTGCTCTCTCTGCGTGGTGCGCTGCCTCGGGCGCGCCCGCCCCTTCGCCCCCCCCTCCCGCTGGTCCCCCCCGGCCGCAGCCCGCCTCGCGCGCTCTCGCGCGCGCGCCCACGAGCCGTTATAATCAACGCGTCATTTAGTTGTCGGAGTTGCCTTCTCATCCTTTTCTTTTGACGCGCGATCGCCCCCCCCTGCGGATGTAGTGCGTTTTTTCTCTCCACTCCCTCTCTCGCTTGTTCTCGCGGCGGCGGCTGGCTCTCTGGCTGCTCTCGCGCCTTCCTCTCTATCGCTTTTTCGCGTTCTCTACGCTCTCTCTCTCTCTCGCTCTCGCTCTCTCTCTCTCTTTCTCGCTCTTCCCCTCCTTGCGCACCCTCTAGACCTTCATGCAGATCATTACCCATAGTTCAGTGCATCAAACACACTTCAGCACTGGTGACACACGCTCAAACACGACGCAGGTGAGGAGTGGAGGAGAACACACGAGGATGCTGCGACTCGATGCAGTGCAGGTGTGGCACGAGTGCGAGTGAGCGCTCAAGGGTCCAAAATAATCCCACGAGACCCGCAGAACCTGCGTTCAGCTAACTAGAGATAAACTCCAATACTTTCATCCATTCTGGATAAAACTATTCATTTGTTATTTAGCAGCATCGCTCTGCGTTGAGCTCGGAGCATTTTGAACCCTTGAGTGTGTGTGTCAGTGTCTGCGACGAGGAGGAGGAGGAGGATGATGATGATGGAGGGCTCAAAATCAAACCCATGCAGTAATACCCTGTCCTGCAGTACCACAGAGCCACAGCGGGGGCGCCAGAGATCACTAGATACACAGAGGAGAGAACGACACCTGAGAAGAGGAGCAGAGAGAGAGAGAGACAGGAGAGAAGAGAGAAAGAGGAGGAGAGAAAGAGAGAGGAGAGACACAAAGAGAGAGAGAGAAGAGAGAGAGAAAGAGAGAGACACAAAGAAAAAGAGAGAGACAGAGCTTCACCTGGTTCTAAGTGAAGGAAAGGAAAGCGCTGATAGAAATAAGCTCTCTGACAGTTCTGCAGCTCTGAGAGAGAAAGAGAGAAAAGAGAGAGCGAGAGAGAGAGGGACGAGTGGAGTACAGAACACACAGAAGAAGATAGACCGAGGGATGGATGGATGGATGGATGGATGGATGGATAGATGGAGGTTATAAAGAGCGGATGAAGTGAGTAGAAGAGATTGACTCCAGAGAGAGGAGATCGTTCTACGAGAGGAAACCTGGCGGGAGAACCCGATGATGATGTAATGAGCTCATTAGCATACTCGTTAACTCATATTAATGAGGAGACAGACTGTGATGTTTCCTTTTTACTCGCAAAACATAAACTGGGTAAAAGTCAACCTGGCAACCCACTAGTCAGTTATATATTATATAATAAAAAATAAAAAAACACCAAACAACTTTTTTCACCAAACTCATTTTTATACAATTCTGTCTCTGGTCACAAAAACTTCAATCTGGCAACCCTTTCTTAAATATAAAAAAACCCCTCAGTTAAAGTGTTCGGTGTGATGAAACAACACAAAACACAGTTTTTACAAACTGCAGCTTCTTCACAAATGTTGATCAGGTGTAAAAAAAAAATCCCAACCTGGCAACCAAGTCATCTCTTTCACCATATCTCTTATGAACATTCCTGGAAACACCAAATTACATTAATTTTGTATAAATGAATAAAACTCCAACCTGGAAACCATTCAACGTTACGCGCTCTCTTAAGCCACTGCTGAAAATCCTTGATTAGTTTGGAGGTTGATCTGTAAAAATATACTCATTATTTACAATAAAAACGTTCTTAAGTCCCAATCAGGCAACAGCAATATAAAATGTCTCGTACAGAGCTCCAAAGTTTTCTTATTTGAGTCATCGTCCTCAAGAGCTCTCCATCACCTTCTTCTGAAGACAAAAATCTAACCTGGCAACCTCATGAAGAGGTTTTACACATTTGACTAAAACCCACCGAATGTGTCTCAACGACGATCAAAAGATCTGGAAGCAAAGTCCCCAACCTGGCAACCCTCACAGCACATTTCTACAATAGATGTTACAGATGACAGACACAGTCCTGGAAAAGATGCACCTTCAACCAACTATTATTGACTTTGTCAATAAAATTACCAACATGGCAACCCTTTTGAAACTACTTTAAAAATCATAATGATGCATTTGCTTCTCAAAAAGCTGCCTGAACCCTAACTGATGCATTAAAGATTAACATTTGTGGATTTTTAAAAAAAGAAAATAAAATAAAAAAAACTATCTACCAACATTATTGAAAGATTTTGCTATGAAGATTATCAAGAGCTCAACAACTAATTTTTCCTCCTATCTGGCAACCTTGACCATATTATCTTTAAATTTAGA
This sequence comes from Danionella dracula, assembly GCA_900490495.1. NCBI lineage: Eukaryota > Metazoa > Chordata > Actinopteri > Cypriniformes > Danionidae > Danionella > Danionella dracula. The sequence goes on along the minus strand of UELW01000979.1, from coordinate 1,204 downwards.
TTAAAAAGAAAAAGGCCCAATCTGGAACAATTACAAAAATATTTTGCCATGAAGCTCTCAATCGAGTTATCGTCCTCCTCAAGAGCTAAACATCTACTTTTTCTGATGGCAAACCGCCAATCTGGCAACCTTGAACATTTTATCTTTAATGTTGCCAGACTTGGATTTTTTTTTAATCTAAATTTACTCAAATATTTTGCCTTGAAGTTCTCATTCGAGTAATTGTCCTCATCAAGAGCTCAACAACAATTTTTTTTCTGATGGGAAACTCCAATCTGGCAACCCTGAACATTTAATCTTTAATATTTGATAAAAAGAAAAAAACCCAACCTGGAAACATTATTGAAGGATTTTGCCATGAAGTTCTTGTTTGAGTTATTGTCCTCCTCAAGAGCTCAACAACTACTTTTCTTGATGTCAAACCTCCAATCTGGCAACCCTGAACATTTAATCTTTAAGATTTCATAAAAAATAAATAAATAAAACCCTATCTGGCAACTTTACTGAAGGATTTTGCCATGAAGCTCTCATTGGAGTTATCGTCCTCCTCAAGATCTCAACAACTAATTTTCCTGATGGCAAACCTCCAATCTGGCAACCTTCAAAGCACAAATTTGAACATTAAGAAGTGAATGGCAGGATGCTTGATCCTCAACCTGGCAACCCTTCTCAGCGCTGCACTGGGCCCCTCCCAAGATCCCCGGCGACTCACCGTCCTTCCAGAGCTCCGAGACAAATTTATCAGTGGAGAGGTTGAGCAGCGAGGCCACGTTGTCGTTCAGCGGGTCCATGTTCTTCATCAGCCACTCGTCCGCTTTGTAGTCCACCTGAGGAGCACAGCAGAACCTGAGCACCGGCGGGGCCTCTACACGAGCCGGGGGCCTCGTAACCAACCTTTCCGGCGTAGTGCATGATGCAGAAGTCCGCCTCGTCCTTCAGCTTCTTGGGCTTGTGGAACTTGGAGTGCGTGCCCTGCTCCTGGAGGACCTTCTCCACGAAGCTCTTGTCGGTGGCTTTGGGGAACCAGCACTCCTCGTCCAGCAGCGCCAGGATCCCCGGAGGACTGGCCTGGAACACACGCAGCCGTTAGAGGGCGCTCTAGAGCGGGCGAGCGGAGGAGGAGAGGCGCTCACAGGCTTCTCGATGAGGTCGATGCAGGGCTGCAGGTCCAGGCCGAAGTCGATGAAGCTCCACTCCTGCCCTC
>UELW01000823.1:0-17744 GCA_900490495.1 Danionella dracula | reverse complement strand
AATAGCAACTGTGAGTAGAGTCGCGCTAACTTCCTCGTCCCTAACATGAACACGAATAAGAAAACTGTGAGTAAGAATGGGTAACATTCCCTCGGTCCCTAACATAAACTCGAATAAGAAACTGTGAGTATGAGTGGGTAACATTACCTCGGTCCCTAACATGAACACGAATAAGAAACTGTGAGTAAGAGTGGGTAACATTCCCTCGGTCCCTAACATGAACACGAATAAAAAACTGTGAGTAAGAGTGCGTAACATTCCCTCGGTCCTAACATGAACACGAATAAAAAACTGTGAGTAAGAGCGCGTAACATTCCCTCGGTCCCTAACATGAACACGAATAAGAAACTGTGAGTAAGAGTGCGTAACATTTCCCTCGGTCACTAAATGAACACGAATAAGAAACTGTGAGTAAGAGTGCATTAACATTCTCTCGCTCCCTAACATGAACACGAATAAGAAACTGTGAGTAAGAGTGGGTAACATTCCCTCGGTCCCTTACATGAACACGAATAAGAAACTGTGAGTAAGAGTGTGTAACATTCCCAAGGTCCCTAACAAGAACACGAATAAGAAACTTTGAGTAAGAATGGGTAACATTCCCTCGGTCCCTAACAAGAACACGAATAAGAAACTGTGAGTAAGAGTGCGTAACCTTCTCTCGGTCCCCTAACATGAACACGAATAAAAAAATGTGAGTAAGAGTGCGTAACATTCCCTCGTTCCCTAACATGAACACGAATAAGAAACTTGTGAGTTAAGAATGGGTAACATTCCCTTGTCCCTAACATGCACACGAATAAGAAACTGTCAGTAAGAGTGCGTAACATTCTCTCGGTCCCTAAACATGAACACGAATAAGAAACTGTGAGTAAGAGTGGGTAACATTCCCTCGGTCCCTAACATGAACACGAATAAAAAACTGTGAGTAAGAGTGGGTAACATTACCTCGGTCCCTAACATGAACACAAATAAGAAACTGTGAGTAAGAGTGGGTAACATTCCCTCGGTCCCTAACATAAACTCGAATAAGAAACTGTGAGTAAGAGTGGGTAACATTCCCTCGGTCCCTAACATAAACTCGAATAAGAAACTGTGAGTAAGAGTGGGTAACATTCCCTCGGTCCCTAACAAGAACACAAATAAAAAACTGTGAGTAAGAGTGCGTAACATTCTCTCGGTCCCTAACATGAACACGAATAAGAAACAGTGAGTAAGAATGGGTAACATTCTCTCGGTCCCTAACATGAACACAAATAAGAAACTGTGAGTAAGAGTGCGTAACATTCTCTCGGTCCCTAAATGAACACGAATAAAAAACTGTGAGTAAGAGTGCGTAACATTCCCTCGGTCCCTAACATGAACCACGAATAAGAAACTGTGAGTATGCGCGCGTAACATTCCTCGGTCCCTAACATGAACACGAATAAGAAACTGTGAGTAAGAGTGGGTAACATTCCATCGGTCCCTAACATGAACATGAATAAGAAACTGTGAGTAAGAGTGGGTAACATTTCCCTCGGTCCCTAACATGAACACGAATAAGAAACTGTGAGTAAGAGCACATAACATTCCCTCGGTCCCTAACATGAACACGAATAAGAAACTGTGAGTAAGAGTGGGTAACATTCCCTCGGTCCCTAACATGAACACAAATAAGAAACTGTGAGTAAGAATGGGTAACATTCCTCTCGGTCCCTAACATAAACACGAATAAGAAACTGTGAGTAAGAATGGGTTAACATTCCCTCGGTCCCTAACATGAACACGAATAAGAAACTGTCAGTAAGTGTGCGTAACATTCTCTCGGTCCCTAAAATGAACACGAATAAGAAACTGTGAGTAAGAGTGGGTAACATTCTCTCGGTCCTAACATGAACACGAATAAGAAACTGTGAGTAAGAGTGGGTAACATTCCCTCGGTCCCTAACATGAACACGAATAAAAACTGTGAGTAAGAGTGGGTAACATTACCTCGGTCCCTAACATGAACACAAATAAGAAACTGTGAGTAAGAGGGTGGTAACATTCCCTCGGTCCCTAACATAACTCGAATAAGAAACTGTGAGTAAGAGTGTGGGTAAACATTCCCTCAGTCCCTAACATAAACTCGAATAAGAAACTGTGAGTAAGAGTGGGTAACATTCCCTCGGTCCCTAACATGAACACGAATAAGAAACTGTGAGTAAGAGTGTGTAACATTCCCACGGTCCCTAACAAGAACACGAATAAGAAACTGTGAGTAAGCGCGCGTAATATTCCCTCTGTCCCTAACATGAACACGAATAAGAAACTGTCAGTAAGAGTGCGTAACATTCTCTCGGTCCCTAACATGAACACGAATAAAAAACTGTGAGTAAGAGTGCGTAACATTCCCTCGGTCCCTAACATGAACACGAATAAGAAACTGTGAGTAAGCGCGCGTAACATTCCCTCGGTCCCTAACATGAACACGAATAAGAAACTGTGAGTAAGAGTGGGGTAACATTCCCTCGGTCCCTAACATAAACACGAATAATAAACTGTGGGTAACATTCCCTCGGTCCCTAACATGAACACGAATAAAAAACTGTGAGTAAGAGTGGGTAACATTACCTCGGTCCCTAACATGAACACGAAAAGAAACTGTGAGTAAGAGTGGGTAACATTCCCTCGGTCCCTAACATAAACTCGAATAAGAAACTGTGAGTAAGAGTGGGTAACATTACCTCGGTCCCTAACATGAACACGAATAAGAAACTGTGAGTAAGAGTGGGTAACATTCCCTCGGTCCCTAACATAAACTCGAATAAGAAACTGTGAGTAAGAGTGGGTAACATTCCCTCGGTCCCTAACATAAACTCGAATAAGAAACTGTGAGTAAGAGTGGGTAACATTCCCTCGGTCCCTAACAAGAACACAAATAAAAAACTGTGAGTAAGAGTGCGTAACATTCTCTCGGTCCCTAACATGAACACGAATAAGAAACTGTGAGTAAGAGTGCGTAACATTCCCTCAGTCCCTAACATGAACACGAATAAAAAACTGTGAGTAAGAGTGCGTAACATTCTCTCGGCCCCTAACATGAACACGAATAAAAAACTGTGAGTAAGAGTGCGTAACATTCCCTCGGTCCCTAACATGAACACGAATAAGAAACTGTGAGTAAGAGTGCGTAACATTCCCTCGGTCCCTAACATGAACACGAATAAGAAACTGTGAGTAAGAGTGCGTAACATTCCCTCGGTCCCTAACATGAACACGAATAAGAAACAGTGAGTAAGAATGGGTAACATTCTCTCGGTCCCTAACATGAACACAAATAAGAAACTGTGAGTAAGAGTGCGTAACATTCTCTCGGTCCCTAACATGAACACGAATAAAAAACTGTGAGTAAGAGTGCGTAACATTCCCTCGGTCCCTAACATGAACACGAATAAGAAACTGTGAGTATGCGCGCGTAACATTCCCTCGGTCCCTAACATGAACACGAATAAGAAACTGTGAGTAAGAGTGGGTAACATTCCATCGGTCCCTAACATGAACACGAATAAGAAACTGTGAGTAAGAGTGGGTAACATTCCCTCGGTCCCTAACATGAACACGAATAAGAAACTGTGAGTAAGAGCACATAACATTCCCTCGGTCCCTAACATGAACACGAATAAGAAACTGTGAGTAAGAGTGGGTAACATTCCCTCGGTCCCTAACATGAACACAAATAAGAAACTGTGAGTAAGAATGGGTAACATTCCTTCGGTCCCTAACATAAACACGAATAAGAAACTGTGAGTAAGAATGGGTAACATTCCCTCGGTCCCTAACATGAACACGAATAAGAAACTGTCAGTAAGTGTGCGTAACATTCTCTCGGTCCCTAACATGAACACGAATAAGAAACTGTGAGTAAGAGTGGGTAACATTCTCTTGGTCCCTAACATGAACACGAATAAGAAACTGTGAGTAAGAGTGGGTAACATTCCCTCGGTCCCTAACATGAACACGAATAAAAAACTGTGAGTAAGAGTGGGTAACATTACCTCGGTCCCTAACATGAACACAAATAAGAAACTGTGAGTAAGAGTGGGTAACATTCCCTCGGTCCCTAACATAAACTCGAATAAGAAACTGTGAGTAAGAGTGGGTAACATTCCCTCAGTCCCTAACATAAACTCGAATAAGAAACTGTGAGTAAGAGTGGGTAACATTCCCTCGGTCCCTAACATGAACACGAATAAGAAACTGTGAGTAAGAGTGTGTAACATTCCCACGGTCCCTAACAAGAACACGAATAAGAAACTGTGAGTAAGCGCGCGTAATATTCCCTCTGTCCCTAACATGAACACGAATAAGAAACTGTCAGTAAGAGTGCGTAACATTCTCTCGGTCCCTAACATGAACACGAATAAAAAACTGTGAGTAAGAGTGCGTAACATTCCCTCGGTCCCTAACATGAACACGAATAAGAAACTGTGAGTAAGCGCGCGTAACATTCCCTCGGTCCCTAACATGAACACGAATAAGAAACTGTGAGTAAGAGTGGGTAACATTCCCTCGGTCCCTAACATAAACACGAATAATAAACTGTGGGTAACATTCCCTCGGTCCCTAACATGAACACGAATAAAAAACTGTGAGTAAGAGTGGATAACATTACCTCGGTCCCTAACATGAACACGAATAAGAAACTGTGAGTAAGAGTGGGTAACATTCCCTCGGTCCCTAACATAAACTCGAATAAGAAACTGTGAGTATGAGTGGGTAACATTACCTCGGTCCCTAACATGAACACGAATAAGAAACTGTCAGTAAGAGTGGGTAACATTCCCTCGGTCCCTAACATAAACTCGAATAAGAAACTGTGAGTAAGAGTGGGTAACATTCCCTCGGTCCCTAACAAGAACACGAATAAAAAACTGTGAGTAAGAGTGCGTAACATTCCCTCGTTCCCTAACATGAACACGAATAAGAAACTGTGAGTAAGCGCGCGTAACATTCCCTCTGTCCCTAACATGAACACGAATAAGAAACTGTGAGTAAGAATGGGTAACATTCCCTCGGTCCCTAACATGAACACGAATAAGAAACTGTGAGTAAGAGTGCGTAACATTCTCTCGGTCCCTAACATGAACACGAATAAGAAACTGTGAGTAAGAGTGGGTAACATTCCCTCGGTCCCTAACATGAACACGAATAAAAAACTGTGAGTAAGAGTGCGTAACATTCCCTCGGTCCCTAACATGAACACGAATAAAAAACTGTGAGTAAGAGCGCGTAACATTCCCTCGGTCCCTAACATGAACACGAATAAGAAACTGTGAGTAAGAGTGCGTAACATTCCCTCGGTCCCTAACATGAACACGAATAAGAAACTGTGAGTAAGAGTGGGTAACATTCTCTCGGTCCCTAACATGAACACGAATAAGAAACTGTGAGTAAGAGTGCGTAACATTCCCTCGGTCCCTAACATGAACACGAATAAGAAACTGTGAGTAAGAGTGTGTAACATTCCCACGGTCCCTAACATGAACACGAATAAGAAACTGTGAGTAAGAGTGCATAACATTCTCTCGATCCCTAACATGAACACGAATAAGAAACTGTGAGTAAGAGTGGGTAACATTCCCTCGGTCCCTTACATGAACACGAATAAGAAACTGTGAGTAAGAGTGTGTAACATTCCCAAGGTCCCTAACAAGAACACGAATAAGAAACTTTGAGTAAGAATGGGTAACATTCCCTCGGTCCCTAACATGAACACGAATAAGAAACTGTGAGTAAGAGTGCGTAACATTCTCTCGGTCCCTAACATGAACACGAATAAAAAACTGTGAGTAAGAGTGCGTAACATTCCCTCGTTCCCTAACATGAACACGAATAAGAAACTGTGAGTAAGAATGGGTAACATTCCCTTGGTCCCTAACATGCACACGAATAAGAAACTGTCAGTAAGAGTGCGTAACATTCTCTCGGTCCCTAACATGAACACGAATAAGAAACTGTGAGTAAGAGTGGGTAACATTCCCTCGGTCCCTAACATGAACACGAATAAGAAACTGTGAGTAAGAGTGGGTAACATTCCCTCGGTCCCTAACATGAACACGAATAAGAAACTGTGAGTAAGAGTGGGTAACATTCCCTCGGTCCCTAACATGAACACGAATAAAAAACTGTGAGTAAGAGTGGGTAACATTACCTCGGTCCCTAACATGAACACAAATAAGAAACTGTGAGTAAGAGTGGGTAACATTCCCTCGGTCCCTAACATAAACTCGAATAAGAAACTGTGAGTAAGAGTGGGTAACATTCCCTCGGTCCCTAACATAAACTCGAATAAGAAACTGTGAGTAAGAGTGGGTAACATTCCCTCGGTCCCTAACAAGAACACAAATAAAAAACTGTGAGTAAGAGTGCGTAACATTCTCTCGGTCCCTAACATGAACACGAATAAAAAACTGTGAGTAAGAGTGCGTAACATTCCCTCAGTCCCTAACATGAACACGAATAAAAAACTGTGAGTAAGAGTGCGTAACATTCTCTCGGCCCCTAACATGAACACGAATAAAAAACTGTGAGTAAGAGTGCGTAACATTCTCTCGGTCCCTAACATGAACACGAATAAGAAACTGTGAGTAAGAGCGCGTAACATTCCCTTGGTCCCTAACATGAACACGAATAAGAAACTGTGAGTAAGAGTGCGTAACATTCCCTCGGTCCCTAACAAGAACACGAATAAGAAACAGTGAGTAAGAATGGGTAACATTCTCTCGGTCCCTAACATGAACACGAATAAGAAACTGTGAGTAAGAGTGCGTAACATTCTCTCGGTCCCTAACATGAACACGAATAAAAAACTGTGAGTAAGAGTGCGTAACATTCCCTCGGTCCCTAACATGAACACGAATAAGAAACTGTGAGTATGCGCGCGTAACATTCCCTCGGTCCCTAACATGAACACGAATAAGAAACTGTGAGTAAGAGTGGGTAACATTCCCTCGGTCCCTAACATGAACACGAATAAGAAACTGTGAGTAAGAGTGGGTAACATTCCCTCGGTCCCTAACATGAACACGAATAAGAAACTGTGAGTAAGAGCACATAACATTCCCTCGGTCCCTAACATGAACACGAATAAGAAACTGTGAGTAAGAGTGGGTAACATTCCCTCGGTCCCTAACATGAACACAAATAAGAAACTGTGAGTAAGAATGGGTAACATTCCTTCGGTCCCTAACATAAACACGAATAAGAAACTGTGAGTAAGAATGGGTAACATTCCCTCGGTCCCTAACATGAACACGAATAAGAAACTGTCAGTAAGAGTGCGTAACATTCTCTCGGTCCCTAACATGAACACGAATAAGAAACTGTGAGTAAGAGTGGGTAACATTCTCTCGGTCCCTAACATGAACACGAATAAGAAACTGTGAGTAAGAGTGGGTAACATTCCCTCGGTCCCTAACATGAACACGAATAAAAAACTGTGAGTAAGAGTGGGTAACATTACCCCGGTCCCTAACATGAACACAAATAAGAAACTGTGAGTAAGAGTGGGTAACATTCCCTCGGTCCCTAACATAAACTCGAATAAGAAACTGTGAGTAAGAGTGGGTAACATTCCCTCGGTCCCTAACATGAACACGAATAAGAAACTGTGAGTAAGAGTGTGTAACATTCCCACGGTCCCTAACAAGAACACGAATAAGAAACTGTGAGTAAGAATGGGTAACATTCCCTCGGTCCCTAACAAGAACACGAATAAGAAACTGTCAGTAAGAGTGCGTAACATTCTCTCGGTCCCTAACATGAACACGAATAAAAAACTGTGAGTAAGAGTGCGTAACATTCCCTCGGTCCCTAACATGAACACGAATAAGAAACTGTGAGTAAGCGCGCGTAACATTCCCTCGGTCCCTAACATGAACACGAATAAGAAACTGTGAGTAAGAGTGGGTAACATTCCATCGGTCCCTAACATGAACACGAATAATAAACTGTGGGTAACATTCCCTCGGTCCCTAACATGAACACGAATAAAAAACTGTGAGTAAGAGTGGGTAACATTACCTCGGTCCCTAACATGAACACGAATAAGAAACTGTGAGTAAGAGTGGGTAACATTCCCTCGGTCCCTAACATAAACTCGAATAAGAAACTGTGAGTATGAGTGGGTAACATTACCTCGGTCCCTAACATGAACACGAATAAGAAACTGTGAGTAAGAGTGGGTAACATTCCCTCGGTCCCTAACATAAACTCGAATAAGAAACTGTGAGTAAGAGTGGGTAACATTCCCTCGGTCCCTAACAAGAACACGAATAAAAAACTGTGAGTAAGAGTGCGTAACATTCCCTCGTTCCCTAACATGAACACGAATAAGAAACTGTGAGTAAGCGCGCGTAATATTCCCTCTGTCCCTAACATGAACACGAATAAGAAACTGTGAGTAAGAATGGGTAACATTCCCTCGGTCCCTAACATGAACACGAATAAGAAACTGTCAGTAAGAGTGCGTAACATTCTCTCGGTCCCTAACATGAACACGAATAAGAAACTGTGAGTAAGAGTGGGTAACATTCCCTCGGTCCCTAACATGAACACGAATAAAAAACTGTGAGTAAGAGTGCGTAACATTCCCTCGGTCCCTAACATGAACACGAATAAAAAACTGTGAGTAAGAGCGCGTAACATTCCCTCGGTCCCTAACATGAACACGAATAAGAAACTGTGAGTAAGAGTGCGTAACATTCCCTCGGTCCCTAACATGAACACGAATAAGAAACTGTGAGTAAGAGTGGGTAACATTCTCTCGGTCCCTAACATGAACACGAATAAGAAACTGTGAGTAAGAGTGCGTAACATTCCCTCGGTCCCTAACATGAACACGAATAAGAAACTGTGAGTAAGAGTGCATAACATTCTCTCGATCCCTAACATGAACACGAATAAGAAACTCCGAGTAAGAGTGGGTAACATTCCCTCGGTCCCTAACATGAACACGAATAAGAAACTGTGAGTAAGAGTGCGTAACATTCCCTCGGTCCCTAACATGAACACGAATAAGAAACTGTCAGTAAGAGTGCGTAACATTCTCTCGGTCCCTAACATGAATACGAATAAGAAACTGTGAGTAAGAGTGCATAACATTCTCTCGATCCCTAACATGAACACGAATAAGAAACTGTGAGTAAGAGTGGGTAACATTCCCTCGGTCCCTTACATGAACACGAATAAGAAACTGTGAGTAAGAGTGTGTAACATTCCCAAGGTCCCTAACAAGAACACGAATAAGAAACTTTGAGTAAGAATGGGTAACATTCCCTCGGTCCCTAACATGAACACGAATAAGAAACTGTGAGTAAGAGTGCGTAACATTCTCTCGGTCCCTAACATGAACACGAATAAAAAACTGTGAGTAAGAGTGCGTAACATTCCCTCGTTCCCTAACATGAACACGAATAAGAAACTGTGAGTAAGAATGGGTAACATTCCCTCGGTCCCTAACATGAACACGAATAAGAAACTGTCAGTAAGAGTGCGTAACATTCTCTTGGTCCCTAACATGAACACGAATAAGAAACTGTGAGTAAGAGTGGGTAACATTCCCTCGGTCCCTAACATGAACACGAATAAGAAACTGTGAGTAAGAGTGGGTAACATTCCCTCGGTCCCTAACATGAACACGAATAAAAAACTGTGAGTAAGAGTGGGTAACATTACCTCGGTCCCTAACATGAACACAAATAAGAAACTGTGAGTAAGAGTGGGTAACATTCCCTTGGTCCCTAACATAAACTCGAATAAGAAACTGTGAGTAAGAGTGGGTAACATTCCCTCGGTCCCTAACATAAACTCGAATAAGAAACTGTGAGTAAGAGTGGGTAACATTCCCTCGGTCTCTAACAAGAACACAAATAAAAAACTGTGAGTAAGAGTGCGTAACATTCTCTCTGTCCCTAACATGAACACGAATAAAAAACTGTGAGTAAGAGTGCGTAACATTCCCTCAGTCTCTAACATGAACACGAATAAAAAACTGTGAGTAAGAGTGCGTAACATTCTCTCGGTCCCTAACATGAACACGAATAAAAAACTGTGAGTAAGAGTGCGTAACATTCCCTCGGTCCCTAACATGAACACGAATAAGAAACTGTGAGTAAGAGCGCGTAACATTCCCTTGGTCCCTAACATGAACACGAATAAGAAACTGTGAGTAAGAGTGCGTAACATTCCCTCGGTCCCTAACAAGAACACGAATAAGAAACAGTAAGAATGGGTAACATTCTCTCTGTCCCTAACATGAACACGAATAAGAAACTGTGAGTAAGAGTGCGTAACATTCTCTCGGTCCCTAACATGAACACGAATAAGAAACTGTGAGTATGCGCGCGTAACATTCCCTCGGTCCCTAACATGAACACGAATAAGAAACTGTGAGTAAGAGTGGGTAACATTCCATCGGTCCCTAACATGAACACGAATAAGAAACTGTGAGTAAGAGTGGGTAACATTCCCTCGGTCCCTAACATGAACACGAATAAGAAACTGTGAGTATGCGCGCGTAACATTCCCTCGGTCCCTAACATGAACACGAATAAGAAACTGTGAGTAAGAGTGGGTAACATTCCCTCGGTCCCTAACATGAACACAAATAAGAAACTGTGAGTAAGAATGGGTAACATTCCATCGGTCGCTAACATGAACACGAATAAGAAACTGTGAGTAAGAGTGTGTATCATTCCCTCGGTCCCTAACATGAACACGAATAAGAAACTGTGAGTAAGAGTGCGTAACATTCCCTCGGTCCCTAACATGAACACGAATAAGAAACTGTGAGTAAGAGTGTGTAACATTCCCTCGGTCTCTAACATGAACACGAATAAAAAACTGTGAGTAAGAGTGCGTAACATTCCCTCGGTCCCTAACAAGAACACGAATAAGAAACTGTGAGTAAGAGTGCGTAACATTCCCTCGGTCCCTAACAAGAACAAGAATAAGAAACTGTGAGTAAGCTAAATCTAGCGACAAAGTGGCTAAGATGGCAACAATGATTCACTCGCGTTTTCACCACATTAAAATAACGTCCACTTTGAAGGAAATGTTCTGAAACCAGAATAAAATAACATGAGAAATGTGGCGTGCATTGTTCTGTACGCAGAGCTGAAGAGGTTAAATAGCCTTTAATTCTTTCATTGAAACACACTTTATACTCAGAAAGATTTATTAATTCCACTTTAGCGATACAAAAGCACTTCACTGTAATGATTGGCTGTAATTACTGGGACTTACCAGATGTGGCGCTAAGCTTCAGAGCACGTGATTAAAGAGAAAAAAACTTCTAGAAGAAACTAAATAAAATGAGATTTTGAGAAAATTATCTGGTTCGTTATTTGCGATAAGCAAAACAAAACATTGAGGGTTTTTTTTTCCCAAAACTTTCTCCTCAGATCTCTCGACACAGACCAGTTTTCTTCAGAACTGAAAACTTTCTCATCTGCTAAATCTTGTTCAGACAGAAAACATGAAAAAGCTCTTCTTATCCCAAAAACCGCGGAGAAATCTCTCCAAACTGTTGCTTTAACGAACTTAGTTTAATAATTCGAGGAGAAATTTGGTGAAAATGTTAGATTTTCTCCTCCACGTGGCAAATCAATCCTTCTTCTTCTTCTTCTTCTAATGATGTTTTAATGGCATTTTCAAACCTGTTTTGGTGCTTTACCGCCACCATCTGGTAGTAGTTTGGACAGTGAATATACTGTAAGGAAATCCTTACATAATAAAAAAAGGCTTGCTATAATGTGAGGCGTACGTGATTGGCTCTTTGAGAGAAAAAGGCATAACAATGTGTTTCGGGTTTGTCTCGTGGGCCTTTGTTAATCAAACACACTCGTCTGCAGATTCAGAAAAACTCTTCGAATCGTTCTGACACTCAGAATGCTTTCTCGACTCGATGCTTTTGTTTTCCAAATATCTGAGCGGAGCTGTGAAAGCCTTCTCCACTCTCTTTCTAAAGAACAGCTCGTTTATTTAATGCGCATAACCATGTGATGAACATTTGGTCCTTTCTGCTTGTTCGGTCTGTTACGCGTGTGAAAGGAGGAGTTAGTTCCTGTGTTGAATGTGAATAACTAGATTCTTCTCCAGCAGGTCACTCTAAAACCGCTTATTTCTTTACAACAGCTTTTTTTTGGTACGTCACAGAATCAAGTTCAAACAATTACAGCGTCTTTTTCATCACACGAACACAAATGTTAAAAGAGGAGTAAGTTAACAACAAAAGTAAAAGCTATTGGAGGAGAATAAAGCCATCAACAGCAAGAAAGAAAAAATACAACCAACAGAGAAAACTAAAAGAAAAAAGGCATCTTTAAACAAACACAAAGCTTAAGAGCACTAAGTGAGAGCTTCAGTCAGCGGTGAAAACGAGTCCGAGGAGAGTTCTTCATTAGATAAAGAGACTTTGCAAACATTTTAAATCATTCTTCCATCCATTAAAACGTGTTTAACTTTACTGAATTTACATCTAGGAAAAAAAGAGCTTCCCTAAAAGGAGTAAAATATTAAATCACAGATCTAAGTCTGTGTTATCTAATATAACAGTGACTTCGACAGAGATCACAGTTAAAGGTTCAATAATTATCTGTTTGGAATGTAACCAGTTCTGAAAATCAATCCAAAACTTCCTCACGCTCTAACAATCAAAGAAAATATGTTCAACAGTTTAAATCTCTTTTTCACAGAAACTACAATTTATAAGAATTAATTTCCCAATTTTATATGCAACAAGTTATTAGATGGATATTTATTGTTTAAGCTTTTTAAATGTAACCTCTTTAGCTTTGAGAAAGACTGGATATTGTTTGTATATTTTTAAATTTTCTTAACTTCTTCTTCACTGAATTCAGCTCTAGCAGTTGTGATCTGGTGGATAAAGAGATGGACTTGTGATCAGAAGGTCGCAGGTTCGATCCTCAGATCCTCCGAGTTGAAGGTTGAGTGAGTGATGAAACACTTGCTCTCCATCTTCAACAACCTCAGCTGTGGAGCCCTCAAGGAGCTCCAGGTCCCCAACTGCTCCCCGGGCCCCGCAGCCATGGCCCCCACGGCACTGGGTGAGTGCTCACGGTGTGTTTGTTCACTGCTGTGTGTGTGTGTACACTGGGATGGGTTACATGCAGAGCACACACTCCGGGTTCGGCTCACTCCAGATCTGAAGAAATGCTCACTTTCACTTGTAAGATATTTCTCTTCTTCAGCTGATCAGGGAAACATTCCAAGAGAGCAGATTTCTTATAAACTTATTTGTAAACTTGCTTCTACTCAAATTAATACCTTCCACACAAAGAAATCTCATCTGTGATTGTTAGAGGACAACACAAATTGTTGAACCATCGCTAGCATGGACAATGGAATTGGCTTTATTCTTTTATTGTAGTCTCTAACAGAGCTCTCGAGGGGACTTATTTTATACAAGTCTTTATAATTTAGAAAACATCCAGAGCTTTCAATCAACAGTGATATAGACCAAATTCCTTTATTCTTCCAAGATTGAACAAACAATGATTTCCGGTGACTAAGAATTTACCCGTTGTTCCACAACAGACTATTGTTTGGGGAGAAATTGTGTTTAAATATTTCTTTTATTTCAGAAATGAATTCAACCATTTCAAGTTCAGAACATCGTTCATCACAGAGAAAAACATTCAAACCACCATCTTCAATGTTCTTTAACATGTCTGCTTTTCAAAATACTTTCTTTCTTCACTTTAGGTCTTTTTCGTCCAAATGTCCCTTTGTAACTACAAATTCTGAAAGTCCTTTTTCATTTCTCAATATTCCTAACAATATTATTGTTTTCACGTTTATCTTTCATCCATGTTGTAGTATTTCCAAAGTATTTAATTTCGTTTTTAACATTGATGTTAGTGATTGATCTGGCTGGTTGATCCTGTTAAACAAAAATAGAAAAAAGAGAAATCGACTTTGATTCTTAGTTTCTTATTCTTATTCATTACCGATTGTTTTTCCAAACTCTACCGGTAGGTGGCGGTAGTTCACTTGAACTGCTTTGCCAGCCGCCCGAAGATATCGCTAGAAGAAAACCGGAAGTAGGCAGATGTCGGGCATGCGCAGATTAAATCTGTTTCTTATAAACGGATTGAGGAGCGACGAGGAGTTGAACATCTAACGTTTCCATCGAATTTCTCCTCGAATTATTAAACTAAGTTCGTTAAAGCAACAGTTTGGAGAGATTTCTCTGCGGTGTTTGGGGTAAGAAGATCTTTTTCATGTTTTCTGTCTGAACGAGATTTAGCTGATGAGAAAGTTTTCAGTTCTGAAGAAAACTGGTCTGTGTCGAGAGATCTGAGGAGAAAGATTTAAGAAATAAACCCTTATTGTTTTGTTTTGCTTATAGCAGATAACGAATCAGATAATTTCTCAGTAATTACAGCTAATCATTACAGTGTTTATGAGTATAAAGTGTGTTTTAATGAAAGAATTAAAGGCTGTTTAACCCCTTCAGCTCTGAGTCCAGAACAATGGACACCACATTTCTCATGTTAGTTACTGCTTTTAGAAATGTTCCCTCAATTTTAACATTATTAAAGTGTTAAAATGCAAGTGAAGCTCAGTCTTTTGTAGTTTATAAAAGAGCAAAACATCTGTCAATGACAGAGTTTTAATAAAAAATAAGGCAAGGATATGTAATACTCGTTAGTAAGGCAGAGTAAATAGATTTTTTTCACTCTTTATTGCAACCTCTTGATACATTTACATAAGAGACATTGAATGGTAAAACTTCAACAACATTACATAAGTACATAGTTTTTGATTTAACGAACTAGAATGACAGAACAGACAGAATCAGCAGATAACATTCAGAATGTAAAAACCAAATGAATTATAAAATAGTACATGAAAATAGTAAAAAAAACAAAAATAAGTTCTAGGGAGTTGCACGAGTGTTAAGCTATATTTCTTTAATTTTTTTTTGTAAAAGCCATTGCCTTAATTGTGTCCATATATTTTTTATTGCCTCACATTCGTAGAATAGATGTTCTGTTGTTTCTAAATTGGATTTACAAAAATAACAATTTTCCACTTACAATTTAAATCTACTTTTCATAAAATCATTGGAGGGATATATTTTGTTCAATATTTTAAAATGTAATTCTTTATATTTTGGGGGAACTGGACATTTTAAATACTTTGTTCTCATATCTGAGATTTTCTTCTTAGTTAGATCATTCCAATTCAGGGAACGTTTTGACCTACAAGAGTAAAGAGTTTGAATGAAAGAAGTTCTTATGAACCTATTATTACATTTTCTATCTAAGATTTCTAAACCATTTATATATAGATTTTGAGTATTATTCCAATCATTTGTAGTTAATTGAAGTATTGCTTTAGGAATTAGTTTTGTTATTCTAGTGTAATCATTCTTAGAGCAAATAATATCATACTTGTTCACAAACTCTGCGTATTGCAATAAGTCTCCATTTTCATCTAATAATTGTAGGGCCGACCAAACATCTTTTTCTTTCCACTCTTTCACAAAAATTGATTTCCTTTTCCATACTACAGTACGGTTATTCCAAAGTGAGACATTGTGTGGACTGAAGTTCTGTTTGAGGATCATTTTCCAGTACAATAGTGCTTGCTGGTGAAAGGCGGAGAGTTTAAGAGGCAACTTGGATACTAATAAATCACATCTCAATAGAAAAATGATTCCACGAACGCATCAAACACCATGAATGATTCAAACACCAGCTGATTACCTTTCTGTAGAAAAGACTGAAGCCATTTACTTTTCAAAACACCATTAAACATGTCAAAATCTAGCACTTTTAGACCTCCTTCTTCGTCATTTTTTAGGATATCACTTTTTCGTACGTAATGTGGTTTATTTTTCCAGATGAAGTTGAACATAAGATGATTAATTTCTTTAACCATTTTGGGAGAGATGGCTAATGAATGAGCCGCGTAACACAGTCTGGATAGAAGTTCACTTTTTGTCAGCAGAGTTCTTCCAAAAACAGTTTTTCTTACATTTAATCACATGTGTCTGGATGTTGTTTTTCTCATTTGTTTCAGAGCAATTCGTTAAACAAATTCCTTCTTTTTTAATAGGTATGTTATAAAGAGGTGTTTCTGGACAGTCTTTGATGCTCATTAGTTCACATTTATCCAGATTTAATATTAAACCTGATGCTTTTGAGAATTCCTCTATTTTTTTAATCGCTGATGGTATTTGATCTTTATTTTTTAAGAAAAGTGTTGTCATCTGCTAGTTGGCTTATGGTTAACAGATTATGATTTCAATGAATTCCTTCAATCTTTGAGTTTTTGACCAGGATTGCTAAGAGTTCTGTAACCAGTATAACCAGTAAGGGCGAGAGACTACAGGCTTGTCTGATCCCTCGCTCAGTTTGGACTCTTGGGCACGCGCCTTCAGCCGCGGAAATACAGCTGTTAATATCAGTGTACAACATAGTGATAATGTCTAAGAATTTTTTACCAAATCTGAAGTGTTTTAGAGTTTCCAACATGAATTTGTGTTCTACCGAATCGAAGGCTTTATAAAAATCTAGGAATAGCAGAACAGGCTTGTCTTCAATAAGATGTCAATAATCAATAAGATCCAGAGCTAGGCGGATGTTATTATGAATTGATCTTCCCTTAATAAATCCAGATTGTGTTAAAATAATAATTTTATCAAGGTCTGATTTTAGCCTTGAGGCTAAAACGGCGGTCAGTATTTTATAGTCAGTGTTTAGTAATGTGATGGGTCTAAGGTTATTTAACTTTCTTTTGTCTTTCCCAGGTTTTGGTAAAAGTGTAATTACACGCTGCTTCATTGTTGATGTGAGCTCTTTATTTTCTATGCGTTCTTGAAATGTTTGGAACAGTAGGGATTTAAGATCTTCCCAAAAATATTTCTAAAATTTAGCTGTTAGAGCATTCTTAAATTTTCTTCACATCGATTTTTAAAGGACTCATTGATAAGTGGAAATAAATATTCAAGGTTGTAAAAAAAGGATAAAGCAATAGGTTCTGAGTAAGAACAAGAGTAGAGTTTTTGTTAAAATTGAAATATTTCTTTTCTTACTATGATTTGATCAATGCATTCTTTGCCATCTATAATAAGGCTGGTAATAGAATTTTTTTTCTTGTCTGTGTTTCTCTAACTTATTGAAGTAAGCTGTGTTTTTTCCCTTCTTCTCTCCACCTAGCTCTGGATCTCACATAGTTTCTGTGATGGAAATATTTAATACTCATGAGACATGATTTATGAACACAATCGCAAACAGCAATTTATTACTTATTCCACATTGCAAGCATTCTGGAGAGAGAAAGGGAGAGGAGAGAGAGAGAAAAGAAGAGAAAGAAAAAGAAGAGAGGAGAGAGAGAAAATTAAGAGAGTTACAGAACCAGAACCTAAGAGATGAATCCACTAGACAAATTTACTAACCACTATATGAACATCAAAAAGTTCCACATAACTTGTTTTTCTCCATCCTACACCGTGATGCGCTTGCCGTTGATATAGGCGTACGGGCCCCTGAATCCAGCCGCCTTCCCCTCGCGTCTAGCCTGCTCGATTTCGATCTTTCAGATGACTATTTTCTTCTGTAAGGTTCTTGACCTGGTCTTCTAATTTGCAAATCTTAACCTTACAATCATTTAATTCCTCTGAGTTAAACTGTACAGATTTAGCCAGAGCAGCTAGCATGGTGCTCTGCTGCCTGAATTGCTTTGCTAGA